>JAYESA010000002.1:184211027-184611027 GCA_036927795.1 Iris macrosiphon | reverse complement strand
GTTAACCTTAGTTGACCCGGTTACCGCCAAAGTCAACTTTTGACCTAGTTTTGACCTAGAGTTGACTTTTTGACCCAGATTTTACCGGTTTGATCCGTTTGACCTAGAACGACCCTAGAACCTTGTTTTTAGTTATTTTATATCTGTTTAACTCTTTAGAACCCTGTTTAACCTTGCTTTTCGTAATAGGTCCTTGCGATGCCAGTTCGGATCGCCAGTTGCTCAGGACGTCAGGCGAATACATTTCTGATAGTTTTTATTATCTAATAATTATTATAATTCAGCTTCTAGTATAGTATTCTCTGATTTTTCTAGCACGACACGGACTAGTATTTCTGGATTTATTTACTTGCGACACGTATATTTCATGTTTCTGGCCTCTATTCTGGAATCACCTACTGGCATCACTATAGGTATCACTACAGGCATCACTCATATTTCTGGCTGGACTCATACTTGATTTGCGTGTCGGGTCTTAGATTCACTTGTACTAGTCGGGGCGGGGAAATACTCGAGTAGACATGTAAACATTCCCAACTGGAATCACCCCCTCTGATCTAATCTGGAATGATAGCAGCCGCGCACCCAGTACGCGATGAGCCGTACTTACCCCTAGCCATTTACATGTCGAAACAGGTATTTCAAAGACACGAGTTCATTCTTTCTAGTCTGGACTCTCTTACATTTCTTGCTGGTCTTACTTATAGTTTCTGGACTTGACTCATTACATGTACTCTTGCTGGACTCGCTACACGTTCTTGTGCACAGACTTGATCTTAGTTTAGATTTCTTGTATCTTGCAGTTATTACTATCTTGCTTCTGATATTCATGCATCTTTACCTTTATGCACCAGTGATATGTATATATATCTTGTTCATACTTTATTTTCTTCACCTTGCTACTAGCTACAACTATTTTATAGTTTTTATCATTTAACTGGAACTGCTGTTAGAGGTGTACTTGCTCCAGTCCTGACTGGACATATTTTTTCCAGAGGATCCGGAAGATTGGTGTCCGACGTTTTATGGACCTCAGCCTGTCGATGGTGCAGACAGGGACCCCCTAGCTTAGGAGTAATTTTTTGGTTGGTAGCCGGGATCACTAGGACCTCAGTTGTTATGTTTATTAGCTTTTGGTACCGGATTTGTCCCCAGTTTTGGATTGAGACCTTGTATTATATATTATTCAGGATATTGTATTATTATTATTATTGATGTTGTTGTTATTTTAGTAGCAGTTGTTTAGACTTTGTAGTTGTTAGTCTTCTGTGTTATTTTATCGTGCTTAGATTCGTGATTGAGTACTTGTGATTATTATTATGATATTGCTCCTTCGTTTGGAGTTGAGATCTTGACAGGTATATATATTGATTGCGTGAGATTGTTAGCTAGATAGTAGACCTAGACAGCGTTCTACCGTCGATGCTATGGCGTAGGCTGGACGTACCCATGACTCATGCCCAATTTTTCGGGTGCGGGTCTTTACAGGCCGCATGGGTTATGTAGCCACATACGTGCTCTCGTTTGGGCCTTGATCGAATGGATACTCTGGCCGCATGTTAGCGAGGCCGCATGGCTCATGTAGCCGCATACGAGGGAACACGTGGCATGATACTTTTGTCGAAGCAATTAATGCGTTGATGTGACCCGTTGTCTTCTTCTGAGGCATTGTCTTCATGAGTCTCGAAATGTCTTAGAGTGATGAGTGATGTGTCAGAGCCTCTGATAGACATCAAAATTTGTGTCAGGGGGTCCTTATGCGGCCTCCCTGTTCGGTAGTCATTCAGGTCGCATATAGTATACTATGCGGCTTCTCTACGACTTGGTTGATCAGGCCGCATGTGGCTTCTCTATGACTTGATTGTTCAGGCCGCATGAAAGATATTATGCGACTTTCGTCTGGCCATATCTATCATATTTTATAGGGCATGAGCTCTATGCGGCCTATAGTATTTTTATGCTTCTACATTTATGTATCTCACGAAGCGACGGTGGAAGAGCAAGGCGATAAGAAAAATCTTCCAATCGCTCGAGGATATCGAACGAACCAATATACCGTGGAGTAAGCTTTCCCCGCACACCAAATCTGATGACTCCTCGGGTAGGCAAAATTTGAAGGAATACATTATCGCCGACAGAGAACTCAAAAGGACGTCGATGCGAATCGACCCAATGACGCTGACGATCTTGAGCCACCTTAAGATGCTTTCGTACTTGTTTGACTATCTCAACCGTCTGGACTATCATCTCGGGACCAAGCAATTTTCTCTCACCAATGTCATCCCAAGCTACAAGGGATTTGCACTTTCTGTCATACAGTGCCTCGAAGGGTTCCATCTGGATACTTGCCTGGAAACTGTTGTTGTAAGAGAATTCGACCAAGTACAAGTGATCCTTCCATGAACCACCAAAGTCAAGGGTACATGATCGAAGCATATCTTCTAGAGTCTGGATCATACGTTCTGACTGATCATCTGTCTGGGGATGATAAGCTGTATTGTACTTCAGACGGGTACCCAGACTCTGCTGTAGACTCTTCCAAAAGTGAGATGTGAATATAGAATCTCTATCTGATACAATGCTGACTGGCATACCATGAAGTCTGACAATCTGATTCATGTACATTCGAGCCAACTGCTCTGTAGACTGTCTCACTCTGAAGGGAAAAAAAGTGAGCAATCTTTGTGAGTCGATCCATTATTACCTAAATTGTATCTCTGCCAGCTGGGGATCTTGGAAGACAGGTCACAAAATCTATAGTGATATGGTCCCACTTCCATTCCAAAATTATTAAAGGTTGAAGAAGTCCTACTGGTCTCTGATGCTTGGCCTTGACTTGCTGACAAACCAAACATCGGAAGAAAAACCGTGCTATCTTCCTCTTCATTCCATTCTACCAAAAATGCTAACGAATATCTCTGTACATATTTGTCCTCCTGGATGAACGAAATACTGAGAACTGTGGGCTTCTGACATAATCTCTTGACGGATATCTCCACTTGATACATAAAGAAGATTACCAAATTGGAGTGTTTTATTACTGCGGATGCTTAGTTCTGTTCTACGCCTTGTCTTGCATTCTGTTCTAAGTCGCTGAAGCTTGAGTCCGTTGACTGCGCTGCTCTGATCATTTTCACTATACTGGATTAAACTTGCAAGCCAGCCATCAGTATTGTGTTTCCAGGCAACACTACTTCTATGTCCATATCCTATAAATCTTCTAAAATCTCTCGTTGCGCCGTGAGAAAATAAGCTCCAAAGCATCTGCCACGACGTTAGCCTTCCCTGGATGATACTGAATGTCAATATCATAGTTTGTCATCAACTCTAGCCATCTTCTCTGTCTTATGTTGAGATTCTTCTGAGTAAAGACGTACTTCAAACTCTTATGATTTGTATAAATCTATACTCGATCTCCATATAGGTAATGTCTCCAAAGTTTGAGTGCAAAGACAACTGCTGCTAACTCCAAGTCGTGTATTGGATAATTCTTCTCATGGTCTCGAAGCTGCCGAGACACATAAGATATAACCTTACCAAGCTGCATAAGAACACACCTGAGTCCTTTTCCTGACGCATCGTAATATACCGTGGAACAACCTGTCCCATCTGGAAGTGTCAAAATTGGTGCCGTAATCAACTTCTGCTTGAGCTTCTCGAAAGAGGTTTGACTGTCACCACCCCATTTCCAGAGCCGGGTATTTTTTTTTAATTTAGTTAATTGTGTATTATTTATAATTAATTTTAGTATATTTAATTAATGATTTATTATATTTTTATTGATTGTTTTAAGATTTTGGCTAGCCTGGACCCATGTCAGACCCTAGTGGACCCATGTCCGACCCAGCCCACACCCTTGTGAGACTTATTTTTGGGTTTAGAATATTTATTATATTTTTAGTGGGTTAGTTGGAGAGATTTGGAGTTAGTTTGAGTGCTTTTGGAACCCCGAAACCCAAAAACCCAAGTTAGGAGGGCATTTTGGTCTTTTGGCTTGTTGTAACCCTTTATCCTTGCTCCCAGACCCGACCCCATCCCATTCCCAACTGTGAACACAGCAGCCCCTATTTCTCCTCCCCATTTTCATCTTCTTCTCTTCTTCTTCTTCTTCTCCACTCATTTTCTTCTTCCTTTCTCCTTCCTACTTCAAGTAAGCATCCGTTTCCTCTTCTTTCTTCTTCTATTCTCCATGGTTGTGAACCCTAACCCTACATTCTTCCCCAACCTAGGTGGGTAGAGCTTAGATTTGGTGTTGGAGCTAGATTTGGGAGCTTGGAAGCTTGGTTTGGTGGATTTGGAGCTTTTTGGAGATTTTGGCTTGGGATTCCAACTCCCAATAGGTAAACCCTAATTTTCCCCTTATAATTACTCTTTTGTAGTGTAATTAATAGCTTAGAACCTTCCTAGACCCTTAGGCTACCCGTGGGAGGAAGTTGGAACTAGTTTGGTAGTGTTTGGAGACTTTAACACTAGGTTTTGTGTCAATTTCGGATGGAATCCAAATTTGGCCCAATTTTGGGTGACGTCCTAGGTTAGACAGACTTAGATAGACGTTGTCGGGTGTCTTGAGGGTGAGTGCGTGTCTCTGTTCGGACACGGGAACCCGCGTCACGGAGAAACGGGCGTTTCGGACATTTTTGGGGTTTTCGTCGTCGCCGATTCTAAGTGCGTGCGCGTTTTTGCCACGGACCTAGAATCGACGCGGTAGCATTTTTTCTAGGATCTAAACATCGTTTAGGACCCGTGGGTAAATTTTGGGCCGATTCCGAGTTGGTTTGGTGTGCGTTTCAGGAGATTTTCCGAACCGCGCACCGCGTGTTCGTCGAAATGACCGAACGGCCATTTCGGCGTAGTTTTCTAGTTTCGGGCTTGTGCGCGCGTTGGGTTAGTATCGGAGAGTGTGTGCTAGAATTCTCGGGCTATATTTTATATATTTATAGGTCTTTGTGCGTGTCGGGGTCGTTGGGCGTGAGTTGGTGTGGCGTTGTGGGCGTTGTGCATTGTGTGTTGTGTTATGTGTATATATGTATATTTATATATATATTTATATGTATGTGTGTCCCTATATATATATATTTATAGATATGTGTTAGTGAGTGCTTGTGTAAGTGTGAGTTGGTGCTAGTGTATGTGTGTAGGTGAGTGCTTGTGTGAGTGTGAGTTGGTGCTAGTGTATGTGTGTAGGTGAGTGTGTGTGTGAGTGTGAGTGAGTGTTTATATATATATATATATGTATATGAGTTTGTGTGTATATATGTATATATATTTATATATATATATGTAGGAGTGTTTGTGTGTGTGGTTGTGTGTTTGTGAGAGTGTGTGCTAGTGTGTGCGAGAGTGTGTGTGTGTGTGAGGGTGTGTGAGTGTGAGTGTGTGTGAGGATATATATATATATATATATATATATATATATATATATATATATATATATATATATATATATATATATATATATATATATATGTTTGAGAGTGTGAGTGTGTATATGTATATATATATATATATATATTAGTGTGTATATATATATATAGATGTGTGTTTATATATATATATATATAGATATATGTATATAATTATATGTGTGTGTGTTGATATGTGTTTGAGTGAGTGTGTGTGTTAATATGTGTGTATAAGTATATATGTATGTGTATGAATATATATAAGTTAGTGTGTATATATATATATCTATAGAGTTATATATATGTATATATATGTATGTATATATATATATATAGTGATATATATATGTATATAGGAGTGTGTGTGTGTGTGTGTGTATGAGAGAAGGGGGGACTGGAAACCTGGACAGCAGCAGCATGCTGCTCCAGCAGCAAGGAGCAGCAGCCACAGCAGCATAAACAGCAGCAGTAGCAGCATAGGCAGCAGCCTATGCAGCAACAGCTGCTAGCTTCAGCAGCAGCATGTGCAGCAGTGTATAGCAGCAAGAGCAGCAGCAAATGCGAGGGAGAGAGGGGTATTTATATATATATATATATATATATATATATATATATATATATAGAGATTGATACATAGTTAGATAAATAGATAGATAGATTTATGGATATATAGATATATAAGTAGATAGATAGATTAATAGATACTTAGATAGAAAGTTAGATAGATTGATAGATAGATAGGTATATATCTAGATAGTTATATAGATAGATAGATTAATGGGTAGATGGATAGATAGACGGATTGATAAATAGATTAGATAGATACATAGGTAAATAGATACCAAGATAGTTAGAGATAAATAGATAGATACTATATAGATATTAGATGGATAGGTAAATAGTTTGATAGATAGATAGGTAGATGGATAGATAGCTAGATGTTAGATAGATAGATAGGTACATAGATAAATAGATATTAGATACATAGATAGATGGATAAGATATAGATAGATAGATAGATAGATAGATAGATAGATAGATAGATAGATAGATAGGCATATAGCTAGATAGATAGTTTAGATATAACTAGATATAGATGTAAATATATACGTATAGGTTAGGTAAGGTAATATGTATATGTGTTTGTGGATATGTATATTTATATATATGTATGTAGATATATAGGTATATGCCTATATGTATTAGATATCTATATTCTAGCCTAGATTATAGCTAGATATATATGGCTATGCATAGTAAGTTAGCTAGAGGGGTAGTCGAGTTGAGTTTAGAGCGGTATCTCAATACCTTGAGATACCGAGGTATCTCAATACCTTGAGATAACCAAGGTATTGAGTTTCGAGCGGGGTATTTGAGCAATAGCCTAGGAATGGTATTAGAGTGATTTTTATATACTTATGTGTATATATTTATGCGTGCTAGCATAGGTTTTAGCGGGTATAGGCGGGGTATATAGCCTAGGTTGAGGTATCGGATACCAAGGGTATCCCGGTATCTCAAGGAGGCGAGTTAGAGAGTTTTCTAGCTTAATGACCTCGGTTTGACCTAGAATTTCAGGAGCACCCTAGTTTGACCTAGACTTGACCGTAGTTGACTCGGTTGACCGTCAAAGTCAACTTTTGACCTAGTTTTGACCCAGAGTTGACTTTTTGGACCCAGAGTTGACTTTTTGACCCAGATTTCACCGGTTTGACCCGTTTGACCTAGAACGACCCTAGAAGCCTATTTTTAATTATTTTATATCTGTTTAACTCATTAGAACCCTGTTTAACCTTGCTTTTCGAAATAGGTCCTTGCGACACCGGTTCGGATCGCTAGTTGCTCAGGACGTCTGGCGAGTACATTCTCTGATAGTTTTCATTATCTGATAATTATTATGATTCAGCTTCTAGTATAGTATAATCTGATTATTCTGGCACAACACGGGACACTGACTGGTATTTCTGGATTCATTTACTTGTGACACGTACATTTCATGTTTCTGGCCTCTATTCTGGAATCACTACTGGCATCACCTACAGGCATCACTCATGTTCAGGCTGGACTCATCTTGATTTGCATGTCGGGTCTTGGATCCACTTGTATTAGTCGGTGTCACACCCCAGTCCTAAAATACGTAGGACTAGGAATACGTAACACGCCAGCCGTATGTATACGAATTCCAATATATGGAAACCATATACACACGTACGCTGTACATGAATATCCAATCCACAGTGGTAAATATATGTCACAACAATTCACACGCAGTTCTATATCTCATCCACAGCACAAATAATAGAATAATGGAAATCAATAACTGAATATCAAAGAAGTAGTCTCAAATAGTAATCTCAAAGTGTGATAGTCGGGTGAAAACAAATCCACTGCAAATCGACTATAATAAACTACTAAAGAGAGAAGAGAATAAACTCTAATATAAGAATAAATGTCTAGAAAAGAATAGCAACTAGAATCTCTAAACAGCTGCAATGAATCACATATAATCAGAAGATAAGATCGTCTCGGACTGATAGGTAGCGTCAGGTCCATACTCCTGCGGGAACTCCTGCTCATCTATATCTGGAAAATGGACCAGGTCCTCAGAGGGACGTAACAAGATACAAATGGTACATGCCAATAAAGTACTGAAAGTAACATCCATTGGGTCGCCTAACCGTCTAAGTGAATGCAGTTAAGAACACCTTTTCCCACAAGTGAGCTATCTGGCTGAAAACCTGGGATTTGGCATGGTTCTCTATTGGAGATCCAGGAGCCTATAAAGGCACGACAACTTTCGAATGCCGGAGGCCCGCCTGATAATAATATAATATATAGTGGTCATCACCACCCGTATCTCCAGCGGAGAATCCGGGCGCACAATAGATAAAAGTGCAAAGGAGCTCAAATGCGGTACTTGTTGTTCTCTCCACCCAATGCTCTAAGCATGTCATGTCCATGACACAATAAACCTCTAATAACCGCCAGGTCTACTAGCATGCAAAGTTTCTATTGGCAGTTATCCCTATCCGTCGCACGACCTATACGTACCAGTGGCCAGCCGAGTACGCAAGTCCGTGTCCTACATGTGACTCACACTCGTGTAAGAATAGTGTCATGGCCAATGAAACATAAATGCCTCATGAAGATAGGGTAGTCTCATAAAGTAGGTCCAATGCATATACATAAATAAAAATATAGTACGACGACACCGTCGTTGCACCCAAGTTTCCTTGGACGCGCAGTTTATATAGCAGTTAAAATAAATGAGCTAAATAAACAGAAAATAAACATGCATACCTCATATGGAATGTAAAAACAGTACAATAGCAAGGTATACTTGCCTGGCAAGAAATCTGTAAAGTGTACGCACCAAAATATCAAGGACACTGAGCCTGGAACTAAGGACTCCGAACAAACGTCTCCGGATGCTCAAATAAACATCACCAACGTTTCCGGAATGAGCAAAATAGCTAAAAAGCACATCCCTTTCATCCAATTTGGACACAGGGGCAAAACGGTAATTTCGGGTAAAAATGGGGTCCATGTGTGGCCCACTTTGCACCGAAAAGTGTGCCGAGGGTAACAGTCTCTAAATGGGACAAACTATAGGTCAAACAACTCTAAATGTCAATACGAACCCAACGGTATGTCCAAATATGGATTCCGATGAGCCGAACACTATTTTGTCCAAAAAGTCAACTGTGGGGCCCGCCAATTGGCGATCTGGTCAACCATCTCAGAAATGCGTGAAAATTGGGTCACAGGACCAGCACGTTACCACGAGTCCAGTGGCGCAAGTTTCGTCGCAATCTGACTAGCGTGCACAAAATACGTACGAGTTCCAAAAAAATTGCGACACGGTGTGTGTCCGCGGATACGGCCTGATTCTGGCGCGCACACGCGTCCGAATCAGTTCCCACGAATTCGGATCTCTGTGGTGGGAGATACGAACTCGGCAATATGGGTGGTCATTCTGGAATTCTGCGATTCCAGAATTCTGTCTGCTCGCCCAACTTGGACGCTGTTTTTCACCTAGGGGCACACGTTTTCCGAGGTTGACTATAAAACAAGTATTGGAGATGGTTAAGGGATGATCATACCTATGAAAACGGAACAGTGTTTGGTCGAGCGAGTCGACGGGAAATCACGCCGGAGCGAAGGTGCTTCGAGTGGGAAACTGCAGTTCGCGAGGTCGACGTCGACGGGATGGTTGGATGGCTTGGTGGGGCTTCTCTGGCTGCGGTGACGGCTCTAGATGGGAAGAGGAAGTCTGAAAATTTAGGTTAGGGTTTTTAAGATATAAATATATATATATATATATATATATATTTATAGGAAGAGAGAGGGTGAGCGGATGGATCGGACGGGTTGGGTGAAAGCGCTGAAGCTCTCGGCCAAGGGTCGGGCTTATAGGAGTTATTGAATTTCTAAAGCAATGAAGGGCGGCAAATGCTAAAGGCTGTAAGTGGGCGGTCCCTTAGGAGTAAAGTTGCTGAAGGGGTGAATATATGCTAAGTTGCTGGGTTCTAAGTAGTTAGTATGCTATTATTATTATTATTATTATTATTATTATTATTATTATTATTATTATACTCATTATTAAATTTCTTTTACTTTCTTTCTTTAAATATATATATATACATATATATATTTGCATATATATATATATTCACACATAAGAACATTTATAGATTAGGGTATTGCACATCGTTAGGCTAGCAACAGCTCAAGGGGTCTCCTACATGGAATAAATTCCTAAAAATTCTTGATGGTCCCACAAATCATCTAAGTGCCCGAACACCTAACATAAAAATTATTAAAAATTTATTTCTCCTATTTATCCCCTAATTACTACAATTTAATTAATAATTAATAAATAAATGATATATACGATTTTTTAGGAAGGGGGTTTTACATTCTACCCAACTTGTAAAAATTTCGTCCTCGAAATTAAAATTAAGCCACGATAGAATGCAAGGATGGTATAAGATATAAATTAACAATATAAATTTATACCTTGGTCTGCGAATAGGTTCGAAAAACGATTGCGCATGTCGTCCTCGCGCTCCCAAGTTGATTCTCCTAGCGCGCCATGCCTCCATGCTACGCAAACCAAGGGAATAGACTGGTTTCTCAACACTTTCTCTCGACGATCAAGGATTCCCACGGGTTGCTCTTGGTATGACAAGCTCGGCCCAATGGTGATCTCCGAATGGTCGAGAACGTGACTGCTGTCTGCCACATATCGCCTGAGCTGCGATACATGGAATACGTCATGTACTCCCTCCAGTGAAGGTGGTAACGCAAGTCGATATGCCACCTCTCCAACTCTCTCGAGCACATCAAATGGTCCAATATACCTTGGACTCAACTTGCCGCGCCCTCCGAATCGGATGGTGCCTTTGGTCGGCGATATCCTCAAGAAGACGTGATCGCCCTCTTTGAACTCCAAGGGACGACGATGAAGGTCTGCCCACTGCTTCTGTCTGTCTTGCGCTGCTCGCAAGTATCCCTGAATCTTCTTGACTGTCTCTACGGTGTTGACCACCAACTCGGGTCCCAGAATTTGACGTTCTTCCACGTCACTCCAACACACAGGAGACCTATATTTTCTTCCATACAATGCTTCAAACGGAGCCATCTGAATACTCGCTTGATAGCTATTGTTGTAAGAAAACTCTACAAGATGTAGGTGGTCCTCCCATGATCCTCCGAAGTCTAACATGCAAGCCCTCAACATATCCTCCAAGGTCTGAATAGTACGCTCCGACTGCCCATCTGTCTGCGGGTGGTAAGATGTAATGAACTTCAGACGAGTACCAAGACTCTCTTGCATGCTCCTCCAAAAATACGATGTGAAGCGCGAATCTCTGTCCGATATAATGCTGACTGGTATGCCGTACAATCTCACGATCTGCCTCATATATAAATCAGCTAAAGCTTCTGTAGACTGACCCACTCTAAAAGGTATAAAATGGGCTGACTTGGTGAGTCGGTCCACTATTACCCACACTGCATCTCTCCCACTTGGACTCTTGGGAAAACCCGTGACGAAGTCCATAGTGATGTGCTCCCACTTCCACTCTGGAATCGGGAGTGGTTGCAATAATCCTGCTGTCCTCTGGTGCTCCGCCTTCACTTGTTGACATACCAGACATTTAGCTACAAAGCGAGCTATCTCTCTCTTCATCCCATGCCACCAAAAATGCTGTCGTAAGTCGCGATACATCTTGGTGCCTCCAGGATGAATAGAATAGATCGAACTATGAGCCTCTGTCATCAGCTCCTGTCGAATCTCTCCATTTGGAACATAAAGACGATCACCACATCGTAATGTCCCATCCTCATGAATGCGCAATCCGGTCTGCTCTCTGGCCTCTGTCCTTTCCTTTAGTCTCCTGAATCTGGCATCTGTAGGCAAAGCTGCCTTAATCCTCTCTACCAATGATGATTGTACTTGCAAGTTGGCTAGTGTCCCATCTACTTCGGGTAGTATCACTTCAATGCCAAGCTCTTGCAAGTCCTCCAATAGTTCCCTCTGTACTGTCAAGAAGTAAGCTGCTGGCTTCCGGCTTAACGCGTCTGCTACCACGTTAGCCTTGCCTGGATGATAATGTAGCTCTATCTCGAAATCTTTCATCAACTCGAGCCATCGACGTTGCCTCATATTTAACTCCTTCTGCGTGAAGACGTACTTGAGGCTTTTGTGGTCTGTATAAATCTCCACTCGTTCCCCATATAAGTAATGTCTCCATAGCTTCAGAGCAAATACAACGGCTGCAAGTTCCAAGTCATGAGTCGGATAATTTTTCTCATGCACTCGTAACTGCCTAGATGCATATGCAATCACCTTTCCATGCTGCATCAATACGCATCCCAAGCCTTTTCCTGATGCGTCATTGTAGATCACATATCCTTCTGATCCTGACGGAATCACCAATACTGGTGCTGTAGTCAGTCGCTTCTTTAACTCTTCAAAGGCTGCTTGACACTCGTCGGTCCATATAAATTCTTGATCTTTACAAGTCAGACGAGTCATAGGTGCCGCTATCCTTGAGAAGTTTTCCACGAACCGTCGGTAATATCCCGCAAGTCCAAGGAAACTCCTCACCTCTGCTGCTGATTTAGGAACAGGCCATGTCTCAACTGCTGAGATCTTCTCTGGATCAACAGAAATACCATCTCCTGTGACAACATGTCCAAGAAATGAAACTCTGTCCAAGAAGAACTCATATTTGTTAAGTTTAGCATATAACTGCTCTCTCCTCAAAGTCTCTAGAACAATCCGCAGGTGCTCCTCGTGCTCCTCGTAGCTCTTCGAATAGACAAGTATATCATCTATGAAGACGACCACGAACTGGTCCAAGTACTGGTGGAAGACTCGATTCATCAAGTCCATGAAGATGGCTGGAGCATTGGTCAATCCAAATAACATGACCAAAAACTCGTAGTGTCCATATCTTGTTCTGAATGCGGTCTTCGGAATGTCCTGCTTCCGTACCTTCACTTGGTGATATCCCGATCTCAGATCTATGTTCGAGAATACCTTAGCTCCACTAAGTTGATCAAACAGGTCATCAATGCGTGGCAATGGATATTTGTTCTTCACTGTCACTGCATTCAAGGCTCTGTAGTCAATGCACATACGCACTAACCCATCCTTCTTGGGTACAAACAACACTGGTGCTCCCCAGGGTGATGCACTCGGTCGGATGAAACCTTTCTCCTCTAGCTCTTTTAACTGTGCCTTCAGCTCGTCCATCTCCTTCTTCGCCAGTCTGTAAACATGCGATGCTATAGGTGCTGCTCCGGGTGCTAGTTCAATTGAAAACTCTACGTCTTTGTCTGGGGGTAGTCCTGGCAAATCCTCTGGAAAGACGTCTAGAAATTCTGAAATAATAGGGTGTAGACAACATCGTCCATTGCGAGCTGCATACCATCAAGGATTTCTGTGGATCCTCGGGCAAACTCAAGTTCAGGCTGGCCTGGTACCTTAAAAAGAATGCTTCCTCCAAAGCAATCGAAGAAAGCGTGGTTCTTACTCAGCCAGTCCATTCCAAGCACAATATCAAAAGTTGGCATAGAAAGGACTAAGAGTTGGGCATTCATCTCTCTACCACGAATCACTATAGGGCTCGATCTACAAACTCGACTAACCGGTACAACTCCTCCTCCGGTAAGAATTCTAACACAACTAGATAATGGTGTAGAAGTAATATTGTATTTGGCAATAAAACTAGATGATATGAATGAGTGGGTGGCTCCCGTATCAAATAATATCACAGCAGGAAAAGTAAAAGCAAGGGTAATACCTGCTATGACATCCACCTCATGATCCATGTTATCTACCTCCAATGCAAAAGCTCGTCCGTTCCTCTGCGGCTGTCCATGTCCAGTCCTCATATACTGCTCCTCCTGAGTAGGTAGCGGTGGTCCTCTCTGAAATCCTCCTGCTGCTGGGGTTCGAAGTGCTCCCGGTCCATTCATCTGCTGGGTTGGCTTCGGTGCTGGAAGCGCTAATCTCTGAACTGGCGGTAGAAGTGTCGATGTCTGCATTGGGCAGTCTCTCGCCATGTGCTGCCCGGAGCCACATCTCATACACTGACCCAAGCGAGTCCGACAATCTCTCGATACATGTCCGTTCCTCCCACAATAATTGCAGTAGGGCTTCTCTGGAATCTGGTACGGTCCGGCTCTGTATTGCTGATGCTGCTGTGCCAAGGGACGTCTGATAGGTCCTCCCTGTTGTGTCCTGGCTGGTCCCTGCTGTATCCTTGCTGATCCTTGTTGTGCCCTCAGCTGACCCCCCTTTCCTCTGCTAATGGTTTCCTGAAATCTGGCCTCTGTCAGTAGCTCAGCGTAAGAGACTCGGGACTGCGAGCTTGTATAATGTTGTAGCTCCTGGGTCAGTCTTCGATGAAACCTCTTAGCCTTAGCCAAGTCATTTGGTATCAAAGCAGCGCCATATTTGCTGAGTCGACTAAACTCGGCATCATACTCGTCCACGGTTCGGTTCCCTTGCTCTAAGTGAAGAAACTGATCATACAAGGTGTCCCTGACAGTGTCCGGAAAGTACTTTCCCTCAAAGCACTCCAAGAACTGCTCCCAAGTCTGGTAGGTACCTAACTGGCGCTCCATGGATTCCCACCAGTGATGAGCATTACCATCCAGAAGCGTCCGTACACCCGTCATCCATAGGTCCGTGGGTAACTGCGATGCCTCCAGTAGCTTCTGCGTGTGAGTGATCCAGCTGGTGGTCTCCTCCGGGCTCTCAGTGCCCTTGTACTGCCTTGCACCCATCTGAACAAAATCCTTTACTGATCCAACCCTAGCTCGAGGTACTGGAGCAAGTTCTTGGGCTGGTACAGTAGCATGTGCAGCCATCCTCTCCAGTGCTGCCAAAAATTCTTGTCTCTGCTCGACTGCCTGCTGCCTCTGCTCGGCTGCCTGCTGCCTCTGTTCCTGTATCATCATCTGAAAGAATTGGAACATCTGCGCTTGGCCATCTTGCGGTACTGGGGCAGGTGGAGGGTTCCCAATAGGTGAAGCGGGAAGATCAGATGGAACTGGGGTGTGAGTCTTTCCATCTGGCCCCGGAAGCCTAGGAATCGTTGGGGTCCCTCCTTGAGTCTGACCATTGACTCCAGAAGTTGCGTCGCCATCGGCGGCAGTACATCCATTCTGCATATCCATCTCTCTGCAGTTGATGTACGAAATGATTAGAAAAAGTACAGGGATCAAACATGATGCAAGTATTAAATAGGAAGGATGAGTTTCAATCAAGCGTGGATGAGATCCTTATACTCTATTCCTATTACGCAGGCTTGTTCGGTACAGTTACGTAACCGAGACAATATATTCTAGACCTGCATGGGCTACCACAAAAATATGTCACGCCCCAGTCCCAAAATACGTAGGACTAGGAATACATAACACGCCAGCCGTATGTATACGAACTCCAATATATGGAAACCATATACACACGTACCTGTACATGAATATCCAATCCACAGTGGTAAATATATGTCACAACAAGTCACACGCAGTTCTATATCTCATCCACAGCACAAATAATAGAATAATGGAAATCAATAACTGAATATCAAAGAAGTAGTCTCAAATAGTAATCTCAAAGTGTGATAGTCGGGTGAAAACAAATCCACTGCAAATCGACTATAATAAACTACTAAAGAGAGAAGAGAATAAACTCTAATATAAGAATAAATGTCTAGAAAAGAATAGCAACTAGAATCTCTAAACAGCTGCAATGAATCACATATAATCAGAAGATAAGATCGTCTCGGACTGATAGGTAGCGTCAGGTCCAGATCCATACTCCTGCGGGAACTCCTGCTCATCTATATCTGGAAAATGGACCAGGTCCTCAGAGGGACGTAAAAAAATACAAATGGTACATGCCAATAAAGTACTGAAAGTAACATCCATTGGGTCGCCTAACCGTCTAAGTGAATGCAGTTAAGAACACCTTTCCCCACAAGTGAGCTATCTGGCTGAAAACCTGGGATTTGGCATGGTTCTCTATTGGAGATCCAGGGGCCTACAAAGGCACGATGACTTTCGAATGCCGGAGGCCCGCCTGATAATAATATAATATATAGTGGTCATCACCACCCGTATCTCCAGCGGAGAATCCGGGCGCACAATAGATAAAAGTGCAAAGGAGCTCAAATGCGGTACTTGTTGTTCTTCCCACCCAATGCTCTAAGCATGTCATCTCCATGACACGATAAACCTCTAATAACCGCCAGGTCTACTAGCATGCAAAGTTTCTATTGGCAGTTATCCCTATCCGTCGCACGACCTATACGTACCAGTGGCCAGCCGAGTACGCAAGTCCGTGTCCTACATGTGACTCACACTCGTGTAAGAATAGTGTCATGGCCAATGAAACATAAATGCCTCATGAAGATAGGGTAGTCTCATAAAGTAGGTCCAATGCATATACATAAATAAAAACATAGTACGACGACACCGTCGTTGCACCCAAGTTTCCTTGGACGCGCAGTTTATATAGCAGTTAAAATAAATGAGCTAAATAAACAGAAAATAAACATGCATGCCTCATATGGAATGTAAAAATAGTACAATGGCAAGGTATACTTGCCTGGCAAGAAATCTGTAAAGTGTACGCGCCCAAATATCAAGGACACTGAGCCTGGAACTAAGGACTCCGAACAAACGTCTCCGGATGCTCAAATAAACATCACCAACGTTTTCGGAATGAGCAAAATAGCTAAAAAGCACATCCCTTTCGTCCAATTTGGACACAGGGGCAAAACGGTAATTTTGGGTTAAAATGGGGTCCAAGTGTGGCCTACTTTGCACCGAAAAGCGTGTCGAGGGTAACAGTCTCTAAATGGGACAAACTATAGGTCAAACAACTCTAAATATCAATACGAACCCAACGGTATGTCCAAATGTGGATTCCGATGAGCCGAACACTATTTTGTCCAAAAAGTCAACTGTGGGGCCCGCCAATTGGCGATCTGGTCAACGGTCTCAGAAATGCGTGAAAATTGGGTCACAGGACCAGCGCGTTACCACGAGTCCAGTGGCGCAAGTTTCGTCGCAATCTGACTAGCGTGCACAAAATACGTGCGAGTTCCACAAAAATTGCGATACGGTGTGTGTCCGCGGATACGGCCTGATTCTGGCGCGCACACGCGTCCGAATCAGTTCCCACGAATTTTCACGTGTCCAGTTATGCTGCGTGCACCATTCAGTATACTTGGCACACGGTAGGGCGATCCCGTTTGGCGGGGCGCGCTCCGTTTTCCAACTTTTGGAAATCTGGAAAGAGTGGGTGCGCGCAGTTTTGTGACGCATTAAACTATGTCCACAGCAACTAATAGCACAGGGTTATTTTACAGAAAATAAACTAGGTTAAGTATTCTACAGGTATCAAAAAGAATCACCGAATTTGGATCTCTGTGGTGGGAGATACGAACTCGGCAATATGGGTGGTCATTCTGGAATTCTGCGATTCCAGAATTATGTCTGCTCGCCCAACTTGGACGCTGTTTTTCACCTAGGGGCACACGTTTTCAGAGGTTGACTATAAAACAATTATTGGAGATGGTTAAGGGATGATCATACCTATAAAAACGGAACAGCATTTGGTCGAGCGAGTCGACGGAAAATCATGCCGGAGCGAAGGTGCTTCGAGTGGGAAACTGCAGTTCGCGAGGTCGGCGTCGACGGGATGGTTGGATGGCTTGGTGGGGCTTCTCTGGCTGCGGTGATGGCTCTAGATGGGAAGAGGAAGTCTGAAAATTTAGGTTAGGGTTTTAAGATAGAAATATATATATATTTATAGGAAGAGAGAGGGTGAGCGGATGGATCGGACGGGTTGGGTGAAAGCGCTGAAGCTCTCGGCCAAGGGTCGGGCTTATAGGATTTATTGAATTTCTAAAGCAATGAAGGGCGGCAAATGCTAAAGGCTGTAAGTGGGCGGTCCCTTAGGAGTAAAGTTGCTGAAGGGGTGAATATATGCTAAGTTGCTGGGTTCTAAGTAGTTAGTATGCTATTATTATTATTATTATTATACTCATTATTAAATTCCTTACTTTCTTTCTTTAAATATATATATATATACATATATATATTTGCATATATATATATATATATATATATATATATATATATATATATATATATATATATATTCACACATAAGAACATTTATAGATTAGGGTATTGCACATCGTTAGGCTAACAACAGCTCAAGGGGTCTCCTACATGGAATAAATTCCTAAAAATTCCTGATGGTCCCACAAATCATCTAAGTGCCCGAACACCTAACATAAAAATTATTAAAAATCTATTTCTCCTATTTAGCCCCTAATTACTACAATTTAATTAATAATTAATAAATAAAGGGTATATACGATTTTCTAGGAAGGGGGTTTTACAGTCGGGGCGGGGAAATACTCGAGTAGACATGTAAACATTCCCATCTGGAATCATCAGGAATCACTCCCTCTGGTATAATCTGGAATGATAGCAGCCACGCACCCAGTGCGCGGTGAGCCGTACTTACCCCTAGCGGTTTACATATCGAAACAAGTATTTCAAAGACACCGAGTTCATTCTTTATAGTCTGGACTCACTTTCATTCTTGTTGGTCTCACTTACATATTTCTGGACTTGACTCACTACATATTTTTCATGCTGGACTCACTACACGTTCATGTAGACGGACTTGATCTTAGCTTAGATTTCCTGTATCTTGCAGTTATTACTATCTTGTTCTGATATCCATGCATCTTTACCTTTATGCACTAGTGATTTATATATATTTCTTGTTTCATACTTGCTCCATTCTCTTGCTACTTGCTATAACTGTTTTATAGTTTTTGTCATTTAAATGGAACTGCTGTTATAGATGTACTTGCTCCAGTCCTGGCTGGGCATATTTTTCAGAGTATCCGGAGGATTGGTGTCCGACGTTTTATGGACCTGAGCCTGTCGATGGTGCAGACAGGGACCCTCTAGCTTAGGGGTGATTTCCGGATTGGTAGCCGGGATTACTAGGATCTTGTTGTTGTTTTATTAGCTTTTAGCACCGGATTTGTCTCCGATTTTGGATTGAGACCTTGTTTGTATATTATTTTGGATGTTGTATTATTATTGTTGATGTTGTGGTTGTTGTAGTAGTTGTTGTTGGTTAGACTTTGTAGTTGTTAGATTTCTGTGTTATCTTATCGTGCTTAGATTCGTGGTAGAGTACTTGAGATTATCATTATGATATTGCTCCTCCGTTTGGAGTTGAGATCTTGACAGGTTTTATATATTGATTGCGTGGTTGCCCTCCTTTTGGAGAGGTCATGGCGGATTTTTGTGAGTTATCTAGATAGTTGACCTAGACAGCGTTCTACCGCCGATGCTGCGGCGTAGGCTGAACGTACCCACGACTCATGCCCAATTTTTCGGGTACGGGCCGTGACACGTTTTTGGTGGCGGCCCCATGCAGGTCTCGATTCGCAATTAGTGCGATGTCGTGGTGGTACAACAACTTAGTTGTACTGCTGCGAGCCTGCTCTAGGATATAGGATCTAGGATGAGAGTGTACTCAATCACGACTAGGAACAATTCCAATCTAATTATTCTGAAATTGTTTCTTTTGAAATATTACTGTCCTTCTTTGATGATATCGTATCTTGCACCGTATTGGCTTCTTTTGATCTGTGTTCAGGATGCCTCCGAAGACACGATCTCGTCATACCGTTCCAGCAGTTGCTACTGAGAGGTCTGCTACCTCTCGTCCGGCTCGTATTCATGCACCTGCTACCGCTCCACTCACCACTCCTGCGGTTGAGGGAGCATCTTCTTCTCTCGGGGATCCTCCTTCACCTGTCGATCCGAGGATTACCCCAGTCGTTCTGGTGGTTCCTCCACCACTTCCTGCTCCAGTAGATACCGTACAGTTGTTTGCGTTCTTCAGGGAGATGATGGACGCGCAGCACCGTCAGGTGGATGTGATGAGGCTGGGCATTGAGAACGCCCACCAGGTGGCCATGACGGCAGTGGACAGGGTGGCACAGATTCAGCCACAGGCAGATCAAATTCAGCATCCGAGGCCGGGTAGTATCATTGACTTTCAGAGGATGCAGCCCAAGGAGTTCTGTGGTACAGAAGGGATCCTGTACGCGGATGACTGGATAGAGCAGATCGAGGAAATCTTCAGGCTGGCGCAGATTCCAGACAGTATGCAGATAGAGGCAGCGGGCGGTCAGATGTTCGACCTTGCTTTGACATGGTATAGCACAGATACGAGGATTGCAGCGCCAGGGCTTACTTGGGAGGCTTTCAAGAGGCTTTTAAGGAGAAGTTTTTTCCAGATGTGGCGCTCAGTGCTTTGGAGAGCCAGTTTGAGGCACTCGTCCAAGGGAGCATGACGGTGGACGAGTACGCAGCGAAGTTCTGCCGTCTGGGCAGATTTGTAGATGGTTTGAGTGAGGCAGCCAAGGCGAGGAAGTTTCGTAAGGGCTTGGTTATGACGGTCAAGTCTTTGACCAGGAGCGACCGCGAGGCGACTTTTGAGCAGATAGTAGGAGATGCTCAGAGAGCAGAGGATGACTTGGAGCTCAAGTCCAAGAGAGGCAGGGATGATTCAGGCAGTGCGAGTGGTAGTGCGGGATCGGCTAAGCGTCCCTATGTGCAGAAGGCAGCGCATCAGGGTCAGGATCAGAGGGTGTCCACTTGTGCCTACTGCAGAAAGGCGGGACACACTTGGGATGTTTGTAGGAGGAGTCTGAAGGTGTGTTTGTTCTGTGGATCTGCTACTCACCAGATGCGAGATTGCCCCACTGCACCTCCATTGGGCGGAGCACAGGATCAGAGAGTTGGAGCTAGGCCACCTGTGGCACAGCATCATGCCCCGCACCAGCAGAGGGATACACCCCAGCAGGGCAGGGCTTATGCGTTGACGGTCGAGGAGGCCGATGCTACGGGTGTCGGGTTAGCAGGTCTGTCTCTTTGTTCTTCTTCCTATCCTTTTCCATTCCTTGTGGTGTGCTTCATTAGTACCTGTTAGATTTTCTTTGTGCTGTGGTAGATAGTATAGTAACCCTGATTGAGACTGTGATAACACGACCAGTAGGACCATGATCTTGCATGTTGTTTAGGTAGAATTTCTTGACTGTGATTGTTGGGGGTTTGACCTAGAGGGAGTGTGATTGACTTTAAATTTCGAGGACAAAATTTTTTAAGGAGGATAGGCTTGTCACCACCCCATTTCCAGAGCCGGGTATTTTTTTTAATTTAGTTAATTGTGTATTATTTATAATTAATTTTAGTTATATTTAATTAATGATTGTATTATATTTTTATTGATTGTTTTAGGATTTTGGCTAGCCTGGACCCATGTCAGACCCTAGTGGACCCATGTCCGACCCAGCCCATACCCTTGTGAGACTTATTTTTGGGTTTAGAATATTTATTATATTTTTAGTGGGTTAGTTGGAGAGATTTGGAGTTAGTTTGAGTGCTTTTGGAACCCCGAAACCCAAAAACCCAAGTTAGGAGGGCATTTTGGTCTTTTGGCTTGTTGTAACCCTTTATCCTTGCTCCCAGACCCGACCCCATCCCATTCCCAACTGTGAACACAGCAGCCCCTATTTCTCCTCCCCATTTTCATCTTCTTCTCTTCTTCTTCTTCTTCTTCTTCTTCTCCACTCATTTTCTTCTTCCTTTCTCCTTCCTACTTCAAGTAAGCATCCGTTTCCTCTTCTTTCTTCTTCTATTCTCCATGGTTGTGAACCCTAACCCTACATTCTTCCCCAACCTAGGTGGGTAGAGCTTAGATTTGGTGTTGGAGCTAGATTTGGGAGCTTGGAAGCTTGGTTTGGTGGATTTAGAGCTTTTTGGAGATTTTGGCTTGGGATTCCAACTCCCAATAGGTAAACCCTAATTTTCCCCTTATAATTACTCTTTTGTAGTGTAATTAATAGCTTAGAACCTTCCTAGACCCTTAGGCTACCCGTGGGAGAAAGTTGGAACTAGTTTGGTAGTGTTTGGAGACTTTAACACTAGGTTTTGTGTCAATTTCGGATGGAATCCAAATTTGGCCCAATTTTGGGTGACGTCCTAGGTTAGACAGACTTAGATAGACGTTGTCGGGTGTCTTGAGGGTGAGTGCGTATCTCTGTTCGGACACGGGAACCCGCGTCACGGAGAAACGGGCGTTTCGGACATTTTTGGGGTTTTCGTCGTCGCCGATTCTAAGTGCGTGCGTGTTTTCGCCATGGACCTAGAATCGATGCGGTAGTATTTTTTCTAGGATTTAGACATCGTTTAGGACCCGTGGGTAAATTTTGGGCCGATTCCGAGTTGGTTTGGTGTGCGTTTCAGGAGGTTTTTCGAACCGCGCACCGCTTGTTCGTCGAAATGACCGAACGGCCATTTCGGCGTAGTTTTCTAGTTTCGGGCTTGTGCGCGCGTTGGGTTAGTATCGGGGAGTGTGTGCTAGAATTCTCGGGCTATATTTTATATATTTATAGGTCTTTGTGCGTGTCGGGGTCGTTGGGCGTGCGTTGGTGGGGCGTTGTGTGCGTTGTGCATTGTGTGTTGTGTTATGTGTATATATGTATATTTATATATATATTTATATGTATGTGTGTCCCTATATATATATATATTTATAGATATGTGTTAGTGAGTGCTTGTGTGAGTGTGAGTTGGTGCTAGTGTATGTGTGTAGGTGAGTGTGTATGTGAGTGTGAGTGAGTGTTTATATATATATATATATATATATATATATATATATATATATATATATATATATATATATATATATATATATATATGTATATGAGTTTGTGTGTATATATGTATATATATTTATATATATATATATATATATATATATATATATATATGTAGGAGTGTTTGTGTGTGTGGTTGTGTGTTTGTGAGAGTGTGTGCAAGTGTGTGTGAGAGTGTGTGTGTGAGGGTGTGTGAGTGTGTATATGTATATATATATATATATATATATATATATATATATATATATATATATATATATATATATATTAGTGTGTATATATAAGATGTGTGTTTATATATATATATATATAGATATATGTATATAATTATATGTGTGTGTGTTGATATGTGTTTGAGTGAGTGTGTGTGTTAATATGTGTGTATAAGTATATATGTATGTGTATGAATATATATAAGTTAGTGTGTATATATATATCTATAGAGTTATATATATGTATATGTATGTATGTATGTATGTATGTATGTATATATATATATAGTGATATATATATATGTATATAGGAGTGTGTGTGTGTGTGTGTGTATGAGAGAAGGGGGGGACTGAAAACCTGGACAGCAGCAGCATGCTGCTCCAGCAGCAAGGAGCAACAGCCACAGCAGCATAAACAGCAGCAGTAGCAGCATAGGCAGCAGCCTATGCAGCAGCAGCTGCTAGCTTCAGCAGCAGCATGTGCAGCAGTGTATAGCAGCAAGAGCAGCAGCAAATGCGAGGGAGAGAGGGATATTTTTATATATATATATATATATATATATATATATATATATATATATATATAGATTGGTACATAGTTAGATAAATAGATAGATAGATTTATGGATATATAGATATATAAGTAGATAGATAGATTAATAGATACTTAGATAGAAAGTTAGATAGATTGATAGATAGATAGGTATATATCTAGATAGTTATATAGATAGATAGATTAATGGGTAGATGGATAGATAGACGGATTGATAAATAGATTAGATAGATACATAGGTAAATAGATACCAAGATAGTTAGAGATAAATAGATAGATACTATATAGATATTAGATGGATAGGTAAATAGTTTGATAGATAGATAGGTAGATGGATAGATAGCTAGATATTAGATAGATAGATAGGTACATAGATAAATAGATATTAGATACATAGATAGATGGATAAGATATAGATAGATAGATAGATAGATAGATAGATAGATAGATAGATAGATAGATAGATAGATAGATAGTTTAGATATAACTAGATATAGATGTAAATATATACGTATAGGTAAGGTAAGGTAATATGTATATGTGTTTGTGGATATGTATATTTATATATATGTATGTAGATATATAGGTATATGCCTATATGTATTAGATATCTATATTCTAGCCTAGATTATAGCTAGATATATATATGGCTATGCATAGTAAGTTAGCTAGAGGGGTAGTCGGGTTGAGTTTAGAGCGGTATCTCAATACCTTGAGATACCGAGGTATCTCAATACCTTGAGATAACCAAGGTATTGAGTTTCGAACGGGGTATTTGAGCAATAGCCTAGGAATGGTATTGAAGTGATTTTTATATGCTTATGTGTATATATTTACGCGTGCTAGCATAGGTTTTAGCGGGTATAGGCGGGGTATATAGCCTAGGTTGAGGTATCGGATACCGAGGGTATCCCGGTATCTCAAGGAGTCGAGTTTGAGAGTTTTCTAGCTTAATGACCTCGGTTTGACCTAGAATTTCAGGAGCACCCTAGTTTGACCTAGACTTGACCGTAGTTGACTCGGTTGACCGCCAAAGTCAACTTTTGACCTAGTTTTGACCCAAAGTTGACTTTTTGGATCCAGAGTTGACTTTTTGATCCAGATTTCACCGGTTTGACCCATTTGACCTAGAACGACCATAGAAGCCTATTTTTAATTATTTTATATCTGTTTAACTCATTAGAACCCTGTTTAACCTTGCTTTTCGTAATAGGTCGTTGTGACACCGGTTCGGATCGTCAGTTGCTCAGGACGTCAGGCAAGTACATTCTCTGATAGTTTTTATTATCTGATAATTATTATGATTCAGCTTCTAGTATAGTATCATCTGATTATTCTGGCACAATACGGGACACTGACTGGTATTTCTGGATTTATTTACTTGCGACACGTACATTTTATGTTTTTGGCCTCTATTCTGGAATCACTACTGGCATCACCTACAGGCATCACTACAGGCATCACTCATGTTCAGGCTGGACTTATCTTGATTTGCATGTCGGGTCTTGGATCCACTTGTATTAGTCGGGGTGGTGAAATACTCGAGTAGACATGTAAACATTCCCATCTGGAATCATCAGGAATCACTCCCTCTGGTCTAATCTGGAATGATAGCAGCCGCGCACCCAGTGCGCGATGAGCCGTACTTACCCCTAGCCGTTTACATGTCGAAACAAGTATTTCAAAGACACCGAGTTCATTCTTTATAGTCTGGACTCACTTGCATTCTTGTTGGTCTCACTTACATATTTCTGGACTTGACTCACTACATGTTTTTCATGCTGGACTCACTACACATTCATGTGCACGGACTTGATCTTAGCTTAGATTTCCTGTATCTTTCAGTTATTACTATCTTGCTCTGATATCCATGCATCTTTACCTTTATGCACTAGTGATTTATATATATTTCTTGTTTCATACTTGCTCCATTCTCTTGCTACTTGCTATAACTGTTTTATAGTTTTTGTCATTTAAATGGAACTGCTGTTAGAGATGTACTTGCTCCAGTCCTGACTGGACATATTTTTCAGAGTATCTGGAGGATTGGTGTTCGACGTTTTATGGACCTGAGCCTGTCGATGGTGCAGACAGGGACCCTCTAGCTTAGGGGTGATTTTCGGGTTGGTAGCCAGGATCACTAGGATCTTGTTGTTGTTTTATTAGCTTTTAGCACCGGATTTGTCTTCGATTTTGGATTGAGACCTTGTTTGTATATTATTTTGGATGTTGTATTATTATTGTTGATGTTGTGGTTGTTGTAGTAGTTGTTGTTGGTTAGACTTTGTAGTTGTTAGATTTCTGTGTTATCTTATCGTGCTTAGATTCGTGATTGAGTACTTGAGATTATCATTATGATATTGCTCCTCCGTTTGGAGTTGAGATCTTGACAGGTTTTATATATTGATTGCGTGGTTGCCCTCCTTTTGGAGAGGTCATGGCAGATTTTTGTGAGTTATCTAGATAGTTGACCTAAATAGCGTTCTACCGCCGATGTTGCGGCGTAGGCTGGACGTACCCACGACTCATGCCCGACTTTTCGGGTGCGGGCCGTGACATTGACATTCACTGCCCAATCAAAACGCACATCCTTACGAGTCAGTTGTGTCAAGGGTGCAGAAATTCTAGCAAAGTCTGACGCAAATCTTCGATAATATCCTGCTAATCCCAGAAAACTACAAACTTCTGCAACAGTTATAGGTACTGGCCATGTCTCAACTGCTTCGATCTTCTGGGGATCCACTTCAACTCTACCTTTTGTAATAATATGTCCCAAGTATGAAATATGATCAAGCCAGAACTCGCACTTGCTGTACTTGGCATATAACTTATGTTCTCTAAGGATTTGAAGAACTGTGGATAAATGTTGCTCGTGCTCTGCTTTACTTCAATTGTAAACCAAGATATCATCGATGAACACAATCACGAACTTTTCCAAGTATGGCATAAAAATACGATTCATGAGATCCATAAATACCGCTGGCGCATTGGTTGCTCCAAAGGGCATCACTAGAAACTTCTAATGTCTATATCTTGATTTGGACGCCGTCTTGGGTATATCTTTCTCTCTAACTCAGATCTGATGATATCTCGATCGTAAATCAATCTTGGATAACATTGCTGCTCCACTAAGCTCGAACAAGTCATCGATCATTGGCAAGGGATACTTGTTCTCGTTGGTTACTGCATTGAAGGTACGATAATCAACACACAAATGGAAAGTTCTATCCTTCTTCTTCACTAGAAGCATTGGGGCTCCCCAAGGCGATCCACTAGCACGAATGAATCTTCGGTACAAGACTTCCAACTCTGTTGGTACCATCCTATAGACTTTCTCTGACACAAGTGCTATTCCTAGAAGTAGATTAATGGTAAACTCTTAACTCTCTTTCTGGTGGCATGCCTGAAAGCTCTTCTGGGAACACATCTGGAAACTCATTGACCACTCTGGAAAATTATACTTCTTCTGCTACTGCCATTTTTATGATTGCTGATGGAGACTCCATCTTTCCTCTAGAAAATAAGAATTCTTTCACTCCGGGGATTGCCAGCATGGCAATCTATCGTCATGTATCGGGCACTCAACCAATCCATTCCTAAGACAACGTCATAATCTTCTATAGAAAAATCTATCAATCTAGCAGAAAAATCTCTCCCGCACACTACGACCTGACACGAGGTATAAACTCTATCTACTCTACTCCCACGATAGCGTTACCAGTAAGTATATTGAGTTTTACTGATAATGATTCGAATTCTAATCCAACTCGTATCGCAAATCGTGCAGACATAAATGAATGTGATGCACCAGAATTAAACAATACTGAAGCTGAATGAGAGTTGACGATAATGATACCTGCCACCACCTCACCTGAAGCTAGCTGCCCCTCCACGATGAGTACCATAGCCTGGCCTCGTCCTCTCGGTGATGGTCCTCGCTGCTGCGGACCTCCTTATTTGGCTTGTACTTGATCTTGGGCATGTGTATACTGCTGTGGACTCTGCTGCTGGAATACGTGAGATTGGGTCGGCAAAGGCCTCTGACCCTGGTGTTGCTGAACCGGCGCTGGAGCCCTATACTGGGGTCCTGCGGGGAGGATGATAATGAACTAGCTCTGTTTGGGCAAGATCACACTCTGTGGCCTGGTGCTCCACTATCACGCCCCGGTATCGTAAGGGCCGGTCGTCCTCGCTTGGTCCCTATGGAACCGTTCGTCCTCGCTTGGGCGCGATGTCGTGCAAGCCTAAGTTGCACTTGCACCAGGCATAGTACATGCACAAGACACAAGTTAGACAAAAATATACATATATATAGGCACAAGATTCAAAATTCAAAGAACCAAAGTTGAACACATTTGATAGGAATACAAAATACTTTCTTTATTGAATACTTAAAGATTGGATTACAAAGTACTTGCTTGGCTGAGTTACAAAATATGCCATATAAGGCTTACAACTCTTTTTACAATCCCAAAACTAGCCACAACGCCCATACATTATATCCTTTTAGTAGGACCAAAATTAAAACAATTAGCCGAAGAGAAGTTTGCACACAGGAGAGGAAAGCTAAGGAAGCAGCATGAGCACGGTCCCGCTGAAAGGATGCGCTAACACTGATTCAAAATGCTCGCCAAGCTCTCGCTACCAGAACCTGGAGTTTTGCCCACAAATATGGGTCAGTACTACAACATGTACTGGTAAGCTAGAATTGCCTGTCCATAAGTCCAATTTGGACACAGGAGCAAAAGTGACAGTTTCTGGTCAAAGCGGGGTCCATATGTGGCCCACTTCGCACCGAGAAACATGCCAGAGACAATGTTCTCCAAATTCGTCAAATTTAGTGTCTATAAGTCCATAACGATGATACAAACTCCACAGAATGTCCAGAACTGGATTCCGATTAGCCGATCCCAAAATCGCCCATCAAGTGGAGCCGTGGGGCCCACGATACGGGATTTTGTCAACGTTCTCAGAATCGAACCAAACTTGGGTCACATGACCAGAAAAATGCTACGAGTCTGATGACGTAAGTTTTGTTTCAAAACGACGAGTGTACACGAAGTTACAACGATTTCCAGAACAGGACTGATACGGTGTGTTGTCGACGGATACGCGTTGATTCCGGTATGCACGCACATCCAAATCAACTTCCGTGAAATCCCACACATCCGTATTAACGTAGCGCACCTTTCGGTGAAGTCCGTATACCACCAAGTCGTCCCATTTAGCGTGGCGCACCCAGTTCCGAGAAAATTTGGGTATTTAAATAATCAATATTTCGGTCATTTTTTACCCTCAAATAACATGCAATCTACATCTCAATAAATTATACTAAAATAGGGTTTAAAAACTTGGTCATATGATCTAAATAATTGTTCAAGCCAATTTTGAAAATATTACACAGGTTGGTCGCAAAACAGTCGCGAACTGGGGAGTTCGGGACAAATTCTAAATTTTCAGAATTTGGGGTTTATTTTCCTGATTTTGCGTCGCGATTTGCGACCGACATAGGACGCGACACGCCGAACCAATGGTACGGGCATCGAGAGGGTCACGCAGGGTACGCGTCATAGCAAACAGAACGGAAAACGGATTAATGTACAAGAAATTACACACGCGGGAAGGAGGGTACCTCACTGAGGTTCGTGCACTGAGAGGGTCGCGGCGAGACACGGCGGCTAGGGCTGTTGGTCGTCGGTGGCGGCTAGGGCACGGAGGAGGCGGCGCTGGGGAAGCTCGTTGGCAGAGAAGCTCGTCGGCCGGAGTAGTAGCAGTCGGGTCGTTGCCGGAGTCGGGGGGAGATGGTGGCAGTGGTGAGGCGAAGGGGGTGGCCGGTCGGGTTTTATAGGAGGTGAGGGAGGGAGGAGAAGGGGCGGCCGCGGCGGTTACAGGGAGGGGACTCGGAGGGTCGGGGCGGCCGTTGGGGAGGTGAGCAGTCGCGGGAGCGGAGAAGACGGAGCAGTTGCGGCAGGCGGCAGAGAGGGGAAACGACGGGGGGAACGGTCGGGGGCGGGTGTTATATTTGGTTACTGTGGCAGTAACTAATGGGTTCGGGTTAGCGGGTCGGGTCCTGGATTCGGGTTCGGATCCGACCCGCTAGGGTACGGGTCGGGTACGGGTCGCGAGTACGGGTCGGGTTCAGATCCGACCCGATCCACTAGGATTGGGTCCGGTTTATGGTGGGTTGGTTCAGTTGGTCCGGTTCGGTTCATTAAACCGGGTTTAAAATTAAACCGGTTTAAATTGGTTTATTTTGGTTTATTAAAAATATTAATTTTTAGGTCTTTAAAAATAGTTCTGGGGTCCAATAAATTCCAGAAAAATTATCCTATGTCTAATATTTTATTTTACACCCAAAAATATTATTTTCAAAATATTTTAATATTTAATAAAATCATTTAAAATTATTTAATACCAGAAAATATTGATTTAATTAGTTAAAAAAATTCCAAAAATCCCAAAAAATTATTTTTAAATTCTTGAAAAATCTGGGGGTTTACAATCTACCCCCCTTAAGAGGATTGCGTCCTCGCAATCCAAAAAATAACCGGTCAGAAGAGATAACATGGTTATAAGAATTGTTAGAAGCACGACATAATCAAGTAATCATAATCAAGAAGAAATCGAATGATGAGAGTTAAGAAAACACATAGGGAATGAATAAAATATTTCCCTAAACAATGAAAATGAGGTAATTCAAGAGTGAAGGAAATCTGGTTAGAGCAAAGAAAACTACAGCTGAGGAAAACTAGGTTATCAATTATAAGTTCAAAATACCAAGTTTTAAGGTTAAGGATTTGACTAACAAGCACGTGCTAAAGCAATATTATGAATAGACATCTATGAATAACTTACGCGTGTTCGCTACACCACGAGTCTGCGCGTCTTCCATGGTCATCGCATAAGCTTGTCCGCGTCCTTGTGGTAGATTCCTCTGCTGTTGCTGGGCTTGCTGGAAGGGTGCTGCTCGAGGTGCCAAGGGTGGCCTCGGTTGATATCCTCCTGGTGCTGGTAGAGCTTGTTGGTTTACCCTTAGTGCTCCTTCTCGACGCTTAGGGCATTCCCTCACTGAATGCTGACTGGATCCGCAAGCTAAACATAATCTGAATTTACGTCTACACTCCTTCTCAACATGGCCTACCTTGCCACAGTAGTAACAAGTAGGAAGGGTTAGGGATTTGGATACAGCTCCATGTGGTGCTTGATGCAGGTGAGGTTTCTTTGCATCTTCTCCATGCGGTGCTCTTGCTGGTGCTGATATGAAAGGCCGCTTCAGGTTGGTCTCTCTCCTGGTGACGCGCTTCATACGTCAAGCTGCAGCAAAGACGTCCGAGTAAGAAGTAGGTGCAACGGATCCGATCAGTCTCTGTAGCTCAAAGTTTAGTCCGTCGAAGAACTTTTCAGCCTTCTCTTCTTCTATCGGAATCAGGGTTGGGGCGAAGCGACTCAGATGAATGAATTCTGTGTTGTACTCTTCCACTATCATACTGTCTTGAGTGAGGCGATTGAACTTGTCCCGAAGTTCTGATCGAGCAATAGCTGGAATGTACATCTGCTGAAAGAGTATGGAGAACTCCTCCCAAGTGACTAGGTCTGGTCCGAGCCGTCTCTCCTCAGATAGCCACCAGTGATGTGCATTGCCCGTCAATTGCATCCGAACGACAATCATCCAATGCTCTCTTGGAAGCTCAGCTCCTTCCAACTGGTGTTGTGTGTTTGTGAGCCACTCATGAACTTCAGTGGGCTCCTCTTGCCAGAAAAGGTATGGGGCTTCAGCTGGCAAAAATTGGTGATAAAGCCCGTCGTTGGCCGTTGTAAACCCCCTCGACCAGATTCCAGTATTTTAGGAATATTTTTCACAATTTAGGATTTGTTGCAATTTATTAATTTATTTTTGCTTACATATCCTATTGACTTGTGCACCTGTCCATCACCTAATTATTTGGAGCTTTACCTTGACTGTTAATCCCGAACGAAGTTCGCATACCTCTCCTAGACATGCCAGCCTACTATCCTGTACTTTGTGCAACTCCCAGATACTTAGTTTTGAGCCTCGTATGAGACGCACAAATCTCGTTGCAAACGCCCGTATTTAATTCCTATTTTAATTCCCAGATCTGTACCCATCCCTGTTCCCATAGAGATTTGAGACCCAACATGCACCCGTTTTGCCCAAACAAAAATACGATAATTTTCTACACTGATTATACTACATTTAGTGTATTGACACCGTAGAAAAATTATGACCCTACCTGCCTCTAAATAATTAGAGAACACCGTGCGCAGTATTTATTAATTAATAAATACGATGACCTGTATCACCCAGAAATCAGGTCCAACCCCTGCCCAAACTCACCCCCATTCCCCCAGGGCCCTCATATAACAATTTCCCTCAGTTCTGTGCATTTTAGAATTTTCAGGAATCGGGTGTTTTTCCAGACAATTTCGTAATTGTGCAATTTTCCAAAACTAGGACTTTACGCAATTTATGAAATTACAGGGACTTTCCTGCAAATAGCAGTGCGAGGTGTCACCCCCTCATTGGACGGTGAACCTGCGCCGTCCATTGGGAGGCGGGACTCACCCGAAAAGATCTCGGAAATATCCCAAAAATATCCCAAAAATATCCTAAAAATATCTATAGATATTTTACATATTTAATTAATATAATTTTTCTATAAAAAGAAAATAAAATAAAATAAAAATAAAAAAACCAAACCCCCCTACAGCCCGCAGCCCCCCCCGGCGGCGAGCTCCCCGCCGGAGCCTCCCCCGCTCGCCGGAGCCACCCCCCCCCCCCCCGCTGGCCCTCTTCCCCGCTCCCTCTCTCCTCAGCTCCCTCTCTCCTCCATCTCCTATTCTCCTCCTCCTTCCCCGAGCGTCCCCGCGGCCAGCCACTTCCCTCCCCCGCGACGGCCGCTCTCCGCCACCCGACGCCTTCCGCCACCCTCTCCCCCTCCCAGCCTCTTCCCTCCACCGCCACCACCATCATCTGTCACCGCCACCACCCTCCCAGCCTCTTCCCTCCACCGCCACCACCATCATCTGTCACCGCCACCACCACCATCCCCATCTCAGCCGACGCCGCCACTGCCTTCCGCCCAGATCCGGCCGGCGATGCCGCAGCCCCGCTGCCCAACTCCCCAGCTCCCTCTCCTCCTCCCGCAGCTCCGGCCAGCAACTTTCCCCTCCGGCCAGAGCCCGACTCCAGCAGCCCTAGCCCAGACCCCGCTCGACCTCCTTCCCGCACAGCCGCCTACGTGCTTCTCTGACCTCGCCGGCCATCACTCCGGCCGCCTCGACCAGCGAGCCTCTCCGCCTCCCCCAGCCGTGGCCAGCTCCTCTCCGGCGAACCCGAACCGGTGCCCTAGCTCAAACACGTGTCGGACACGTGTCGGACACGAGAAATTCAGTTTCCACGGAGCCCTGTTCAGGTATCCATATCTTTCTCCTCGTAATTCCGTTTTTAATTCTGTCAGTTGTGACACGTAGGCTATGTGACCCTCTCGGTGCCCGTGCAACCCGCTCGGTGCATCGCGTCCTGTGGCGATCGCGGCACGCGATCCAAAAACAGGAAAAACAACGACCCGATTCACCCCGGAACTGAGTACGCCCTGCCAAACGGGACGACTTGGTCGCACGCGGTCTTTACCGAAACATGTGCATCGTTGATACGGACGTGCGAGATTTCGTAGAAGTTGATTTGGATGTGCGTGCACACCGGAATCAACGCGTATCCGCCGACACCGTCCCGTATCCGTCAGTTCTGGAACACGCTACAACTTTGTGTACACACGTCGGATCGAGACGAAACTTGCGCCATCGGACTCGTAGCAATACGCTGGTCCTATGATCCAAGTTTGGTTCGATTATGAGAACGTTGGCAAAATCCTGTATCGTGGGCCCCACAGGCTCCACTTGACGGGCAATTTTGTGACCGGCTCATCGGAATCCAAATCTGGAAGTTCCGTTGGGTTCGTATCATCGTTCCTGACTTGTTGACACTAAGTTTGGCGAATTTGGAGACCTTTGATCCTGACACGTTTTTCGGTGCAAAGTGGGCCCACATGTGGACCCCGCTTTGACCGAAAACTGTCATTTTTGCCCCTGTATCCAAATTGGACTTAAGGACAGGCTTTTCTAGCTATTTGATATTTTCTAAGACTGTTAGTGATGTTTATTTCAGTATCCGGAGACATTTATCCTGAGGCCATAGTTTCTGACACTTGGTATTTGACATCTGGATATTATATTTGCAGCTCTCCTGTCAGGCAAGTATACCTTGCCTTGTTGTACTGTTTAAATTCAGTTATTGCTAGTTACATGTTTATTTATTTTTTTAAATCATATAAATGTGCGCGTCCGAGAAAACTCGGGTGCAGTCAACGATGGCGTTGACGTTAGGACTTGTGTCTGACCTAGTGTCTAGTAGACCCACCTAAAGTTGTGAAGTTATTGATATAACTTCTCAGGCCTTGACACGTATCATTACACGTCACAGAGTGAGTACATGTAGGGACGCGTGCCTCATGCGCGACTGGCCATCAGTGTGAGCAACACGTGTAGTAGTTTTTAGCTCAGTTGTTTATTTTATTGAGACTTGCATCATAGTAGGAGGTGTCCACGTCGTTTTCACGACTTGTACATCTATATTGGGCGGGAAAGACACTTAGTAGGCGTATGGGACACCCCCTCCTTATATATTCCCGTGGATGCCTGTTTTATCCTTCGTCCATGCTCTGCAGGGATGGACGATTGCGGAGTGCCCTTGCGTCAGGGGGCATATGACACATATACTAGCCTGTCATGACGATTGGTGAATTACGTCAGCATATGTCTAGCCACACATTCCCATGCGTACTACAAGGTCTTTAAATTGCATTCACTTAGATGGTTAGCACACCCCATTTACTGGTTCAGTATTTATATTATGGCATGTTATTTTTCTGTATCTTGCTATGTCCCTCTGAGGACCTGGTCTCCTGCCAGGTGTATATGTTTCTTGAGTATTCGCAGGAGCACAGATCCAGACAGGTTACGTATATTCCGAGGAGGTCTTCTCTTCGAGCCTTGTGATTGTCAGAGGTGTTCTTATATGGTGTGTATCTGGTTCCTTTTATATTCTATTTCGGTAGTGGATTTGTTTCCATCCGACTGTCATTCTTTAGGTACTTTATTTTGAGTTCTAGTTACATGGTTATTGGTTATTTATGTTTATTTGATTTCTGTGGATGAGATTTAGATATTACCCTGTGACTTGTAATTAGTTTTACCACTTATGAATTATTGTTCATTATACAGCGTACGCACGTATATATGGTTTCCATATATTGGAGTTGCCATATATACGGGCCAGCTGGCATGGTTACGTGACCTAGTCCTACGTATTTTGGGACTGGGGCGTGACAGTGTTTTTAGTGGTGGCCCATGCAGGTCTGAGCATATTGTCTCGGTTACGTTACTGTACCGAGCAAGCCTGCACCTAGGATTAAAATATAGGATCTCATCCATAATTGACTATGACTTATCTTCCTTCCAGTCCGTCCTACTTACATAATTGCATCCTGCTTGATTCATGTACTTCCCTGATAATTCTTTTAGTATAGCCCCTACTAGAATATAGAAATCCCTGTTGATAGGAGGATACTTAGGGTAACATTTCTTATAAGAATACCACTAGGGCATTGACATATCTTTAAGTACAGACTACTAAATGAACCCTAGCCTTCCTGATTTCCAAATAAACCCTAGCATCACTTACCTATAGATTAACTTACCCTTATCCCTTGACGTATTTATATATGACTTGAGAGTAGTAAAAACACTACTAGGATTAGTTAGAGGATTTACCATAGTATTGACCCTAGTCTTGAGGAACCCATAGAAATCTAAGGTTGAATACTATGACTGAAACCTCATCCTAAGTTTGAATAACCAGAGTTTTACGCCAGAGACCCCTTACCTTGTTGGCGTAAAACCAATTGACCGTTGTTGGCGTAAAAGCCAAACCACTGCCTAGTTAGCGTAAAAGCCAAATGACTTTCTTGTTGGCGTAAAAACTAAATTATGTAAAAGCTTGTCCCTTTATGCCGCCCTTAGTCTTCCTTATCCTGCGTATGACGCATCATGCCAGCCACGTAGGTAACCACCATGCGTAAACCTGATGATTCCTGACTATTAGATAACCAGCGTAGAGTAACCTGATTAGGCAAAAAATATAAGAATAGTATGTTAGCGTATTTGTTACAGCCTTAGCTTTCCCCAGACACGACCAAATCCTGTGCAGAGATACGCCTCGAGCCCTGTGCAAAAAGGAACAACTTTTTGATGGGACATCTGGTTTTGTCTCACCTCGATAGTAAGATGACTTATGTCCATAAGGTCCCTAAACGATAACCTAGAACTCCGTGCAAACCATCATCAAACCATCCCCTCGATCGTTGTACAAGTACTTTTGTCAGATGTCAGGATTCATTAACTTGACTGACAAACTCATGAGTTTCTTGTACAACTTTACGCTGCAGCGTATGCTAGACTTTTTACGCTGGCAGGTTTTTACGCAACCTTTAGACAATACTTTACCCACAGACTTTTACGCGGCAATCCTTGACGCTCAGACTTCCACGCGCAGACTTTTTTATGCGGACAGCCCTGAAGCTCTACCTTACGCTTCACTGTTTTACGCGGATAACTCTGAAACCTATTTTACGCTGACAGTTTGAATCCCTGATTTACGCCAAACTACTTTGGATCTCTACCTTGCGCTAGATAATTTGAAATTCTGTTTTACGCAGACAGTTTCGGATTTCTACCTTACGCCAATTTATTTTATCCCTGCATTACGCAGACAACCTCGAACCCCTACTTTACGCGGACTTCCTGGAATCTCTGTTTTAGGCGGACAACCTAGTGTTTATTAAGATTGTAGAACTTTGAAGACCATACCTCTTTAGGGTCAACTAGCGACTTAGAAAAGGATTTAGAATTATAATTGTAGATTTTGTTGAGTCTTGTCTTTTGTGAATTTGAATTATTTTGAAATTTTTCACATCATAATCTAGCGTACTTATATTTACCGTACTACCTTGACTTATGCCGCTATTATAGCCTAGTTTCGCAAGCTTATTCTTTATCAAGCTTGTTCTTGAGAGATGTATTATTGGAGTACTACACTAATACATTTCAGAATCAGTGTATTACGGTCTGATCAACCATAGTGCACTTGGTTCGCCCTTTGCATAACTACTTTACGTGGATTGAGATATATAGTGATTAGTAGATAGATGTACTTGCCCGTTAGATATGCCTGAGCATATCGTATCAGCTACATAACTGTGCTGATCCGAATATGTGAATAGGGATTACCAAAATAGCATCTCAAATCCACAACTGCTTTGACAATTCCCGTTGAATTCTTTAAACGTATTGATCCCCACACTTCTAATCTATTACCTCCCCCTTGAACTCTTGATTACTGTTTTCCGTCTTCCCTTATTTCGAAAAGACGAAATCTCATGCTTAGTATAAATACGAAGTGTATTGTTTCTGTAGCTATTTCTGTTTGTTTTCTGGGTAATTACCGAACCCTATTATTAGATTGGATTGCAGTTTAAAACTGTGCTATTCTTTAGGATGACCCTTCACTACCTGCGTTTTATTACGATCCTGATACGTGCATCGCTATGGCAGCATGAAAATTTATTTTTGCCTCGTAACTTGGGTCAAGTTCAGAACTCAAGTATTACGATGAAGAATATATCATTTTTCTGACAAGAGTCTAAATGGATCTCACCTGGATGAACAATTGATTAACTCATGAATGGATAGCAGTACCTATGACTAGGTTGACTTGTAAGGATTAAGAATTCCTATGGACCGACTCACCAAGTCAGCACATTTCTTACCTATAGAGTTGACCAGTCTGCAGAGGCTTTAGCTAACTTATACATGAAGCAAATCGTAAGATTGCACGGCATACCAGTCAGCATTGTACCAGACAAGGATTCGCGTGACCAGAATTGGTGGTCAATCGAAGAGACAGTTAAGTAGATACAAGGACACTTGCGAGCAGTGCAAGACAGACAGAAGCAGTAGACAGACCGTCATCATTATCCATTGGAATTCAAAGAGGACGATCATGTCTTTTTGAGGATATCACCTACTAGAGACACATGCGAATCAGAGGACGCAGCAAGTTGAATCGAAGGTAGATTGGACTATTGACGTGCTAGAAAGAGTGGGAGTAGTGGCATATCAACTTACGCTACCACCTTCACTTGAGAGAATACTTAATGTATTCCACGTGTCGCAAGTCAGGCGATATGTGACAGACAGCAGTCATGTTTTCAACCATTCGGAGATCACCATTAGGCCGAGACCTGTCGTATCAAGAGCAACCCGTGGGAACCCTTGACCATCGAGAAAAGGTATTAAGAAACCAGTCTTTTTCCTTGGTCCGCGTGGCATGGAAGCATGATGCGCCAGGAGAATTAACTCGGAAGCGCGAGTACGACATGCATAAACATTTTCGAACCTATTCGTAACCCAAGATATAAATTACTTTGTTAAATTATATCTTATGCCGTCTTTGACTTCTACCATGGCTTAGTTTTAATTTCGAGGACGAAATTTTTATAAGTTGGGTAGATTGTAAACCCTCTCGACCAGATTCCAGTATTTTAGGAATATTTTTCACAATTTAGGATTTGTTGCAATTTATTAATTTATTTTTGCTTACATATCCTATTGACTTGTGCACCTGTCCATCACCTAATTATTTGGAGCTTTACCTTGACTGTTAATCCCGAACGAAGTTCGTATACCTCTCCTAGATATGCCAGCCTACTATCATGCACTTTGTGCAACTCCCAGATACTTAGTTTTGAGCCTCGTATGAGACGCACAAATCTCGTTGCAAACGCCCGTATTTAATTCCTATTTTAATTCCCAGATCTGTACCCATCCCTGTTCCCATAGAGATTTGAGGCCCAACATGCACCCGTTTTGCCCAAACAAAAATACGATAATTTTCTACACTGAGTATACTACATTTAGTGTATTGACACCGTAGTAAAATTATGACCCTACCTGCCTCTAAATAATTAGAGAACACCGTGCGCAGTATTTATTAATTAATAAATACGATGACCCGTATCACCCAGAAATCAGGTCCAACCCCTGCCCAGACTCACCCCCATTCCCCCAGGGCCCTCACATAATAATTTCTCTCAGTTCTGTGTATTTTAGAATTTTCAGGAATCGGGTGTTTTCCCAGACAATTTCGCAATTGTGCAATTTTCCAAAACTAGGACTTTACGCAATTTATGAAATTATAGGGACTTTTCTGCAAATAGCAGTGCGAGGTGTCACCCCCTCATTGGACGGTGAACCTGCGCCGTCCATTGGGAGGCGGGACTCACCCGAAAAGATCCCGAAAATATCCCAAAAATATCCCAAAAATATCCTAAAAATATCTATAGATATTTTACATATTTAATTAATATAATTTTTCTATAAAAAGAAAATAAAATAAATAATAATAAAAAAAACCAAACCCCCCTACAGCCCGCAGCCCGCCCCCCCGGCGGCGAGCTCCCCGCCGGAGCCTCCCCCGCCCGCCGGAGCCACCCCCCCGCTGGCCCTCTTCCCCGCTCCCTCTCTCCTCAGCTCCCTCTCTCCTCCATCTCCTATTCTCCTCCTCCTTCCCCGAGCGTCCCCGCGGCCAGCCACTTCCCTCCCCCGCGGCGGCCGCTCTCTGCCACCCGACGCCTTCCGCCACCCTCTCCCCCTCCCAGCCTCTTCCCTCCACCGCCACCACCATCATCTGTCACCGCCACCACCCTCCCAGCCTCTTCCCTCCACCGCCACCACCACCATCCCCATCTCAGCCAACGCCGCCACCGCCTTCCGCCCAGATCCGGCCGGCGACGCCGCAGCCCCGCTGCCCGACTCCCCAGCTCCCTCTCCTCCTCCCGCAGCTCCGGCCAGCAGCTTTCCCCTCCGGCCAGAGCCCGACTCCAGCAGCCCTAGCCCAGAACCCGCTCGACCTCCTTCCCGCAGAGCCGCCTACGTGCTTCTCTGACCTCGCCGGCCAGCACTCTGGCCGCCTCGACTAGCGAGCCTCTCCGCCTCCCCCAGCCGTGGCCAGCTCCTCTCCGGCGAACCCGAACCGGTGCCCTAGCTCAGACACGTGTCGGACACGTGTCGGACACGAGAAATTCAATTTCCACGGAGCCCTGTTCAGGTATCCATATATTTCTCCTCGTAATTCCGTTTTTAATTCTGTCAGTTGTGACACGTAGGCTATGTGACCCTCTCGGTGCCCGTGCAACCCGCTCGGTGCATCGCGTCCTGTGGCGATCGCGGCACGCGATTCAAAGACAGGAAAAACAACGATCCGATTCACCCCGAAACTGAGTATGTCCCGCCAAACGGGACGACTTGGTCGCACGCGGTCTTTACCGAAACGTGCGCATCGTTGATACGGACGTGCGGGATTTCGTAGAAGTTGATTTGGATGTGCGTGCACACCGGAATCAACACGTATCCGCCGACACCGTCCCGTATCCGTCAGTTCTGGAACACGCTGCAACTTTGTGTACACACGTCGGATCGAGACAAAACTTGCGCCATCGGACTCGTAGCAATACGCTGGTCCTATGATCCAAGTTTGGTTCGATTCTGAGAACGTTGGCAAAATCCCGTATCGTGGGCCCCACAGGCTCCACTTGACGGGTGATTTTGTGACCGGCTCATCGAAATCCAAATCTGGAAGTTCCGTTGGGTTCGTATCATCGTTCCTGACTTGTTGACACTAAGTTTGGCGAATTTGGAGACCTTTGACCCTGACACATTTTTCGATGCAAAGTGGGCCCACGTGTGGACCCCGTTTTGACCGAAAACTGTCATTTTTGCCCCTGTGTCCAAATTGGACTTAAGGACATGCGTTTCTAGCTATTTGATATTTTCTGAGACTGTTAGTGATGTTTATTTTAGTATCCGGAGACATTTATCCTGAGGCCATAGTTTCTGACACTTGGTATTTGACATCTGGACATTATATTTGCAGCTCTCCTGTCAGGCAAGTATACCTTGCCTTGTTGTACTGTTTAAATTCAGTTATTGCTAGTTACATATTTATTTATTTTTTTAAATCATATAAATGTGCGCGTCCGAGAAAACTCGGGTGCAGTCAACGATGGCGTTGACGTTAGGACTTGTGTCTGACCTAGTGTCTAGTAGACCCACCTAAAGTTGTGAAGTTATTGATATAACTTCTCAGGCCTTGACACGTATCATTACACGTCACAGAGTGAGTACATGTAGGGACGCGTGCCTCATGCGCGACTGGCCATCAGTGTGAGCAACACGTGTAGTAGTTTTTAGCTCAGTTGTTTATTTTATTGAGACTTGCATCATAGTAGGAGGTGTCCACGTCGTTTTCACGACTTGTACATCTATATTGGGCGGGAAAGACACTTAGTAGGCGTATGGGACACCCCCTCCTTATATATTCCCGTGGATGCCTGTTTTATCCTTCGTCCATGCTCTGCAGGGATGGACGATTGCGGAGTGCCCTTGTGTCAGGGGGCATATGACACATATACTAGCCAGTCATGACGATTGGTGAATTACGTCAGCATATGTCTAGCCACACATTCCCATGCGTACTATAAGGTCTTTAAATTGTATTCACTTAGATGGTTAGCATACCCCATTTACTGGTTCAGTATTTATATTGTGGCATGTTATTTTTCTCTATCTTGCTATGTCCCTCTGAGGACCTGGTCTCCTACCAGGTGTATATGTTTCTTGAGTATTCGCAGGAGCACAGATCCGGACAGGTTACGTATATTCCGAGTAGGTCTTCTCTTCGAGCCTTGTGATTGTCAGAGGTGTTCTTATATGGTGTGTATCTGGTTTCTTTTATATTCTATTTCGGCAGTGGATTTGTTTCCATCCGACTGTCATTCTTTAGGTACTTTATTTTGAGTTCTAGTTACATGGTTATTGGTTATTTATGTTTATTTGATTTCTGTGGATGAGATTTAGATATTACCCTGTGACTTGTAATTAGTTTTACCACTTATGAATTATTGTTCATTATACAGCGTACGCACGTATATATGGTTTCCATATATTGGAGTTGCCATATATACGGACCAGCTGGCATGGTTACGTGACCTAGTCCTACGTATTTTGGGACTGGGGCGTGACAGCCGTCGTGCTGGTGGGTTCGCCTGCTCCAGTGCGGTTACTAGGTTGTTCCTCAAGTTCTTCGCCTCATGGCGCTGAGCCTCTTGTTGAACCTGTTGTTGGGCTTGCATCATTGCATAAAATATTTGAAACATCTGCTGCCCATCCAAGGCTTGTCCTGGTGGGAAAACAGGCATTGGTGGAGCGAACTGCGGCGAAGGTGGGATGTCATCACGCCGGAACCTTGAAGTATGCTGGCCACCTTGAAGTATGCTGGCCCGCTTGATTGCTTTGAGATGATTGTCTTCTGTCTTCTGGTGTCACTTCCTCATCATAGGTGACCACAACATCGTGTGGTGTACATAAGGGATTCTCGTCACCGGTTCTCGGATCCATTACTCTGCATTGAAAGAAAACTATAAGAACACACAGAGGAATCAAGACAGGATGCATTTCAAGAAATTAATTCGAATCCGATATAGAGATCAAGAACGATTCAATCAAGTGGATGAGATCCTATAACTTATCATATCCTTGTCGCAGGCTTGCTCAGTTCCTAAGTTAAAACTGAAGCAATTTAGTCGTTGACCTGCATGGGCCACCACAAAAACCATGTCACGTCCCAGTCCAAAAATATCGAGGGACTAGATATGTGGCAATGGCCAGCAGCACACACCGATGGGCAAACCCAATTTAATGGACCCATCAGGGTGTACTTAAGCTGTAATACAACAATAAGGTCTAAATAACAAGTCACAATATAATCTCATCCACAGAAATGAATACATCAATATCAGCAAAATGAAATATAATTATCATCAAGTCTCAATAAAGTAAATCGGGGAACAACCCAATAATAAGTCTGATACAATTTAAACGAGAAATAAAAGAGTCTAATAACAACCAAGACTGAGTATAGAATAAGTAGATACTCGGGAGAAATCCTCAGCGATCACCTCGTCCTCGGGTTCTGGTACTGCTCCAAAGACTGCTCCTGTCCCGTACACCTCAGGCTAGATATTCTCTGCTAAACCTGGGGACATAATCTGGATCCAGGTCCTCAGGGGACATAGCAAGGTACAAGAATAACTCAAGCCAAAATAAATGTAGTGCAATAATAAATGAATCAATAGGATAAACTATATAACCAGCTAAGTGATATGCAATATGAGAGCATGAATCATACTCAGGCTGAGACTACTATAGGCTCTGTGTCGGGAAAACCCATAGCAGTATTCTCTCGAAGGGCCAGTAATGTGCCAAAGCTCTGTGTCAGAGTCTAAGGCATCTCCAGTAATATAATATATATATAATCAGCCTTTTGTATGGTAAATCTTTCCCCACCCAATGTAATCACACGTCTCATGTTCACGATGCCTCATGTCCATGTCACGCAAGATCATATCTAATGCAGCAAGTCATAATGATACCTAAGCACATGCAATATCTATGTCACGAATCATGTAACCTATACAGAATCACCATGAATATCTCATGAAGATTATGTCTCATAAATAGTGTCAGGTGTCCTATGGTATGACGTACTTGATAATGCAAGCACGAGAATGTGTAGGGTCACGATATCAATCTCTAGGTGATGTTACACAACTCCGCGTACGACATTGACACCCAAATATTATTCGGACGTTAAGTAATGTCACACGGTCCTGGGTTGAATATATTTATCATATAATTAAATCAAGAAAATAACATGTAGCAAATACTATAAGATTGGCAAGGTACACTTGCCTGGGATTTGGTATCCAACTGCTGCTCTAGTATCCGCGAGATTTGCAGGTACTCCTCCGGTTGCTTAAATGAATACTACCATCAGGTTCAGAAGATATCAAATAGCTAGAATTGTCTGTCCATAAGTCCAATTTGGACACAGGGGCAAAAGTGACAGTTTCTGGTCAAAACGGAGTCCACATTTGGCCCACTTCGTACCGAGAAACGTGTCAGAGACAATATTCTCTACTTCGCACCGAGAAACTAGTCAAAGCGGAGTCTCTTATTTAGCATGCAGAGTCAGGTTCTATCATTCTTCTTATGAAACTATCTTCTTAGAACAACAGTAGAAAACTCACATTTATTATTAAGGCGTGCAAAAATCAGAGAATAAAGTTTTTTCCACTCACTTAGATCAATCGTCTTGTGTTTCGATCGGGAACTCTCCGAGAAGACTTCCACTCGAGTCAGCAAACCGATATCTCTTTACATAGTGCCAACGCGGAGCGGGGTACTACAACCACAGGCTAAGCACAACCCTTGTGCTCTCCGGCACTCTGATAAAATGTGCCCTAATTTTCTACAATGAGAATATTCTACCGAAGGAGATGACCTCTACTGCTGAGGACGTGTTGGAGCTGGTCGCTGAAATGATGCTACCGAAGTTGTCCTGGTCGGGGTTCCAATCGTTAAAGCTGGTATTGCTGGAGCTGGTGCTGAAGACTGGGTGTAAGAACCGCCTGAAGTATGGGTCCTCTTACGACCTCCAGTCATATCCACTATTCTCTAAGAGGTATACTCATACCTCATTGCTGCTCTTAACACCGCATTAAAAGTTTGGAACTCGTGATGTTCCACTGGCAATATGATCTCCAGGTGAAGTCCCTACTGGAACCTCCTTGTTCTGTCTAATTCGATCACCACCAAGGTGGGAGCAAACCGACTAAGTCTGTAGAATTCTGCCGCGTAGCCGTCGACAGTCCTGCTCATCTGGTTTAAGTTATTAAATCTCTATTGTAAACACCCTGATTTTTCAGAATATTTTAATATAATTTTTCTCCAATTTTTTAATTTTTTTTGGAATTAAAACTTAGGAATTTATGATTAAAAGATTTTTATATGCTGATAATTGATGTTAAAATATTATAAAAATAATATTTTATGGTGTAAAATGGAAAACCGGACATAGGGTAATTTTCTGCAAATTTATTGGACTCCGAAATCATTTTTAAAGCCCTAAAAACCAAGGTAGAATTAAACATATTTAAACCTGACTGAACCCGGTTCACTTGAACCAAAATAAACCAAACCACAGTGAACCGAACCAACCCATCCTTAACGGGTCGGGTCGGGTCGGATCCATGAAACCCGAAACCCGAACCCGACCAAACCCTAACCCTACCGGATTCACTGTAGCAGCACTATTTATTCCCTCGACTTCCGTGCCTAGCCCCCCGCCGCCTTTCTCGACTTCTACGCCCCGCCTGCCGTTCCCCTCCGGCAGCGCCTGAGCCCACCTCGACGAGCCGCAGCGTCGCCCTCTCCTCTCTCCCTCTCCTCCGCTCACCGTCTCCGGACGAACTCGGCACCACCTCCCTCCTCAGCCCTCCGTCCAACCCCGCAAAGCCCGACTCCGGCCGCCATCTCCCTAGAATCCTCTACCTCCGGCCCTCTTTCTCCGCCGCCCTCCAGATTCGACGAACCCGGCACAGCCCTCCAGCGACCGAGGCATCCCCCGCCTTTGCCAGCCACCTCACGCCGCCCGACCGGACTTCGTCGACCTCCCCAGCTCCAGCCTTCCGCCTCCAGAGAACCCGCATCCCGCCCCAGTCGAGCCCGAAGCCTCCTGCCCTAACCCCGACTCCGGCCAGATCCATCCCCGGCAGCCCGTAGCCCAAGCCTCGGACCTCGCTGCCTCAGCCGGACACAGCCCCGAGCCGCCTTCCTTCGGCAATCCCTAACCCTAGCACCCGGACTCGGCCAGGACACGGAAACGGTGTCGAATTGACACACGGACACGGGAAATTCAGATTCACGGAGCCCTGTTCAGGTAGCATTTTTTTCTCCTCGTAATTCCATTTTCGATTCTGTCTGTTACAACACGTAGACTGTGTAACCCTCTCGATGCCTGTGCAACCCGCTCGGTGCATCGCGTCCTGTGGTGATCGCACACCGCGATCCAAAAATAGAAAAACCAACGCCCTGTTTTACCCCGGAACTGAGTGCGCCCCGCCAAACGGGATGACTTGATCACACACGGTCTTTACCGAAACGTGCGTATCGTGTGGGATTTCGCAGAAGTTGATTTGGTTGTGCGTGCACACCGGAATCAACGTGTATCCGCCGACAACGTCCCGTATCCGTCTATTCTGGAACATGCTGTAACTTTGTGTACACAAGTCGTATCGAGACGAAACTTGCGCCATCAGACTCATAGCAATACGCTGGTCCTGTGACCCAAGTTTGGTTCGATTCTGAGAACGTTCATAAAATCGCGTATCGTGGGCCCCACAGGCTCCACTTGACGGGCGATTTTGTGATCGGCTCATCGGAATCCAATTCTGAAAGATCCGTTGAGTTCGTATCATCGTTCCTGACTTATTGACACTAAGTTGGACGAAATTGGAGACCTTTGACCCTGACACATTTTTCGGTGCAAAGTGGCCCACATGTGGACCCCGCTTTGGCCCAAAAATGTCATTTTTGCCCTTGTGTCCAAATTGGACTTAAGGACAGGCGTTTCTAGCTATTTGATATCTTCTGAGACTGTTGGTGATGTTTATTATAGCTTTTGGAGGAGTACCTACAGGATCCACTGATACAGGGACAACTGTTGATATTCAAACCCCAGGCAACTGTACCTTGCCAAACCTTGCAGCTTTGCTACTTATTTTTTTGACTTAGTTATACATCAGTGGGCAAGTATACCTTGCCAACTTTACAGTTCTTGTTGCATATTTCCTTGCTTTATTTATATTGTTGTGCATGTTTAACCTAGGACCGTGTGACTTACTTAGCGTCCGATTATTAGTCGGGTACCAACACCGTACGCGATGTTGTGTATGTCATCTAGAGATGGACATTCGTGACCCCTTTACATTCTCGTACTTGTCTTATCAAGTACATTATACCCAGGACACTTGACACTATACATGAGACAGGATCTTTCTGAGACATTCATGGTGATTCTGTATAGGATACAGATTTCTGACATAGACATTATACTCTTGGATACTCTATGACTTACTGCATTAGCTATGATCTTGCGTGCCATGTACATGAGACGTTATGGACATGAGATGTGTGATTACATTGGGTGGGGAGAGACACACAGGCTACAGGCTGATTACATATATATCACCTACTACTGTGAGGCACAAGACTCTGAAACCCGAGCTTGGCCCATTACTCATTATTACTGCTACCGGCTCCCCGACACAGAGCTTGTAGTGGCTCAGCCTGAGTACTCGTGATGCTCTCATCTTGCATTTCACATAGATGGTTATATAGCTTACCTATTTATTTCATTATTTGCTGCACTGCATTTATTTTGGCTTGTATTATCTGTACCTTGTTATGTCCCCTGAGGACCTGGATCCGGATTATGTCCCCAGGATTTGCAGACGAGATTTATCCCGAGGTATACTGGACAGCAGCAGGAGCAGAAGCAGATACAGGAGCTGTACCGACACCCGAGGACGAGGTGTTAGCTGAAGACTTTTCCTGAGCATCCATGTTACATGCTCAGTATTTATTTTATTCAGTCATTTATATTTTGGTCTGTTGAACCATTGTATCAGATTTTATTGGGTTGTTCTCCGAAGCACTTTGTGAGACTGTTTGATGATTTACATTTCTTATATCTGTGGATCATATCTTATCTTGTGTGGATGAGATTAGTTTTGCCATGTTATCGTAGACTTTGTTTTACAGCTTAAGTACGCCCTGATGGATCCATTAAATTGGGTTTGTCCATCGGTGCGTGCTGCTGGCCATTGCCACGTGTCTGGTCCCACGGTATTTTGGGACTGGGGCGTGACATGATTTTTGTGGTGGCCCATGCAGGTCTACGACTAAATCGTTCGGTTTCAACTTAGGGACCGAACAAGCCTGCCCTAAAGGATAGGATAAGTTATAGGATCTCATCCATTATTTGAACCATTTTTGAACTCTATATCGAACTCGAAATTGTTACTTGATTTGCATCCTGTGTTGATTCCTCTTAGCGTTCTTATAGTTTATCTTTTGGTTGCAGAGTAATGGATCCCAGGAATGGAGATGAGAATTCCTTGGATACGCCACACGACGCTGTGGTTACTTATATAGACGGAGTGACACCAGGGAATGGAGGACAAACATCGCAAAGCAATCAAACCGGCTAGCCTAATCCAAGGTTCCGGCGTGATGACATCCCACCTCCGCCACAGTTCACTCCACAGATGCCAGTTTTTTCGCCAGGGCAAGCCATGGACGGGCAACAGATGTTTCAGATGATGTATGCCATGATGCAATGTCACGCCCCAGTCCCAAAATACGTAGGACCAGGAATACGTGACACGCCAGCTACACATTCGATCAGACTCTGGTCTGACTCGAATACGTATAAGCTGTAAAATAAAGGGCACAATCTAGATATCCCATAAATGTAAACCTCTATGTATCAATCCACAATGTACAGCAGTATACAAGAAAGAGCTATATGTGCTAGAGTCGGCCGCCCAATAACACACTAACTCGAATAGACTCGAGAAGAAGTATGAGTCTATAAAAACTAGGCTACAACAGCAGATAAATAATTAATGTAAAATAACCATAATGCCGGTAGATAAGATGTGAGTACCTGGTACCATGCTCGCAAGACATGCAACTCCAACAGCAACTCCAAATGCTCCGTAATCATCTATGCTGTAAAACTGGCAGGGAACCAGGTCCTCAGAGGGACGTAACAAGGTACAAAAATACAACAAGCCAAGTAACAAAAAGTACAAATGCACGACAAGGTACTCTATCATAACCAAACTAGTGTGACACAGTTTAAAGACAATGTTCGACGCGTGGGCTTTCTAAAATAAAATCGTAGCTCCGGACACGGAAACACACGGCACGTACCGCAGCTCCGGGCAAAGAGTCACACGGGTGATACAACTACACTAGATACAGGATCACTACAGAAATAATACATATAAATATATATATAAGCGCGTGCAGAGTAGCCCAAACGTCTAGTAACTGTCTTTTCCATCCCAAGCGGTCAACGATTGTGCGTTGGACCTGAACCTCTAACTACAGTCTCGACTCACGGAAGTAACTCAACAGACGCGACCCTAAGGTCGTCCCAGTCTCTGGTCATGATGTCAGTATCAGGGTACAGGAATTTAGCACGATCACAGTGTATGAGTGTGTCCTAGGGTGTCGATGTACTCAGGTACGTGCATCGAGATACTACAAAGCATCTATTAATTATTCTAAGTTGTTACGACGAACGTCAGCACCCGGTTGTGATCCGGACGCGAGGTATCGAACGTCAACATAAATATGTGCACAATGTACATAAAGAACAACAAATATCTGAAATCTGAAATACAAGGTGGCAAGGTACACTTGCCTGCGTGCGGCTGCTGATGACGGGGATCTGGTACCGCGTCCAAGTCCTCAGGTCCCGCAGTACCTAGAGATAGATACAAACCAAAATCAATAATTTATTCTACGCCAAGCAGGGATGCGACACACATCTATACCTAAACTCAGTCTCAGTTACGACTCACAGGGATAAAACGCTAGGGGGGTTGACCACAGTTGACTATCGGTACGATAGTCAAATCTACTAGTCATCTGTACACTATCTCCTCGATTTAATTCTCCGTAATTAAATTAACATTTTCCATCATGTACTATAGATCCCGATTATTTATTTAAAGGTCAAAAACCCAATTCTTCTCGAATACATAACTTAATTAAATTGTTATAATTCCTGTAGACGACAACCCTAATCCACAATCCACCTATCACAAATACATCTCTTCGATATACCACAAGCCAAATTCCCAAGTCCTTGATCATCCTCTCCAATCATCATCACATGCTCAATATCGTAATAATATTCTCACAAGTTGCATTTACCCTTATTCCAACTAAGTACATCACCCAAATCCAACCTCATAAAACACAAGATACATGATCACTACACTACATCTCCATAATTTAAAATTGCTCACCAATCAATAATTTAAAACTATTCACCAACAATAATCAATAGTATATAATAATTAAATAAAACATAAAGTCTCGTAGTACCTCCAAATGAATCTCGAAGAAGTCTTGTAAGCTTTGAATCACGAAATGGAACATGTGAACTATTTTCAGCCAGTGCATTAATGCACTTTCCCAATGCACTCAGTGATAGGTTAATAGACTTTGCCTCTTCTAGTGTATGCCCCACGCTTCCTGACTCATCTATTTGTTCTGACCCTGCTAGATCTACAACAAAAAGTTTGCTCTTTCTCACAATAGGTGGCCTGAAAGATGAAACCAATAGAGAGGCATTTCCATTCTGTCTAGAATAGCCTACATCACCTTCATGCCTTTCCTTGACAGACCTCTTAACATGCACCATAAGAATTGCATGGCTGCAAGATGATTCTGTATTTAGCTTTGTATTTGCAGCAAAGCGGTGAGCTTCTCCTAATCTAAGAAGTTCCACAAAGCTCTATATATAAGAATATACGGCATTAGTATACTGACTATAGAACCTCCATTTGGTGAGCCTTGACACTGGAAGTCGTCCCGGATCCTTCCCATAGTTCCTGTAATTCTCTTCTTGCCCACAAGACGAAAGAACTGGCCCTAGAGTTGAAGGAACCAAATAAAGAAGAGCAGGTTGAGGAGACTGAGACAAGATCCCAGCAGCTTAAGGCAGTGACCATCCCAACTGCATACCCAAAATGCATACCATACATACTTGGGCCCTTTCGAGATCGTGTCTACCAGATTGCCAGTACCTCTCCTCTTTCGATGATCAAAACAGAGAACCAACACTAGAAGCATACCAGGAATAGCCATGTCTCTGAGTCCGAGCATCATATAGTCCACGACATTGCTACCGGAGACTATCCCGCCGAGGAGGTTCCTTGGGAAGACTAGCTTGACGGGCATCTCCAGCTTCTTGACGACCATATGCAGGCCTGGGAGGCTGAGGCTGTCGGCGACGGTCCTCACGGGGTTGGAGGCCTTCTGCATGGCGACGGAGACCATGACGTTGGCCCCGAAGAGGCGCTCGGAGAAGAAGACCCAGAAAACGTCATAGACGAAGAGGCAGACGAGGAGGAGGGCGCAGATCTTGACGTTGGGGAGGCGGACGTGGCTGACGAAGGGTGGAAAAGTTGCTGACGAAACCGCGGGGAGTGGCAGCCGCTGGAGTGGCCGGAGCGAGCGGGGCTGCTGTGGAGTCAGCTGCTGACGGACGACGCACAGCCGGGTCGGCGGAGGAAGTGTTGTACAGTGGATCGGCGGGGAAGTAGCCAGAGCCGCCGTGGGGTCGGTGAAGCCGGCCGGTCGGGTCTTCTTCAGGGAAGAAGAAGAAGAAAGGAAGAAGAAGAAGAATGGTAGAAAAAAATGGAGAAGAAGAGATGGAGAAAAGAAGTTCAGGTGTAGTTTAGGAAGAGGGAGGAGAGAGAGAGGGAGTGGGGTTTCCCAAATGTAGGGATTAGGGCTTGCTTGGGATGTGTGCTTGAGGAGACATTAAATAGGGGAGGTGGTGTTGGAATGTGTGGTAGAGATGCTTCAATTCAAATGAAGGGTCATGATTGATCATGGAGAAATATGTTTCTTCATGAAAATAAAGGGGGAGATGGGTTGACTATGGTCAAAGGATGGTAAGCTCTCCATTTGGTCTTGGCCAATGGGGTGAGGGCACCTAAAAATATTAAATTGCAACTTAGCCCCCTAAATTCGGGAAATTGCACGAACACATAAAATGACGCAAAAATTGTGCAAAAAAAATTGTGTTTAGTACTTTTCATGGTGAGAGGGTGTTGTGCGTTAGGCACGGGTTTAATTAAATAGCATTGGGATTAATTATAGATTAAAAATAGGATTAGGGAAAATGGGTATCCCTGATTAAATAGAAATAAAGTGTCCCGCGATTTTAAATTAAATGGGGGCACTTGGGGTCAAAATCCGGAAATGACGCAAAGGTCAAAAATGGTGGGGGCTTGGAGTCGGTCTTGGACCCTTTAGTTGGTCCGGCTCAACGGGTTAAGTTGGTATCTCAAAATTTAGGGTAACGACACAGGTATCCGACACAAAATTAAATATGGGTTACGATTTTCGGAAAGTTGCGCAATTAATTTAGAGCACAACAAAAACTGATTTTATGAAGACGGAAAAGTCCAGTGCCTAATTTGGCGAGTCAAGTCAAAAGTACAAAAGCCCGATAGAATTTATGGGCTGGTATTGGGCTCCGATTAATTTAGCAATGATAGGGCGCGCCAAGGGTCTTATTTAAATAAATTAAATACCAGATAAAATTTATCTCCACTATAAACCTCGACATCTGCTACAAAAATCAATTTTTTTCCAAATCCACCCTAACTATCTATAGAATAAATCGAGGGGGTTTACATGCAAGCCCAGCAGCAGGTTCAGCACGAGGCTCAGCGTAACGAGGCAGAATATTTGAGAACCAGCCTAGTATCAGCAATGGAGCAGGCAAACCCACCAGCGAGGCGATCAGTGACAGGATCTATCACCGATTTTCGTCAGCTCAAGCCTCCTACCTTTTCTGGTAAAGAGGGGCCAACAGAAGTTCACGAATGGCTCACTAACATACAGCACCAGTTGGAAGCAGCTAAACTTTCGAGAGAGAAATGGATGACTGCGGTCAGAATGCAGTTGACTGAAAATGCACATTATTGGTGGTTATCAGAAGAGAGGAGGTTCGGACAGGACCGAGTCACTTGGGAAGAGTTCTCCAGACTCTTCCGAGAGATATATATTCCAGCAGTTGCACGGTCGGAGCTCAGAGACAAATTCAACCGCCTTATCCAAGGCAATATATCAGTGGAAGAATACAACGCAGAATTTATTCGTCTAAGTCGCTTCGCCCCAACCTTGATTTTGACAGAGGAAGAGAAAGCTGAGAAGTTCTTTGACGGACTGAAGTTCGAGCTCCAGAGGTTGATTGGATTGGTCGCACCTACATCATATACCGACGTCTTTGCAGCAGCACGACGCATGGAGCACGTCACTAGAAGGGAGTCAAATCTGAAGAGGCCAATCATAATAGCACCATCGAGGACAGCACATGGGGATTCAATAAAACGGTCCCAGAGGAGTATGCCAGAGAGAACAGCACACAGGGCCATATCTCTCCCTACTTGTCACCACTGCGGCAAGGTAGGTCACATTAAGAGAGAATGCAGACGCAAGTTAGGACTATGCCTGGCTTGCGGATCCAACCAGCATTCAACCAGAGACTGCACCGAGCGCAGAGAGGGAGCACCGAGACTAGATTTACCTGCACCACGACCAGCTTATCCAGCAGTAGGAGCACCGCAGACAGGAATTGGAGGAGTCAGACCACCAGCTCCAGGAGGAAATCAGCAGAGACCACCACTGGTACCACAGGCAGCTCTATTTCGGCAGGCTCAGCAGCAGAGAGGCCAAGCTCAGGGACGAGGCCAGGCATTTGCATTGGCCGTTGAGGAGGAACCTACTGCAGGAGAGGTTATCGCAGGTACTATTTTAGTAGCTTCATTACCAGCTATAGCTTTATTTGATTCTGGAGCATCGCATTCATTTATAGCAGCTAGCTTTGTAGCCACCCATAGAGTAGCTACCGCACCCCTTCCGAAGATAAAGAGAATTCTTACGGGAGGTAGAATTATTCCGGTTAGTGACGTCTGTAGATTATGTTATGTAGTAGTCTGTGGAAGAGAGATGCAAGCTTAATTTCAGATCTTTTTCATACCGGATTATGATGTTTTACTTGGTATGGACTAGTAAAGTCAGTACCATGCGACTCTTGATTGCCGACTTGGACGGGTTATTTTTAGACCGCCTGGACATCCAGAATTTGAGTTTCTTCGGGGAGCTGTAGAGCAAGGAGTTCAGCCTACTCTTAGGGTACTATCTGTAGAAGGGGAGACAGGTTACCCAAGAGTCATATCAGAGTTTGTGGATGTATTTCCTGATGATCTTCCAGGTTTAGCGCCTGATCGGGAAATAAAATTCATAATAGACTTAACTCCAGGAGCAGAGCCTATCACTTCATCAGTATATCAGCTAGCACCTAAGGAGTTAGTGGAGTTGAAGGAACAAGTTGATGATCTTTTGGAGAAAGATTTTATTCTGTCCAGTGTTTCACCTTGGGGAGCCCCCATATTATTTGTACCGAAGAATGATGGAACAGTACGGTTGTGCATTGACTACAGGGCACTAAATATTATGACCACCAAGAACAGGTATCCCGTACCACGCATTGATGATCTATTCGATCAATTGAGTGGTGCTAGGGTATTCTCGAAGATTGACCTTAGATCCGGCTATCATCAGATCAAAGTAAGGAAGGAGGATATACCGAAGACAGCTTTCAGGACCAAGTATGGACATTATGAGTTCTTGGTAATGCCGTTTGGTTTAACCAACGCGCCAGCAGTGTTTATGAGTTTGATGAACAGAGTCTTTCATCAGTTCTTGGATAAATTTGTGGTTGTGTTCATTGACGACATTCTAGTATATTCTAAGAGCTACGAAGAGCACGAGGAGCATCTCAGAATCGTGTTAGAGACCTTGAGACATGAGAGGTTATATGCCAAACTCAGTAAGTGTGAGTTTTGTATGGATAAAGTACCTTTCTTGGGAGATATCATCTCAGGAGAAGGACTTTCAGTTGATCTAGAGAAGGTTACTGCAATAGAGACTTGGCCTACACCTATATCAGTTGCAGAGGTGAGAAGTTTTTTCGGACTTACGGGATATTACCGAAGGTTTGTAGAAAATTTCTTAAGGATTGCAGAGCCTATGACGAAGTAGACACGCAAGGACCAGGAGTTTACATGGATAGAAGACTGCCAGAAGGCTTTTGAAGAATTGAAGAGAAGATTGACAAACAGCACCTTTCTTGACTCTTCCTTCAGGGTCAGGAGGTTTTGTTGTTTACAGTGATGCATCAGGTAGTGGATTAGGATGTGTTTTGATGCAACATGGCAAAGTTATTGCTTATGCATCGAGACAGTTGATGGTCCACGAAAAGAACTACCCAACACACGATCTGGAGCTAGCAGCAGTTATATTTGTACTAAAGATTTGTAGGCACTATCTTTATGGAGAGAAGGTAGAAATCTTTACTGATCACAAGAGTCTGAAGTATGTATATACTCAGAAGGAGCTCAACATGAGACAGAGACGTTGGTTTGAGTTGATGGTAGACTTTGATATAGATCTGCAGTATCATCCGGGGAAGGCGAATATCGTAGCAGACGCTCTCAGCAGGAAGCCTACGGCTTATTTCTTGACGATGCAGCCGGAGTTATTGAGAGATCTACAGGAGCTTCAGATAGAGGTTGTTTTACCAGGACAGAGTGGCGTGCTGGCTAATCTTGAAGTTAAGTTGTCACTTGTGGAAAGAATTAAAGAGGCGTTGCCCACCGATGCTAGATTCTGAAGACTCAAAGAGAGGACAGAAGCAGGCATGCAGACAGGACTTCACATACATGAAGACGGGACATTACGGTTTGGGAATCGCCTGTATATTCCAAATGGAGAATTGAGACAGAAGTTAATGACTGAAGCACATAGCTATATGTACTCTGTTCACCCAGGAGGAACCAAGATGTACCGAGACCTGAGGCAGTATTACTAGTGGCATGGAATAAAAAGGGAGATTGCAAGATTTGTGGCTAAATGTTTAGTCTGTCAGCAAGTAAAGACCGAGCATCAGAGGACTGCAGGTATGTTACAGCCGCTTCCTATACCAAAATGGAAGTGGGAACATATCACGATGGATTTTGTCACAGGATTTCCAAGGAGCCCCAGCGGAAGAGATGCAGTATGGGTTATCGTGGATCGACTCACTAAATCGGCACACTTCTTGCCATTTAGAGTTGGACAGTCCACAGAGGTACTAGCCGACATGTATATGTGACAAATCGTCAGATTACATGGAGTGCCGGTTAGTATTATATCGGATCGAGATTCGAGATTCATATCTCATTTCTGGCGAAGCATGCAAGAGAGTCTGGGCACCAGACTCAAATTCAGCACAGCTTACCACCCACAAACAGATGGTCAATCGGAGCGCATGATTCAGATCTTGGAGGATATGTTGCGTTCGTGTATGCTAGAGTTTGGACGATCTTGGGAAGATCATTTGCACTTGGTGGAGTTCTCCTACAACAACAGTTATCAGGCCAACATTCAGATGGCACCATTCGAGGCATTGTACGGTAGAAAGTGCATATCGTCGATATGCTGGAGTGACGTTGGTGAACGTCAAATATTGGGTCCAGAATTGATAATGGAGACAGTGGAAAAGGTAAAACAAATTCAGAATCATCTTCGAGCAGCTCAGGACAGACAGAAGCATTGGGCTGATACGCACAGGCGTCCCCTAGAGTTCAAAGAAGGAGAGCACGTATTCTTGAGGATTTTGCCCACTCGAGGTACTATTAGATTTGGGAGCAGAGGCAAGTTGAGCCCAAGGTATATCGGGCCATTTGATATTCTAGAGCGCATTGGTGAGGTGGCTTATCATCTTGCATTACCTCCGTCCTTAGAGGGAGTGCATGACGCATTCCACGTCTCACAGCTGAGAAGGTACGTGACCGACCCAAGTCACATAGTCGATCATTCAGAGATCGCAGTGGGCCCTAGCTTGAGGTATGAAGAACAACCAGTTGGCATCCTCGACTACAATGAGAAGACATTACGAGGACAGACAATTAGACTGGTTCGTGTAGCTTGGAAACATCATTCTCCTGGCGAATCGACCTGGGAACGGGAGGATAGTATGCGCCAGCGTTATCCTTACTTATTCGCGGATGCAGTTATAACCTAAGCATTCTTGTAATTTCCATAGTTCTTTCCTTTAGTAGTTATTCTTTGATTGCGAGGATGCAATCCTCTTAAGGGGGGTAGATTGTAAACACCCTGATTTTTCAGAATATTTTAATATAATTTTTCCCTAATTTTTTAGTATTTTCTGGAAATAAAACTTAGGAATTTGTGATTAAAAGATTTTTATATGCTGATAATTGATGTTAAAATATTATGGAAATAATATTTTATGGTGTAAAATGGAAAACCGGACATAGGGTAATTTTTTGCGAATTTATTGGACTCCGGAATCATTTTTAAAGACCTAAAAACCAAGGTAGAAATAAACATATTTAAACCTGACTGAACTCGGTTCACTGGAACCAAAATAAACCAAACCACAGTGAACCGAACCGGACCAACCCATCTTTAACGGGTCGGGTCGGGTCGGGTCGGATCCATGAAACTGAAACCCGAACCCGACTAAACCCTAACCCTACCGGATTCACTGTAGCAACCCTATTTATTCCCTCGACTTCCGTGCCTAGCCCCCCGCCGCCTTTCTCGACTTCTACGCCCCGCCTGTCGTTCCCCTCCGGCAGCGCCTGAGCCCACCTCGAATAGCCGCAGCGTCGCCCTCTCCTCTCTCCCTCTCCTTCGCTCGCCGTCTCCGGACGAACCCGGCACCACCTTCCTCCTCAGCACTCCGTCCAGCCCCGCAGAGCCCGACTCCGGCCGCCATCTCCCCAGAATCCTCCGCCTCCTGCCCTCTTTCTCCGCCGACCTCCAGATTCGACGAACCCGGCGCAGCCCTCCAGCGACCGAGGCGTCCACCGCCTTTGCCAGCCACCTCACGCCGCCCGACCGGACCTCGTCGACCTCCCCAGCTCCAGCCTTCCGCCTCCAGAGAACCCGCATCCCGCCCCAGTCGAGCCCAAAGCCTCCTGCCCTCACCCCGACTCCGGCCAGAGCCATCCCCGACAGCCCGCAGCCCCAGCCTCGGACCTCGCTGCCTCAGTCGGACACAGCCTCGAGCCGCCTTCCTCCGGCAATCCCTAACCCTAGCACCCGAACTCGGCCAGGACACGAAAATGGTGTCGAATCGACACACGGACACGGGAAATTCAGATTCACGGAGCCCTGTTCAGGTAGCATTTTCTTTCTTCTTATAATTTTGTTTTCGATTCCGTCTGTTGCAACGCGTAGACTGTGTAACCCTCTCGATGCCTGTGCAACCTGCTCGGTGCGTCGCGTCCTGTGGTGATCGTACACCGTGATCCATAAACAGGAAAACTAATGCCCTATTTTACAACGAAACTGAGTGCGTCCCGCCAAACGGGACGACTTGGTCGCACGCGATCTTTACCGAAATGTGCGCGTCGTTGATACGGACGTGTGGGATTTTGCAGAAGTTGATTTGGATGTGCGTGCACACCGGAATCAACGCGTATCCGCCGACAACGTCCCGTATCCGCCTATTATGGAATACGCTGTAACTTTGTGTACACACGTCAGATCAAGACGAAACTTGCGCCATCAGACTCGTAGCAATACGCTGGTCCTGTGACCCAAGTTTAGTTCGATTCTGAGAACGTTGACAAAATTGCGTATCGTGGGCCCCACAGGCTCCACTTGACGGGCGATTTTGTGATCGGCTCATCGGAATCCAATTCTGGAAGATCCTTTGAGTTCGTATCATCGTTCCTGACTTGTTGACACTAAGTTGGACGAAATTGAAGACCTTTGACCTTGACACATTTTTCGGTACAAAGTGGCCCACATGTGGACCCCGCTTTGGCCCGAAAATGTCATTTTTGCCCTTGTGTTCAAATTGGACTTAAGGACAGGCGTTTCTAGCTATTTGATATCTTCTGAGACTGTTGGTGATGTTTATTTCAGCTTTTGGAGGAGTACCTACAGGATCCACTGATACAGGGACAATTGTTGATATTCAAACCCCAGGCAAGTGTACCTTGCCAAACCCTGCAGCTTTGCTACTTATTTTCTTGACTTAGTTATACATCAGTGGGCAAGTATACCTTGCCAACTCTACAGTTCTTGTTGCATATTTTCTTGCTTTATTTATATTGCTGTGCATGTTTAACCTAGGACCGTGTGACTTACTTAGCGTCCGATTATTAGTCGGATGCCAACACCGTACGCGATGTTGTGTATGTCATCTAGAGATGGATATTCGTGAACCCCTTTATATTCTCGTACTTGTCTTATCAAGTACATTATACCCAGGACACTTGACACTATACATGAGACAGGATCTTTCTGAGACATTCATGGTGATTTTGTATAGGATACAGATTTCTAACATAGACATTATACTCTTGGATACTCTATGACTTACTGCATTAGCTATGATCTTGCGTGCCATGTACATGAGACGTTATGGACATGAGACGTGTGATTACATTAGGTGGGGAGAGACACACAGGCTACAGGCTGATTACATATATATCCCCTACTACTGTGAGGCACAAGACTCTGAAACCCGAGCTTGGCCCATTACTCATTATTACTGCTACCGGCTCCCCGACACAGAGCTTGTAGTGGCTCAGCCTGAGTACTCGTGATGCTCTCATCTTGCATTTTACATAGATGGTTATATAGCTTACCCTATTTATTTTATTATTTGCTGCACTGTATTTATTTTTGCTTGTATTATCTGTACCTTGTTATGTCCCCTGAGGACCTGGATCCGGATTATGTCCCCAGGATTTGCAGACGAGATTTATCTTGAGGTATACGGGACAGCAGCAGTAGCAGGAGCAGATACAAGAGCTGTACCAACACCCGAGGATGAGGTGTTAGCTGAAGACTTTTCCTGAGCATCCATGTTACATGCTCAGTATTTATTTTATTCAGTCATTTATATTTTGGTCTGTTGAACCATTGTATCAGATTTTATCGGATTGTTCCCCGAAGCACTTTGTGAGACTGTTTGATGATTTATATTTCTTATATCTGTGGATCATATTTTATCTTGTGTGGATGAGATTAGTTTTGCCATGTTGTCGTAGACTTTGTTTTACAGCTTAAGTACGCCCTGATGGATCCATTAAATTGGGTTTGCCATCGGTGCGTGCTGTTGGCCATTGCCACGTGTCTGGTCCCATGGTATTTTGGGACTGGGGCGTGACATCTATTGCAGATCATAACGCGATACCGCATCAAAGTATCTGACCTGAAACCTTTCACTGTATATGGTCCAGGGGACGGGTACTGTTAGTAAAACCATATGTGCTGCCCACCACTCTCGGGCCAAATTTAAAAACTGTAACCGAACCATCGAGACTTGCTCTCTAGACGAAACTTCGGCTGCCTCTAGAATAGCCTCCGTGTCCTGAAGCCAAGCGTCCGATGCAATCGCATCATCAGTGACATAGAAATACTAGGGTTCGAGGCGCTTGAAGTTTCTTGCCGAGTTGTTGCCACTATGTTCGCCTTTTTCTAAAGCCCTTTGTACTGACTGAATGAGTACGTCCACTCGACGTCCTTGAGATGCTAATAATTTTCAAAGGATACCAATTAGCATACTGTTGTCCCCTCCTGTATCAGGTACTGGTTGCACAGGAGGTACTGGCTGGATCTGAGGTTCCTCATCGTGAGCAATTCTGGACCCGGCCCCAAAATGTTGAGGCTAAATCTCAAGGGTATGCTGGGCATCGGGATATTGTACTACTACTGGAGGAACTCGACCTGGATGATCAGAAGGACCAGGAATAATGTCCCTGAAAGATAAAGAACACAAGGATCATCAAAGGGACGAACATGATTGATCGAGGATCAAATCAGATATTGAATCAAGATTTCAGGAATATAAATTCGACACTGGAGGAGATCAAGGAGTAGCATGATTGAGACATCTAAAATACATTGGTAAACCCCCCACACTTCTGAATTTTTATACCTGCATGGGCCACCACTTTTTGTTGTAAGCCATAACCTAACACTACGTCAAAATATCTGGTCTGAAATATTTTACTGAAGACAGCCCAAGGGACGGGTAATGTTAGTAAAATTATCTGTGCTGCCCACCAGTCTCGGGCCAAGTCTAGCAATTATAGTCAAACTACTGACACTTGCTCTCTAGCCGGTACTCTATCTGCCTCTAGGATAGCTTCTGTATCCTGAATCCACGCATCCGAGGCAATTGCGTCCTCGGTGCCATATAAATATGAGGGTTGGATGCGCTTGAAGTTGTTTGCTGAGTTATGGGCACCATGTCTGCCTCTTTCCAAAGCCCCTTGTACTGACTGAATAAGTATGTCCTCTCGACAGGCTTGAGATGCCAATAATTCTCGAAGAATACCAATTAGCATACTATTTTTTCCTCATGCATCAGGTACTGGTTGTACAGGAGGTACTGGTTGGATCTGGGTTCCTCATTTTGAGTTGTTCTGGACCCGGCCCCGGAATGCTGAGGCTGAACCTCAAGGGTTTGCTGGGCATCGGGATGTTGTCCTACTTTTGGAGGAACTCTGGCTGGATGATCAGAAGAACCAGAAACAATGTCCCTGAAAGATAAAGGACACAAGAATCAACAAAAGGGACGGACATGATTGATCGAGGATCAAGGCAGATGTTGAATAAAGATTTGAAGGATATAAATTTGACACTGGAGGTGATCAACGAGTAACATGATTGAGACAACTAAAATATCTGGTAAACCCCCCATATTTTTGAATTTTCAGACCTACATGGGATACCACTTAAACCGTGTCACACCCGAGAACCAGAATACTAAAGAACGGAGGTGGATAAAGCCAACTACGTATACCAGAGTACTAACACTCCGATATACGGTCCTGGTTGTCTAGACATGTGGGGGTTTACTCTACAATCCAACAATCATTCCTGGGTCAAGAGTCCTAGGTGTCTCAATCTCAAGCAAGTAACAAGTTACAAGATGTATGATCACCAAACATATAATTGTAATGCATCACAAACTATACATACACAGATGATTATGATGCTAGTTACAAAATGAAGAACTAATAAGAGTACAATATTATGTGATCAGCTCTAGCAATAGTCTAAAATATGCTTTATATGTAAGCCAGCATGCTAGAATATCAAGTTCCAAAACACGAGCTAAACACATGCTCAGTGGCTAAACGTTTGAAAAGTATAAGTACAAGATCAAGTGGGTGATGAAGAAGAAACACACCCATGTCCTCAGGTTCTCCTGATGTTCACCATCTTAAGGTAGAAAATACGGAAGATCATGCGGTCCTGCTCCAAAATTTGGCCAGACAAAACTAGTGGGTTCAGACCCCAAAACAGCAAGTACCACAAGAGAGCCAACTTAAAAACTAAAATCAGCATGCAGACAAATCAGAAAGAAATAGCACAAGGAACGGTTAAATAAGTGCAGCAGGTAAAATAACAGTTAAACAGTTCTGGAGTATTTAAACAAGGATATATAAAATTAGTACTCAAGTTACAGTCTCAAGATCAGTTGTTAAACAAATCAGGACAGGACTATATGTCATGACCCGCACCCGATATAGGGGCACGAGTGCGTGGGTACGTCCAGCCTACGCCACAGCATCGGCGGTAGAACGCTGTCTAGGTCACAATACTAGCTAATCAATCTCACACGAATATCCAACTCCATAAGGAGACACAGATATCACAATATAATATAAAAATTACTCAATCACAGAACTAAAGCACGATAAGATATCGAAGAAAATAAACGTAATATAACACAAGTCTAAACAAAAATAGTCTAACTCAAACAATAACATCCAAGTCTCAAAGTATGTCGGAAACAAATTTGGTACCAATAATCTGCTAAAAGAAACTAACTGAATAACTAGTGATCCAGGCTAGACCTTCCGGAATCACATCTGAGCTACAAGGTCCAAGGCTGCAGCTACTCTCCCTGTGGTCCATAATATGTCGGACACCAGTCCTCTAAGTCGCAGTCTGAAAAAATATTTCCAGTCAGGATGGAGCGAAGTACAACCCAATAACAGTTCCAGTTAATTGATAAGGACTATAAAATAATAAATAGATGATGCTACATACTGAGAGAGAACAATAAATAGATGCAATGGCAAAATAAAGAGAACGGGCAATATAGGCAATATGGTACAGTCAGTGCATATATGAAATGAAGAGAAAGAGCTACAATATCATATACGGGGTGATGTAGTATATGAACTGAAATGAAGAACTGAACTTATTCTAAGTGTTTGAAATAGTAGTTTCGAAATATGATCGTCTTGGAAACATGTACGAGAGCTATATGGCCTGGCTAATCATATGTGGGGTGTATAATTAACACTAACATGATTCTATACTTGTACAATAGGGATATGATCACATTTCTCACTAACTATTTTCTCCGCCCCCAACTAGTACAGTGGATCCAACCATGACGCGTCACGATACACGATCAATGTCCAATATATCATGTACAAGGTCTAATATCAATATCTAATATCAATGTCGTGTACAATGTCAATACTATAACCAATATAACATCTCATGACTGAAGATCCAATCTAAATACTAGTCCGTGTAGCACAGTGTCAAGAATCAGGTGTAACATTTCTAAATACTTGAATTATAGAAATTATCAAATAACGGAAATTATCAGAGAATGTACTCGCATGTGGTCCTGAGCAGGCAATACCAATATCCTGCTCCTGTAGTCTCGCAGAATAATCCAATGGTCCTATATATAAATAATATAATACAATACAGCATCAGCCATTACACTAGCACACATAAACACAATTATAATACGCTCGGAACTACGCAAGGGTGATAACTAGTCAACTAGTGGGGTCAAGTGTGCGTGTCTAAATGCACAGGTGTCATGTCCTCAAATACAGTGCACTGCAAGACAGTCAGCTAAGCCTAACACATGTTTAAAACTCTAAGTCCCGTGTAGCACCAACACATGTCTAAACTAGTACGTTATTGTACATCAGGCAGACAGTTCACTAACACCTAGGGTCATACAAATACATAAATACGGGATACCCATAACTAATACCTATGGTCTTATAACACATCTAATACTAGCAATCAATTTCCCAGGAATTATATGCATATATTAAACCTAATTACTATTTAATTAATTTTTAAACCCAAAGACTATGGAAGTAATTACTATTAAACCTAATTTCCCATGAAGCATATACTAATACTAGATACCAATCATACATGCATACACACACTAGTCACTAGGGTTCACGACTACACGGTGACAAACAACACACAACAAAGATGGGTAAGCTACGAACCTTGATACACGTGACCGAGGAGGGGCGGTGCTCCGGCGAGGGGAAGTCCAGCGAGGGTGGTCGACGGTCAGCTGTGCATGGCGTCGAGTCAGGAACGGAGTCGAGGATGACTCGAGATCGACTGCTCGGCGGTCAGGGAGGTCCAGCGGTAGAGAGGTGTCGAGGAAGAAGGCGGGTAGTAACGATGTCGGGGTGTTGTGCTCAGGCGGGGGCAAAAAGTGACCGGAGATGGTGGTGATGAAGGCTCGGGGTCGGCCAGAGATGGAGAGGTCGAGTCGGGGTCATGCTCAGGCGGTGGATGGTTCAGCGGTGGAGAGGTGTTGAGGTCGATGAAGTCGTGGGTGGTGTTACGAACGGTGCAGTCGGGGGAGACGGCGGTCGGGAACGGCGGCACAGTCGGGTGAGATCGATGGTGAGGGAGAGAAGGTCGTGAACAGAGGGAAGAGGGGTCGACGCTTCTCCAGCGGGGTGTAGGTCGACTAGAGATGGGAGGTCGTCGCGGTGGTACTGATCCAGACGGGGCTGCTGTGGGGAAGTCGACGCTGGTGATGCTGGTGATGATATTAATGGTGGTGTGGGTATTCTCAAGCGGAGGAGATCGTGGTGGAGATGCATTCGGGTGTGACTGATAAAGGCGGTCGTGGGTTGAAGACCAAGGCGAGTGGCGGTGGTGATGATCACCGGAGGGAGATCGGGAAGTTGAGGGTGATGGTGATGGGTGTCGGCCGGTGTTGTGGTCGAAGGGGAGGCGGCTCCGACGTTCACGGTCAATGGTGGAGGGCGACTGCGAGGGGTTGCTCGGGAAGTTCAGTCGACGGAGGCGGTGCAGAGGTGGGGACTCGGCGGTGATCACCAAGTTAGGTTCGGTTTAGGGTTAGGTTCGGTTTTGATGAAGGATGATGGTGATGATGAAAAAAATATAATGGAGGAAGAGTTTTGCATGGGGAAGAAGATGGTGATGCTAGCCTAGAGATTAGGGCCGACCAAGTACTCCTTAGGATGGGTTGGCTCATTGGGAAAAGGGTTAGGATGTGTGATATATATAGGAGGGTGTGTGTGGTGAGGATGGTGCTCCATTTTGAATGAAGGGCCATGATTTAATATGAAAGAAGGTGCACAAACAAAAAGGGAGAGAGAGAGTGTTGGATCGGTCAATGAGGGAGGGGTTGGTTCTTCATGTGTTGGGTCCAATGGGAGGTGGACACCTCATCGCACTTTTGCATAAAAGTCCTCAACAATTGGAAAATTGCACAGAAAGTGAGAATTTGGATTTAATGAGGGAAAATACCATATTTGGTGTAATATAGTGGCTAAAAAGAGTGTGTGGTATTTAGTATGAGTCTTGAGGGTGTGAATGGGGGTTTGGTTTGGTGTTGGGTCTAGTTTTGGATTAAGTTGGGTCCTTACACCAATTTAATTAAAATTAATATAAATGGTATTGTTAAATTAATTGGAAGTACATAGGGTTAAAATTAGGTGGGACACAAGTGTCATGGATGTAGAAGACTCAGAATAGAATATTGTCATAATTTAGGTTGCATAAAATGGATCAAGATTGTGTCTCCAATTTTGATTGGAACGCACAAGGATGCAAAGTTGGATTTATTTGGAAATAAAAATAACGTCTGCGACGAATATTGTGCGAATAAAATAAAGCACAAGAGAGGGTATTTATGAGTTACACAAGGGTCAGAATGGAAGATTGGCACGTCTAGGACAAGGGTGTGAAATTTGTTTGAAGGCAAAAGCTAGTGTAGCGCTCCCAATATCGAAGCAACGGTAAGGCACAACAATTAAATAAAATCACAATAATAAATTACAACCTCAATAATAAATCCTAAAAATACTAATTAAAATCCATAATCCTATAATTTGGTCAGGGGTTCATCTAGTGGGCTTCTAGGTCTAGTCTACTAACCCATACGTTAATGAACACTATACAATATATATATATATACATATATCATGCAATTATTTAAAATAAATATACACAATACTTATAATAAATAAAAATGATAAAATTATCCCTATTTTAGAATGTGGTAGTGACACTAGACTAGACTGAAAATTAAGCAATCACGGCAAATCATGACCTACGACTTGCTATCATTAGCTAACTAGGGTTATCACAGTCCTAGTTACTAATACATGCAGTTTGAGATTCCATACAGCTACATGCCCTGCAGACTATCCTGGTTATCCAAGTGTAAGGATATAGAGAATAGATTATTTCAGGTACAGTAATTTACAGGTAATGCAACACTCGACGGCGTGCTAGAAGTGTGCCCCTCATGACGGAGAGCTCCAAATCTATCAGGTGTCGCTGGGATACCGGGATTGCATGTAGCCAAAAAATCTCTCTAGATGCTTCTAATTCATTAATCTAGTTGTTATCCTGGGCAAGTTATCAAGAATTCCTGACCGTGGTGCTCAGAAATTTGCCTTAGACATAATGCTGGACAAGACATGACAGTAGTTTGACAAGTACATTCAGGACATGAGCAAGCAAATCAACCACAAAAATTTATCTTATTAATTCAAGAATTATAGTTTAGAAAATTCTAGCATGTCAGGAGTGTGCTTCGTCGAGCCACTATCAGAAATATCAGTACATATTAGGTTAACTCGATACGACGAGATATTATCAGGAATATCATGGAAAGTTTGGTATCGGGAGTTCAAGATTAACAATGTCAATACAATCCATGTTCAAAAAATTCTAGGTTCTGGCAGGTTGTCACAATCAGGTTATAAGCAATTTAGAGAAAGCTTGCATGTATAAGAATCAAGCATAATAGACTAAACAAGAAAATATATAAAAGAAGTTAAACTACTACAAGTGCCATAGGAGCATGAGATAATCAGGCGCATGAAAATGGTCGCATGACAAAGTATGGTGCATGGATCACAACGGGCACATGGAATTAAAGCCGCATGAGAATGATAGGCGCATGGGGTAAGCTGGCCGCATGAGAGATGCAAAGTGTAAACTCCCTCGACCAAAATTAGGCCTACTTGGCTTAGATAGAGAGACTAAGGCTAGTTTGAATCCAATTAGAAATAGAACACTGTGTTTTAGATAATTTTACAATAATTATATCACTTAGTGCACCTTACTGTTGCTTCGATAATTGGAGCACTATACTAGCAATTGCCTTCCTACAAATTTTACACCATTGTCCTAGACATGCCAGTCATCTATTCTGATATTTGTGTAACTTATAATTATGCTATCTGGTGCTACATTTTTAGTCGCATAATATTCGTCGCAGACGTTTATATTTAATTCTAAATAAATTCAACTTTGTATCCTTGTGCGTTCCAATCGAAATTGAAAACAAAATCTTGACCAGTTTTGTACAACCCAATTTATGATAATATTCTATCCTGAGTCCTCTACATCCATGACACTTGTGTCCCACCTAATTTTAGCCCCATGTACTTCTAATTAATTTTAGAACACCCACTTATAATAATTTTAATTAATTTAATCCAATTTCTATTTTTGTGTAATTTTCCAATTGTTGGGCACTTTTATGCAAAAGTGCATTGAGGTGTCCACACCATTGGACACAACACATGAAAAAACCCATTTTCCTTCATGTGAATTTTTCTTATAATTTTTGGAATGTGCAAACACACAATATCCTTTCCCCTCATCAAATCCTAGCCATGCATTTCAAACCATGCAAATCCTAGCCCTCCAAAGATCTTCATGTAAAGCCAAGGCCCCTTTCCAAGGATGTTGACCAAGGCCCAACTACCTAGGTCAACACCCCACCCTATTTCTACATACATATATATATAACTTTTCTTTTTCACCATATCACAATATCTAACCTAGCCGACTACACCCCTCCATCTACTATTCATCTTCTCCCATCTTCTTCCTTTCCCTGACGCTGAGCTCGCTGGAGCAGACCCGACAGCGCCGCCGAACCCCGGCCATCCATGATACAGCCACAACTCTCCTTCTCTCCTTCATTTACCATTAATACATCATCTCCTCCTCCCCTCTGCCTGAACCGAGCACCACCAGCAGTCCTCCACCTGCACGACTGCCTCCTTCCACAGACCTCGCCGGAGCAACCCCGACCCGCCTGAACGCCTCAACGACAGCACCCGATCCTCCTCTTCTTCTTTCTCCTCTTCCCTCGCCTGTCGGCCACCGTTTCCATCATCTCCGGCCACCTCAACAACGAGATCCGACCCCCATTAACACCTCGACCACACCTCCCTCCGATGATCCCTGCCTGAGCCCGGCCACGACCCATCAGCCTCACCGCCACCACCGTCGTCTCCTTCGACGTTCACAGTCATCTCCACACCACCACGTAGTCTTCCCCGGCCATCTCACCAATCAACTCGACCACCTCCCCCTCGACTCACCATTAACACCACCACCATTGTCTCCTCTCCATCGACCAGAGCAGCCCCCGACGTCCCCGGACCCCGAGCAGCCTGAGCAACACCTCCCTGACCACCCTCACCTCTCGTCGGACTCCCCTCGACCCGCCTGAGTTCTCTCCTTGTCACAGTAGTCTCCTCCCCGCCTGAGCTCAGCCTCCGACCATCCAATCATCATCATCAATCATCACCCTCGTCATCATCACCATCATCATCATTATCACCCTCATCATCACCATCATCATCACCAATCATCATCACCATCATCATCACCAATCATCATCACCTTATCATCATCATCACCATCATCATCACCTCATTATCATCATCACCATCATCATCATCATCACACTCATCATCATTATCATTATCACCATCATCGTATTCATCGTGGACCCGTCACCTTCGCCGAAGATGACCTGCAGCAGTCACCCTCGATCCTCGTGCCCGTGCACGCTAACCCCGAGGTTCGAACCTGTCCTTCTCCTTTTATTTTTTTTGTGCTTGTGATTAGTATTGTTTTATGGTTCAGTTTAGCTGTTATGAGTTCAGACCGTGTCGGTTAACCTAAAGACTAGTGTGCGTATGTGTAGGATAATTAATTGGTATATACATATATACATTGTATAAGTAATTAAATGCTAGTACTAGGTGTGACTATAATATATTGTTGTGAGACCCTAGTGTTAATAACGGAGATCCCGTATTTACTTTGACCATGTGACCCTGATATTAGAGAATTGTCTGCCTGGTGTACACCGACGTACTGACAAGACATGTGTTAGTTTTACTGTCTGATTTGATACAGCATTGAAGACGTAACACCCGCGTAGTTAGATGCACAATTGACCATGTTAATTGACCAGTGTCACCCCTAGTGTACCCTCTGAGTCCAGTGCAATTATGGTTGTGTATGTGCTAGTGTAATGGTTGATGTTGTATTGTATTATATTATATGTATATAGGACCATTGGATTGTTCTGCGAGACTTCAGGAGCAGGTTATTGGCACTACGCAGCTTTCTTGCCAGGCAAGTATACCTTGCCATTGTACTATAATTTATATTCCATATGTTGCATGCATCTTATTTCTGCTTATTAGTTCATATATTTTAACTGTTATATAAACTGCGCGTCCAAGAAAACTTGGGTGCAACGATGGTGGCGTCGTATTCTGTTTTTATTTATATATATGCATGTTGACCTAGTTTATGAGACTACCCCATTATTATGAGATATTATTAGGTTTCATTGGCTGTGACACATCTGTTACACGAGTGTGAGTCTCATATAGGACACGGACTTGCGTGACAGGCTGGCCTCATGTACGTATGGGACGTGCGTTAGGGATAACTACTGTTAGAAATTGCATGCTAGAAGACTTGGCAGTTATTAGAGGTATTATCGTGTCATGGATGTGACATGCATAGAGCATGGGGTGGGGAGAACAACAAGTAAGGCATTTGGGCTCCTTTACACTTTCCTTTTTGTAACCCGTACGCTCCGCCGGAGATGCGCGGTCGTGATGACCCCTATATTATCAGGCGGCCTCTGCCGTTCAAAAGACGACATGCTTTGTAGGCTCCTGATTCTCCGAGAGAATCATGCCAATCTCATTTATAGCCAGATAGCCCACTTGTTAGAAAGTTGTTCTCAACGTGCATTCACATAGATGGTTAGGCGACCCATTGGATGTTTATTTTCAGTACTTTATTGGCATACTTCTATGTATCTTGTTATGTCCCTCTGAGGACCTGGTCCCATTCCAGGTGTAGACGATCATGACTATTAGCAGGAGCGCAGATCCGGACTTGCTACTTATCTTTGAGGAGGTCTTCTCTTCGAGCCTTATTGTTTATTAGATGTACATATTCTGTTTATTTTATATTCTAGTTTGGCGGTAAATTTGTTTCCACCCGACTATCATCCTTTGATACTTCATATTAAGATTTAGTTACATAGTTATTGGTTATTTATTTCTTTATGATTTCTGTGGATGAGATTTAGATCATGCCCTGTGACTTGTGATAAGTATATACCACTTGTGAATTGTTATTCATAATACAGCGTACGCATGTGTTATGGTTTCCATATATTGGAGTTGCCATATACATGTGGCTGGCATGCTTACGTGTTCCTAGTCCTACGTATTTTGGGACTGAGGCGTGACACAAAGTCCACTCCTCGGTTAAAGTGCTGAGTGACGGGCAATAAAATAAGGTCATGGAAGTGACTGATGTGACTGGCCGTGTCAGGAAAGTGACTGATGTGACTGGTCAAGACATGAAGTCAGAGGAAAAAGACAAAATTATGGAAAGTCGTGCAATTGCGGTACTGAGTCATACGTTCAAATGAAAGAGGAACGTATAGCTCCGGGCCGCATGGACAACTCAGCCGCATGCTCCTCTTGGCTGCATACACAATTAGGCCGCATGGAATCTTTTGAACTTAGAGAACTTTCATTCATTCAAGTTTCACGCATTTGGCCAAGGGGCGTATGTGCAGATTCAGTCATGCGTCCAACAAGATGACCGTATGTTGCCTTGGAGCAAGAAGTCCAGGCCTCATACCAAGCGGGGTGCATGGAACTTCTTTGTCCCCGAACAGAAAGTTTCAGCCATAGAAAAGCTCCAAGTCTAAAATTTTATTTTCTCCATGAAATCCTCATTTCTAGTCCGAATCCAACAAGGTAAAGTTCAAAATCGCATAAAATCAAGTGCTCGTCAACCTGGAACAACTAGTTTTGGAATACATCAATTTTTAAGACATCAAAACCAAGTAAACTCATGGAAGCTACAAACTGGAAACTTAGATCTACTCCAAACAAGGTATCAAAACCGAAAATACCAAGAATTAAACATATAGAGAAACTCGTAGAGAACAATATAGAGCAATAAAAATGCAAGGAAGCTAAATAAGTGCAATATAGCAAATTCTTCCTCATTGGCAAGATGTACTTGCCTAAACCCACTACTAAACTACTACAATTACTACCCAAAGCAAGCTCACGGCTAGGGCTATGGTTCAGCCACGGAGAGGAGAGGGAGAAGAAAATGAAGAAAGAGAAGGAAATGAGGAAGAATGAGGAGGAGGAGAGAAAAATGGATGGCTATATATATCAAAGGGTGACTAGCACTATTCATAATTTTGGAAATTACATGAAAGCACCTAAAAAAATCCATAAATTACACGGGAAGCAATATACAACTATAATACACATATAGCAGATAAAATACAATAAACTAAAAATAGTGAGACGGGTCTCATATATATATATATATATATATATATATATATATATATATATATGTGTGTGTGTGTGTGTGTGTGTGTGTGTGTGTGTGTGTGTGTGTGTGTGTTTATGTTTAGGTAATTATAATGATTTTAAGATGTTTCTGCATAAGGAAAACACTTACACGGGTAGTTAAAAAAAATTTAAAATTTTATTATTATTAATTATGTGAGGATTAATAATTATTAATTAGTAAAAAAAAGAGTAGGTTACAGATGATGAGAATGAAGTTGCTTTTAGATTTTTTTTATCTTCCGTTAGTTTTTTTGTTAATTAAATTGGTTGAGTATTTATTAACGGTTTGAACGAATATGATGGAAGTTGGTTTAAGGTTTTATTTATCTCCCGTAAATAATTTTTTTAATTTTAAATTGGTTGAGTATTTACTTACGGCTTAGACGGCTCATTTCTGAGCCGTCTAGAAGCCTCTTTATATTCTAACTAATAAAATTAGTAATGGAAAGAAACAAAAGTAGATATTAGTAATGGAATAATGCCACGCCCCACTCCAAGAATACTGGGTGATTACAAGGACTGACATGGCCAACCACACCTTGCAGAATACCGAAGTAAGTCGCAATGTGCTAAAGTTGTCTAGAAGACATATAGGTAGACTCTAGCATGCTATGACGTCAATCCTAAAGGCCGACAAATTCTAGTATCTCAGTCCATCAAAATCAAGTACAAGAGTATATCATATATAAAAGTAAAAAGGCGTCACAAATTACATACCACATATGATCATGAAGCTAGTGAATATAAAATGCTGCACTAGAAGAGTATAATTATACATGATCAAATATACCAGCCATGGTCTAATATATACATCATGTTGACCGAAGTCAGAGAAGTGATCTCAAAATAAGGGGCTAACACTGCCTCTTACAAAAATACCACAAAATAAAATAACACTACGAGGGGTGGAGGAAGAAAATCCACTCGCGAGCTTCGACCGCAGGCCTACGAGTGCGAGCCATCTTGCTGGAAGTGCGGTGGATCCTCGTTCTCCTCGGGGTAATCTGTCCATACAAAACCAGTGGGATCAGAACCCCAAGCAACAAGTACCACAAATGAGCTCAAGGTGATAGACCAAACACAACACAACATACAGCAGAAAAGAAACATAAAATAAATACGGATCGAGACTTGTACGGTACCAATGTACTTGTCTCAAGAATATAACTGAAATAACTGATAACAAGTGCTACAAAGGAAAGTAAGGCGACGAGCGGCAAGAGGACATAGGAACAACTCTGGATCGGGACCACAACCCTTAAACGAAACAAGGACCGGGGTTGCAGACCTTCACCCGAGCATAACTTAGCACCCTAACCACGCACCAAAAGAATGAATTAAAATTGGCGAGCTTAACGAATAGACAAACATTTATTGAACGGCCAACCATGCCTACGGCTTGCTATAATTAATTAACTAGGGTTATCACAAACTTAGTTACTAACAAATGCATGATTTGAAGAATATTGCTACCACCGGCACTGCAGTCAACCCGGATGGCCAAGGGTACTATTGTCGGGTAAACTTAAATGAACATTAACATCATCACAACATAACTTGTTACTAGGTCATAAACAAAAAGTTGAACTTGTAAGCATAAACTTAAACTTGTAATCAGAAACTTGCTTTATAAACATAAACTTGTCTTGTAACATAAACTTGTATATAAACTTGTCTTGTAAGTGTCGCAACACGTGTAAACTTGGTCAATCATGGAGTCCTTGCCTAGCAGGATTGTTCCATGCTGCATGGGGCCCTTAGAGATCGAGGTAGCCGGTAGCGCAATATCCTTCCCTCCCAATGATCTAGGTAAATCTTATCTTGTATAATCATTACTAAATTATTTCAAGTTCTCGAGTTGTGGACACTTGAGAACTTTCCTAGAATGACAAGTCGCGAGTACGAGCTTTTCATGAGTTATCGTATTCGTGACACGCGATACATTAGGCAATACACACACTTGATTGTCCGATGGCAAATGCAATGGATTTTCATACACAAACATTTTCACGGTGTCGTGAGGATTGTGAACTCGTACATAAACTTGTTTCGTGAACTATATGCAAAACTTGTCTGGTAACATAAACTTGTATCGTCATAAGAAAGCACACAGCAATAATAACTAAAAAGAGTTATTAAATAGATATAATTAAAAGAAACACAAAATATACACAAGAATTCTTGGCTGCATGCAGTGGCGTAGCCAGAAGTTTAATATAGGAAGTGCAATACTTACTATTAAAATAATAATAAATTATAATAACACATTTATAATTTTAAAAATATTATATATTAATATCAAATGTCATAAAATTATTAAATAACCCTTTTCTTTGATAATAAAATATGTGGAGACTTCATATTCCAAAAATATTGAATGATATCTTCATTGTCAACGGCATCCAATATATGCCATAATATATGGAAATGTTGCTTCCATTACTTGAATCAATATCCTTCGGAAACCAAATGTCGTCTTACCGTTGTGCCAATAGCGGCCCTTATATAGCCAAATTATATCCTTTGCCATTGCAGTTCGATATATTTCAGATTAATGCAAACAAGACAAGTACGAGTTGTTCTTACTCTTAGTATAAGAATCCCATCTGCTATAATTAATAGCACCATATGTATACAATCAATGAGAGATTTTGAAGTTATGCTAAAAGTTATATATCCATTCACTACAACCGAGTTCCATAATCAACCACAAATGCACAACATTATAGAGAGAAAAAAAACACATAATGAATGCAAACAGAAGTAAGATGACTAAATTAACTATAAAAATGATAAAAAGCAGATGACTAAATTTTGTATATCCAAAACAAACTATAAAAATGATAAAAAGCAAGGACAACGTACTTTAACAGAACCGACATCAAGCTCGAGAGCTTTCTTGTAGTCTTGTTCAACTTGCTCCCACTTCCTACCAAAATCCAATTAATAAAAATTGACACAAACCTAATTAAAGACATCATTCAGGAAGAAAACTGAAAGAAGAAGAAGGAGGTGGTTATTAATGTAGTAGTACTAGGAACTATATGGACTTGCTTGTAGGAACTACGAAGTACCTATGACTCTATGACTCTCCCTCCCTCTTTCCTGTAAGTAGGAACTAGGAAGTACATGTGCTCTCTTTTAAATCAAAGACATGTACATTACTTATGGCTATGTGATATAATCCTCCCTCTTTTCTGTATATAAAATTTTTAGCCATGACATGATATGACTCTCTCTCTCTCTCTCTCTCTCCTCTCTCTCTCTCTCTCTCTCTCTCTCTCTAGTCTTTCTGGTAGGCTTTGTATAAGTCTGTAACCTACCAAGGAAACATCAGCTCAGCACAGTACCTAGATATAAAAAAAAATTGACAATCCAGGGGACGCAGCCGCACCCTCGGGACCTATTAGCTACGTCCCTCGTCACATGTGTCCACTGGTCGCATAGACTCACTGGCCACATGCACCCAAGTGCTGAGTGATGAGTCATTAAATGCGTATCAGAGAAAGAATTGACTAAAGATATTTATGTGACATGTCATAAAAATATGTCAGGAATAAAATACAAGAATCATAAAAAGATGTGCAAGGACGAAGCAGAGTTATGCGTCCACAAGAAAAAAAAAGGCGCATAGGGGCACTGCCGCATAAGTCTGCTTGCCGCATGCTCTCTCGGCCGCATGGGTGTTTCCTTTGGACTTAGCGAATTTCTCATTCGTTCAGCGAGTGAATACACAAGGAGTTCAAGGACTTAGTTCCAGAACACTTTGTGTAATAAACAGTCATGCATCCAACAAGATGGACGCATACTGGTTGGCTATGCGACAAGGAGCTCAAGCCGCATAACCCTCTCGGACCGCATAGTACTCTCAGTCGCATAGGTCGCTGGCCGCATGAAAACTTCGTCTTCTCCAGACAGCAAGTTCAGTAATGACAAAAAGTTCCAAAAATCAAAAATTTGTTTTCTTCATAAAAACTTCATTTTAACTCTGAATCAAGTGAATCAAAAGCCAAAATGTTCGAAATGAAGTGCTCCATCAACCACAAAAACTATTTTTTTCTAAAATACCATGTTTTAGTAGATCAAAACTACGAAAAACACATAGAACTCATAAAAATCCTAAACTTCAAATTCAGATATACTCAAATATACTCATAAAACACCAAAACTCCAATAACTAAATATGATCAGCAACTCAATGAGAATAATTTCCATCAAATATATTTTTAAAACAACATATATATAAAAATTCGAAAATCAAGACTTCACCATTGAGCAAGATGTACTTGCCTTGGGTGGCTCCTAGTCTCTACCTCTCTCGGTCCAAGTCACAGTAACTTCTCCCTAGGGCTAGGGTTTGACTAGAGGGAGCTTGAAGGAGAGGAGGAAGAAGGAAGCAAGAAGAGTGGAATGAGACATGAGTGAGGAGAGAGAAAATACTCACATATATACTAAGAGGAGAGGAAATTGGTTTAATCATGGGTTCAGTCAAATGAACCGAACCAAATGTCCATTCTACATGCGGTTCCTAAACCGGATCTATGGCAATGTCAATGGGTATTCTACTGGTCTCGGGTAGCCTCTCTCAACAACAAGATTACATTCTCAGAAAAAATTAAATTCTAGAAATTCAAGAAATATCAAATCTGGAATTGGGTGTGACAGATAAATATAAATAACTCTAAAGAAATGTACTAGTATATATACACACACACGTATGTTTTATGTATTTATATTATTTGAAAAGAGTAAAAAAATATTTTTTTTTGTTACTACTTGAGAAAAGCAAAAAATAATTTTTTTTACTTTTTTATTACTTGAAAAGAGCAACAATAACCCATAATCTTTTTCTATATGTAATTACCTAACTACCAAAGTTAAATTCAATAAAAAAAATTAATTAGTAAACATAGGTAAAAAAAAATTTGAAACAAAATTTTTTACGATGAATTCTCAACTTTTCTTATTATATAGTAGTGTATTATTATATAGTAGTGTAGATAGATAGATATTATATATTGTACTTTGTCTTGTGGAACCATATATATCAAGTCTGTATTCAAGTGCTCAATATATATATTTATTTGTATCCAAAACTTAACAAGGTATAATTGAGTTGTACAAATATGGGGTAAGTACCCAGTACCAAGGATCAATGTTAAAATATCGATTATTCATTGTATATGACAAATGTGGATAAGTAAGATAATTTTACAATTCAATTGAAACAACTATGAAAATAAAAACCACAAGTAAGCACGGTACTCAATCTAAACTTTATGCAACATTTATGAATACACATTCAACTAAAAAAATAAAGACCACTGTTATTGGAGCTATTGTCGCTTTAGCTACTGTCCATCATTTGATCAGTCGCTCTAAGGATCAAAGTAAGTTATTTGAACATTTATATTTTAATTAAAAATTGCGAGTGGGTATCGTTCCGTTGATTCCAGTGATCCTGACACTAATGTATTGTACGAAAGACGCGTACGGTCATAGTCGTTATGTAAAAATTGATGAAATTACGAATTTTGTCGACTATGCGCAAAGAATTTGACTTGTATCCGTTGAATTTTACTATATCGATATTTTTTCGAAAATTTGAAATTATTTTTCATACGCTCTTTGATTTAGGACGAAACTTGCACAATTAAATGTTCACCGTTGAACTTGTCGTACTACAATTATAAAACAGAAAATTTGTTGTACAGTTTTTTTTTTTAACAAATTAACTAAAACGAAACTATTTTTGAAAATATTTAAAGTAACGAAAGCTTTCACCATCCCAGATGGCAAAAATATAAAAAAAAAATTATGTTTGTCAAATTTTCGCTATCCAGATGGCAAAAATATTATAAAAAAGTTATATTTTTCCATATTTTCGCCATCCCAGATGGCAAAAATATAAAATATATATATATATTTTTTATATTTGTCAAATTTTAGCCATCCGAGATGGCTAAAATCGGACAAATGGCCTTTTTTATGGTTTTTTTTAGGTTTTTTTGTTGGTTTTTTTATTTGTTGGTTATTTATTAAATTGTGATATCTATTTTAATTATGATTTTCTCATAAATATATGTTTTAAATTTTGAATATATGTTATTTTTTAAATATTGTCTGTTATATCGTAATTATCTATTTGTTATTTTTTTTTTTTGATACCATAACTATAACAGACAATTACGATATCAAATATTTTTTAATTACGGTATAGATTTTTTTGAAAAAAGACACTTATAGATTTTCTAAAGACAATTTAAAATTAACTCATATATTTTTTCAAATATTAGATACCACATCGAGTATCATTCAAAATATAATTTTCTAAGGAAATATTTGAAATTTATTATGGATACTAATATATTCAAAATTTAAATTATATTTAAACTAACTACAAGATATTTAACTAAACATATATTCAAAATTTAAAACATATATTTATGAGAAATCATAATTAAAATAGATATCACAAAAAAATAAAAAATATATTCTTGTCTCATTTTTAATCATCTTCACACTGGTATATTATATGATAACGTTTGAGGGTCCGGAGACACCATTTTTTACTCGTTAACATTGAAATACAAAAAAAAAAAATCTGAAAGCAAAATTTGGATGTCGAAACATCGTTTTTTGGCGATTCTAAATTTTTTTAAAGTCCATCAAATGGTGAAACGGTTTATTCCATAGTACTTTTCATTACGGTCATTTTGGCACAAGCTGAGATTCGTTTCGATCTCAGTCAAAAATTATGATACTTTTAAATTTTAAATTTTATACTTTTGTATGTAACATGTGCGTCTTGTTTTAAATGAAATTTTTTTCTACACGAATTATGTTACTCTCGTCGAAAAGATATAAATCGATCTATTGTTTGACGAAAAATAATTTTTGAACAAATAGTTATGACCACTCGAAGTCGGCTCGACGGCAGACGTAATTTTTTTATGGTAGAAAACTTTTAAATTGTTGGATGTTCAATGATAGCATATTGTTTTTTGATGTTAATTTTTTTTTTTCTAATTTATTTAAAAAATTTATGGTGGCAACAATTTTTTTTTAAAAGAACTAAACCTAAATAAAACTAAACTAAACCACTATTTTTTCAAAAAAAAAAACGGAAAATTTACTGTAGCGAAATAAATTTATATTAAATTTTTGTAAACGAAACAAGTTTAAAAAATTTGTAAAAAAAGTCATAGTCCGCCAACAGTGTTGGCGGAAAACACAATTACTGTACACGTAAGCAGAAAAAAAATTAAAAAAATTAAAAAAGTGGGCCCCACGGCCAATTTTCGCCAACAGAGTTGGCTGAAATTGGGGCCAATTTCAGCCAACTCTGTTGGCGGAAATTGGCCCCATGGGGGCCACATTTTTTTTTTTTGGTTTTGTTTGGTTTGGTTTGGTTTGATTGGTTTTTTTCGTTGGTTTATTTTAATTAGTTATATTTCTGTTTTATTTATTTAGTTTAGTTTACTTTTGTAATTAGATTGAAGTAAAATTATTTTAACGAAATAAAATTAAAATAAATTAATTGGTATAAATTCCATCTAAAGCATGCATAAAAGTTTTGTATAAATTCCATCTAAAGCATAAAAGTTTAAAAAAATTATGAAAAAATATCAATATGAATTGGACGTTTATATTTATAAATATTATATTTTTATCGTAAATTTGTTCGTCGTTAACAGACGTTAAAATAATAATAATCTGTCGTAAGACTATTACGTCTGCCGTCGCAGACTTCGAGCGGCCATAACTACTTGTTTTGAAATCGTTTTTCGTTAAATAATAAGTCGATATGTATGTTTTCGACGAGAGTAACATAAATCATGTAGAAAAAAAAATTTATCCGAAACAAGACGCATATGTTACAGAAAAAATATAAATTTTAAAACTTTAAAGTATCATAACTTTTGACTGGGAGATCGAAACAAGTCCCAGTTTGTGCCAAAATGATCGTATGGAAAAGTACTATAAGATAAACTTTTCACCGTTTGACGGACTTCGAAAATTTTTAGAATCGTCAAAAAACGATGTTTCGAACTCCAAATTTGACTTTCGGTAATATTATTTTTGAATATTTAAAATTTACTGTAGGAAAATAAATTTATATTGGATGTGGGAGCCCACGAAAATTTAGAAATATTTAATGTCTATTATGAAAAAAAACTAATAAAACCAAATAAATAATCAAACCAAACTAACTAAACCAACCAAAACAAACCAACCCAAACCATCCAAAAAATTCGTGGGCCCCACACCAAAATTCAGCCAACATAGTTGGCGAATTTTGGGTGTGGGGCCCACGGTTTTTTTTGGGTGGTTTGGGTTGTCTTGTTTTGGATGGTTTTGGTTGGATTTTTTTTGTTGGTTTGTTTTACGGTTTTTTTTAAATAAAGTAATATATTTATATATAATTGTAATAAAGGGGAGGTATTTGGTGAAATTATAGGAAAGGGGATAACTCGCCAACTCAGTTGGCGAGCTGTTGGGGCCCGCCAACTCAGTTGGCGGGTGGGAGTTGGGACCGCCAACTGAGTTGGCGGTGGGAGTTGGGATATATTATTTATTTCTAAATTTATTATTTATTTCTAAATTAATTAAATTTTGTAAATGGATAACAACAAATTATCTATTATAATATTACAAAAAAATTACATTGATAATACCAAAACAAAAAAAATTATTAAAAATTTTAAATCTACAAATTTAAATAATACCAAAAACTATCAAATAAATAGTATTATGGAATATTTTAGCAAATGTCCCTACAAAAAATGTCAAAAGTAGTATATACCCTAGTAAAAAAAAACTAGCAAATCCTCCAAAGATAAAAAAAATCGGTTAAAAGAGTGCGGACATATCTTAAAATTTTATCTATATATATTTGTATAGATAAAATTTCACTATTATAAATTTATATAGATATATATACAATTATCTATATATATTTAGAATTTCACTAATTATGTAGATATATATAGATATTTTTTGTTAGATAATTGTATATAGATATTTGTATATATTTAGAATCTATATTATCTGTATACAAACCCCGTTATATATATATATATATATATATGGTATCCCACAAATCCTCCCCAGTCGCCGACACCGCAGGCCGGAGCGAAAGACAACAATATCCCACACACGTTCGACGCCGTGAAGGAGCTCGACGCGTGCTGCAACTAATATATAATATATATATATATATATATATATATATATATATATATATATATATATATATATATATATATATATATATATATATATTTAGAATTTTACTAATTATGTAGATATATATAGATATTTTTGTTTAACAGATAATATAGATAATATATATTAGATATTTTTCACTAATATACAATTATCTAATATATATATAGATAATATATATTAGATAATATATATTAGATACCAGATAATTTCACTTTTTTGGTTAACAGATAATATTAGATAATTGTATACAGATAATATAGATTCTAAATATATACAAATATCTATATTCAATTATCTAACAAAAAATGTCTATATATATCTACATAATTAGTGAAATTCTAAATATATATAGATAATTGTATATATATCTATATAAATCAATAAAAGTGAAATTTTATCTATAAAAATATATATAGATAAAATTTTAAGATATTTCCGAACTCTTTTAACCGAATTTTTTTATTTTTGGAGCATTTGTTAGTTTTTTTATTTTTTTTTATGGGGTATATACTACTTTTGACATTTTTTTAGGGGCATTTGCTAAAATATCCCATAACACTATTTATTTGATATTTTTTGGTATTATTTAAATTTTTAGATTTAAAATTTTTAATAAATATTTTTGTTTTGGTATTATCAATGTAAATTTTTTGTAATATTATAATAGATAATTTGTTATTATCCATTTACAAAATTTAATTGATTTAGAAATAAATAATATATTTAGAAATAAATAATATATCCCAACTCCCACCGCCAACTTAGTTGGCGGTCCCAACTCCCACCCGCCAACTGAGTTGGCGGGCCCCAACAGCTCGCCAACTGAGTTGGCGAGTTATCCTCTTCCCTACAATTTCACCAAACCCCTCCTCTTTATTGCAATTATATATAAATATATTACTTTATTTAAAAAAATCCGTTTGTTTTAGTTGGTTTAGTTTGATTATTTGGTTTAGTTTTTTTATTTAATTTTTTTAGCCAACAATTTCAGGCAACATTTTTTTATTTAGTTTTTTTAATTTAGTTTTTTTAATTTAGTTTTGTTTTGGATTTTAATTTTTTTTATTTAGTTTTTTTTGAATTATGGTTTGCTTGCTTTGGTTTTTTTTATTTATGGATTGATGTTGGTTGGTTCATGAATTAGTTGGTTCATGAGTAAACAAATTTTCGAAAAAAATATTTCTAAATATTTCTTTCCTTACAAATAATTTATTTTAATTTTATTTCATTAAAATATTTTTACTTAAATTTAATTACAATACAAAACTAAACTAAACTAAATAAATAAAACAGAAATATAACTAATTAAAATAAACCAACGAAAAAAACCAATCAAACCAAACCAAACCAAACCAAACCAAACAAAACAAAACAAAAAAACGTGGGCCCCACGGGGCCAATTTCCGCCAACAGAGTTGGCTGAAATTGGGGGGCCAATTTCAGCCAACTCTGTTGGCGGAAATTGGCCGTGGGGCCCACTTTTTTAATTTTTTTAATTTTTTTGCTGCTTACGTGTACAGAAATTGTGTTTTCCGCCAACACTGTTGGCGGACTATGACTTTTTTTACAAATTTTTCAAACTTGTTTCGTTTACAAAAATTTAATATAAATTTATTTCGCTACAGTAAATTTTCTGGAAAAAAAAACTAATTAAAAAAAAACCAACACTCAAACATTAAAACCGAACCAACCCTCACCCGCTCTCACCCGCGGGTTAAAGTGCTGAATTTTCGCCAACTCAGTTGACAAAAAATTGACATTCTCGATTTTCGGACAAGTTCAAATTTTTGTCAACTGTGTTGGCAAAAAATTGACATTCTCGATTTTTACCATCTCCGATGTCGATTTTTTATCGTCGGTTCAAATTTTTTCAAAAATAGTATCATTATAATTAATTTATTTAAGATTATTTTCTGTACAGTAAATTTTCTGATTCTAAAACTGTCAAACGAATTCACCTTACTTTTCTTGTTTATTATAACTTTTAATAATAAACACTGTGTACCTCTAGATAAAAAAAAAATCTATGGCATTGGTTGGTGATGACTCAATTCTATTTTCGGCAATTCAACGTCTGCATTGTCTGGATTAATTTTTGAGGTTTTTAATTGGGCTAAATTGTAACTTGATACATTCAACTATGTCAAATGTTCAATTTATATTTCTCAATTTTTATATGTATTAACTTAATACTTTCAACTATTGAATCTTTTTAACTTTGTATCTTTAAAATAAAAATAAAATCCCAAAATATTCCTTCTCCTTGTGTCCATGCTCCGCCCGGGGGAGACGCGGGTTGAACGGGGGGTTGGGCATGGAGGTCGGAGATGCGGGCGCAGATGGAGCGAGGACGCAGACGGGGGGTCGCCGGTGGACGCAAGGGACTGGGGGTCGCTGGTGGATGCGGGATCGACGGAGTAGGGGGGTTCGTCGTGGGGGGGGGGGGGGGGGGGGAGGAGTGGCTCGTCGGAGAGAGGTCGGAGAGAGGAGGGAGGAAGAGAGAGATAGGGAGTATATTTGAAAAAAAAAAAAATCAAAAATGCAAGTTAACATTTATCAAAATTCAGAATATCAGATTGAATATTTAAAATAGTTTAAGGTATCAAGTTGTAATTTAGTCTTTATATTGTGTAGCAATAGAAATTTTACGTAAAGAAGAAAAACACATCAGCATGATAATGACTATCGATCGGACTCAATAACTCGTGCTTTTAACCTCGCCCAGCTAGCAAGTACACACCAATTTTCGTTGCTAAATTATATTTTAAATAAAAGAAGTAAATTGTGTGCGGCCACCTTTTTATTTTCAAAATAAGAGAACAATCTATAAAATAATACACTCCCATGTAAAGTGGTGAACTCCCTCTTCCTATTTTGTTTATTAAATAAATACGAATTCAAAAAAACTATTAAGAATATTTTTTTGTTCTTTCTAAACATTGGAAAAAAAATTTGATAGGAAGAATAATTTTTTAGGAAAAAAAATAACCAAGGAATTGATTTCCTTTCCTTTCCTTTTAACGAGAAAGAGCACATATTAAGAATAATTAATATATAATTTTGGCTAAATTGCAACTTGATACCCTCAATTATTCGAAATGTTTAACTTGATACCCTCAACTTTGATAGGTACTAACTTAATACCTAACTTAATACCTCCAACTATATAATAATTTTTAAGTTGATATCCAAAATTTTAAAAAAGACAAAACTACTTCTACCCTCAAACCAACCCCCCCTCCCCCCCCCCCCTCCGCCTCCCGCCGACGATTTCACCTCCCCCTCCCCCCCCCCCTCTCGCGACCCCGTCGCCCGGCGCCCGCGCCCCCCTCCTCGCGTCCCGCCGCCCCGCACGACTGCCCCCGACCCCGCCTCCTGCTGTAGCAGCTTCCCTCACCCGCGACTCCGCCGGAACGTGCGGCTCCGGGCAGGCCTACGCCGCGGCCACCTCCTACAGCGTGCGCCGCCGTCCCGCGAGACTGTCCCCTCCGGCGACCTAGCTACCCCGCGCGGCTCCGAACCGACCCACAACGCAGGGTGGGTGGGAGGTCGCAGACGCGAGCCGGGAGGAGGTCGCCGGGAGGAAGCGGGAGGGGAGGGAGATCGCCGGCGGGAGACGGGAGGAGGGTTGCTTGAGGTGTGTATGTGTGGAGGTGAGGGACAGTTTTGTCCAAAAGTAATTTAGGGTATCAAGTTAGCACATTTCAAAATTGAGGATATCAAACTGAACATTTTGAATAGTTGAAGGTATCAAGTTACAATTATGCCTATAATCTTTTGTTTCAAAAATATCATCTACATCAAATAAATAATAAATTATTCATGTGATTATTTAAAAAATTATTTTATTGAATCATGTTGACAAATTTTAAAGCAAAAAAAAAATACTCTTTTAATATTATTAAATATAGATGAGAGTTTTTAAAGTAAAAATTTATGTATTAATTATCCTTAATGTGTGTCCGTTAGGCAGCGGCAGAACAAAAGTGTTTTACCTAATAACTATCACAAGTGTCTAAGTTCTCAATCCGCATGTATAGTACTCTATTGATGTTTGGTTTCTTTTTCATAAATATATATTGTGACAGGCCTCGTGCATCCACGAACATATTTAGACTTTATATCTAGAATAACTTATAAAATTTATATTTGGATCTTTATAATGATATAATTAGTGTTTAGTTTGTGGACTAACGGTTGACCATCCAAAATATGCTAAAGAAATAAATATTTAGACTTTAGGTCTCAAATAATTTATAAATTTTATATTTGGATCTTTACAATAGACATAATTAGTATTTTTGTCCGACAGTCCAAAACCTAACTAAACTATTATAAACATAAAATAAAATAATAAATATTTTTAATTAATTAACGGTGTTAATTTTATGTTCTCACGTGACCTTTTGAGTTGGCATGTGAGTTTACTTAAATTGTATCAACGGACATGATTAGTTGATAATCCAACGGGTAGAAAATAACTCGTTGTTGGATAGTAAGCTTAAAAGCATGTATTTTTCTTCTTCTTCTTTGTTTCTCGTCCTCCCATCTAAAAAAAAAAAAGGACAGCTAAATGACCTCTACAATGAGTTTAAGGCTATGATTTTGAAGTATTATAATTGTGACTCTACCGAATAACTAGAATATCCATGAGTTGCACATGAATGTCTTAGACATGAATGCGATCACAAGATGTGATTCATGGAGCAAAATGTGAGTTGTGTCTATATCATTCATATGCAATCCATGGACATTCTAGCCATGAATTAGGTAGAGTCACAATTATAACACTTCCATATATTAACCATAAACTTCAACTCATTACAAAGGTCACTTAGCTGCTCACTTTTTTTCTTATTGATTTTATGGAGATGGAGGATGAGATAAACAAGGAAGAAGAAGAAACATGGTTTAAACTTACTGGCCAATGGCTAGTTATTCTCTAGCTCTTGGATTATCAACTAATCATGGTCGTGGATGCAACTTAAGTGATTTCACATGCCAAAGGAATTAAAGATATCGTGAGAACAGAAAGTTAATACCGTTAATTAATTAAAATTATTTATTTATTTATTTTAATTTTCTAACAGTTTAGATAGATTTTGGATAGTCAATCACTAGTCCAAGATCCAAACGCTACATATATAACTTTTAGTAAACCTGCCAAATGATTACTTGGATAATACGTACCCTCCGTTCGGTAAGAAGAATGGAATAGTGAAAGAAAAAAAAGGGATAAAAAATAAAAAGTATGCAATTTTTTTGTTTGGTATGAAAAAAATAGAAAGAAGGAAAATAAATATATAGATTTTAGCAAATACATCATCAACTAAAAATATTTATTTACCATTTTATTTTATTAAATAATTTTAAATAATATAATTTATATAGAATATAATTATAAATTAGGATAATTTTTTTTTTTTTTTCTTTCTCACTTGGAGGAATTGAATTTCTTAGATAAGGAGAAAAATATAACCTTTTCATTTTTCATTCACTTTTTTCTATTCCAAACAAAAAAAGATATTATTTTTTTTCAATTTTTTTTTTCTTCTAATTTTTTTTTCTTACCAAACGGTTTCCTAAAGTAATATCTATTCTACTATATAATGTCAAAACTAGGCTTCACCGTGAAAAAATTTCGTTCCAAAAATACCCTTCAACATATTTAGTAATTAAAAAGAATACCTACAATAAATTTCACTGACAACCATTTAAGAGGTGCAATAATGACAACCATTTACGGAAATCAAAGGGTTCATGCTACTTGCTAAGTCTTTTAAATTGTTACCAAAGAATTCGAAGGGTTGAACCATTAACCTATATAATTAAAAGCAGTAGAAATAAACTAACTCATCAACATCATTCACTCCAATATACGTGCAAAGCACGTGCATATATACTAGTTAGTTATAATTAACAAACCATAATTGCACGCATGTTATCGATCCCAAACATTCCGACTCCTCCTACTCTTTGCTTTCTAAGATGGCATCAAGTGTCGGTCTTTATTTTATTTTATTATATTATATTATATTATATTATATTATTTTATTTTATTTTTTGAAACTCAAGTTTCGATCTTGATATGTCAATGATATTGGGTATCAAAGCTGAAAAGTCGGTTGCATGTTTCGAAGGAATCAATGAAAGAAATAAGGTAGCTAGCGCCATGTCGATGTTCCTTTGTAATTAAAGCTCCATGTTGCATGATCCCCTTCGTAAGAGCATCATTATTAGAGCATCTTCAATCCTATTGTGATTTTAGAAAGAAATGATTGTCACGTAAGAATTACTAATTTCATTTTTTATTTTTTTAAATTCTAATACAAATGTGAAATTCGTTGTGAAATTAACATAGTAATAACATGACATGACAAGGACAATATAAAATTGGTTGTCTAGATTACTTTCACATCATTAATTATGAATAAAAATATTTATAAAAAAAAGGAAGAAGTGAAAAAGTTGTCTTTGAAGTTAACAAATTTTTTTTTTTTAATTGTTTTCTTAAGAGAACACTTTTCTATCTCATTGTCTTGTGTGAATATAATCTTACCACATAGGAAAGACATTGTCTTGTGCCTCGTACTACATAGAAATCACAACACAAAACAAGACAATAGGGTTGGAGATGTTCTTAGTTGGGACTCTCCAATGCAATTTGGGACCCAAAATTTTAAAAAAAAAGTAAATATAGAATGGGTTGAGTTTGTATGAGAATAATAGGAAATGATAAAGTGAGCTCTGGTCCTAAAGATTGTGTAGTCAAAAATTGACGTGTGAAAATAATAATATAAAATCTAGAACCTAGAAAATTGGACTCCAAATTGGGACTTACTATTCTATAAAATGAGTTGTTACAATCTATAATCTAGAAATTGGGAGGCTCAACTCTTAACACATGTTGGTGAGATGGGACCGAAAATCTAGAAATTAGAAATAGGAGTAGAGCTTACTATTTTACAAAATGAACTTCAAAATTCTGAATATAGAAATTAGGTCTAAGGATGAGGCTCACTAATGATGCTTTAAGAACGTCATTAGTAAGGCTCTTTCTACATTCTAGATTTTAGATTCAAAATGTAGGAGCTCATTTTGTAGAATAGTAAGTCTCATCCCTAATTCTAATTTCTAGATTTTCTGTCTCATCCCACCCATAGGTGCTAAGGATTGGACCTCCCAATTTATAGATTCTAGATTGTAGGAACTTATTTTGTAAATTAGTAAGTCTAAATTTGGAGTCCAACTTTCTAAATTCTAGATTTTAAATTAATTTTTTTTCCATATAAATTTCTGATCACATAATCTTTGTGACCGGAGCTCACTTTATCATTTCCTACTATTCTCATACAAACCCAACTCGTTCTATATTTACTTTTTTTTTGAAATTTTGGACCACAAATTATATTGGAGAGTCCCAACTACAAATGATGCTCTAACTGCAATGCAAAATCCTATATATTCACTTACGACAAAAAAAAAATAGACAATTAAAATAATAACGATGGTTGTCGACAATAACTATAGAGCCTTGCAATTTGGCTCGCACCTGTGTGCACCCACTTTGCACGCGTGTGGTGTACGGCGGCGGAGCAAGAAGAGCGAAGCGGTAGGATTGGAGGGGGGACAGGGGGAGGGGGAGGGGGAGGGCTCTGCGGAGGAGGAGGGGGCGTCGGCGACGGAGGAGGGCAGAGTAGTAGGGGGAGGAGGGCGTCGTCGTCGTTGGAGGAGGAGCAGGAGGCGGAGCAAGAGGAGGAGGAAAATGAGGCGACAGAGCAGGAGGGAGGTTGGCAGCGACAGCTCCGTCCTCTTCGGTCGTACGCGTGCACAGCGGGTGCACGCGGCACAAGCCAAATAATTTTTTCGATAACTATAAGGCCATGATTGGTTAGCGGAATCTAGACATTAGAAAAAAAGAAGTTATTCATTTAGTTTACTGTGTTTGGATGATAAAAAAAAAGAAAAAAAATAGATTCTCAAGAACCAAAAAGAAAAGAAAAAAATATTCTCATATTCACATCATTAATTTTTCACCCCCAATTATTTACTTTTCCTCCCAAGTTGACATTTCCAAACGCTAAAAAATAAAACAAAATAAAATAATAAAAATTACAATTTTCAAACAGCAAAAAAATTATATATAAAAAAATTATTTTCTCTATCTTCTATTATATAAGGCGGCTTTGATCGGCTCCAATTTGAACCGCAGAAGTCGTTGGTATATCATTGCTTATTTAATTTAAAATTTTACAGAAAAAAAAATAAAAAATAAAAACCAACATATAATATATCATAAAAAATATTCAAAATTTAAATTATTTTTAAATTAACTACAAGGTATTATCTAATTAAGCAAATAACAAAAATTCAAAAAAATTATAACAAATTATAATTAAAATATATTTCAATCATATTTAAAATACTTTAATATAATTTAAATTTTTAAATAATTTTTTTAATATTATTAAAATTTATTTTTATACGTGCAACATAAAATTTTATGTACGTTGCATCGTAAATTTACTTAGTCTCAATAAAGGCTTTACGAAACCAGAAGATTGCACAAGGATATTAATGGTACAAGATGCATTGCATCTCCCACGACCGGAAGACCGCGCTTGTAGAAAGAAACCAACATTGTCTGGTTCTGCTATAGTGGAACTGCAAATTGTTTGTTCGATCTCTGAAATGAACCTCCAGTTTGTTTGCTTGCAGCAACGGGAAAGTTCGGACTCGGTTATAAATTTTTGTACATGATCAGCTATTTAATGGATGTCAGACGGTTTTGGTGGAATGCAGTACACTTGTGATAGTTAGGTAATGCAGTTGTGATAGTTAGTTAATGCACTTGATGAGCAACATGCAAACGGCTGCCATAGAAAAAATTATTGTATAGACCGGACGCAATGTATTTTTTTTTCTACTCGTTAGATTGTATAAAAATATGTTTGGGCACACATTTTTATGATAATCCAACAATTCGCATGTGAAAAGTGTATTGCATCCAACAAATCCAATAATTTCTCCTGTGAGAAGACTTAGGTACTGATATGCAGCAGCGGTGGTAGGAAAGGATGGTGGATGTTGCAGTGACGGAAAGGAAGGATGGTGGATGTTGCAGTGGCGGCAGCGGCAAGGTGTTCATGGGTTGAACAAGCATATGAGATTTGTAGCTTTTAGTAAGAGGGACGATTTGAGATTTGTGGTTTTTAAATAGATAGAGAATATGATTTGTTTTATTTCAAATTGCACGTAAATCACTCTCATATATTCATGGATAAATTATTTATCTGAGTATTTTTAATTTTCGAAAATAAAATTTTATAATCTGAACCAAATGTGAAAATATATTTTTCATCCTAAATTTATTCGAAAGTAAATAATAATAATAATAATAATATCCCCGTATACCAAACAATCCCTTTTGAGTAGTCAATCAAGACGAGTGTCGACTTGTTTCCATGCATTGAGAATGTCATTCGAAGAGAGAATCCAAATGACGAGGGTTAAGTAATATGCCACTGATGAAATACATTACACACTAACTTTGTTCTAAACCAGCCTTTAATTGCTATGAGGATTTTACCATCAAAATGAGGTGGCTATGGAACAAAAGGTCCATAAAGAGTGATTTACTGTTAGATATACAAATAGAATCGGAGGATCACTCTTCAATTGCGATGGCACACTTACTAAACCTTAAAACAAACGGGAAACAAAATCATAATATAAGCTTAATTTTGTACAAAGTATTCTAATCCCTCCTTTAGGTAAATAAAAGATGTCTTGTACTCCCCTCATACCAAAAATGTGCTATTTTTGAATGTCACACACACACACACACACACACACACACACACACACACACACAGAGACCCACCCCCACCCCCACCCCCACCGAGAACTTATAATCGGGGACAGAAACGGAAAAAACCCACCCAACCCTGCAGGAATCCACATGAACCTGCCTAACTTGGAAAATAAATTGTAGAAAAATACCGCTCCATCGTAAGATCGAACCTACCCAGCCAGGAAGAATGCCTACCACCTTAACCACATGAATTAGACTTAGCCACATGAGTTAGAGGTGTTTGGCCCAAAGATGCGCTGTTCAATAAATTCCAGTTTAGTTGCCTACATGAGCCCGATGTCTGGAATTCATTTCAAAGCAAAAGATTCAAGGGCAACTCCTTCAAATTTAATTCCAAGATTACATAGATTGTTAGATATTCCAAGTCTACACTAGATGATGCACAATTTTCTCCTCATGTGAACTGGATAGACAATTTGAACAAAAGTAGGATGTGAAGAAATTCCTCAATCCTACATACTATACCATTATAACCAAGACAAGCCAGAGGGGTATCGTATTGCCATTGTGCACACCAACTCTTGTTTTGCAGTAGTGTGTGTATAAGCAACTTTTCTTGAACGCTGTATAACATGAAACTTCATTCATATGTCTGCTTTCTCTTCAAGATTGTCGGCACTATGGATATGAAGCCAATCATGAACAGAACCACCAAGGTCTTGAAGTCGTATAAATCTCTGACAGATTTTAGATCCCCGAGAGCAAGGCCAGCCTATAAAGGAGCGGTTTAATAAGAGTTAGATTTTGCCAGCTTTAATGTTCCTTACTAGTGTTAGTATATTCAATATTAACTCGTTCCACAAGTCAGTTAAATATGCAGAGTGCAGATTGGCAATTGGAAGCTGATGTGCACATTGCTTAGTATGGCCCATCAGTTAAAAATGCACCTAGTTGATGGGACCAATACTCTAATTATGCTGATGCACAAATAGGCAGATTGATACATGAAGCTGATGATCATATTCCATGCATATGGAAACATGGAAACCCATAAAAGTTATATGCCCAGACCCATAGTTTAATAGTACTTAACTAAGCTGGAAACTATGCACAAGTTCATTATAGATATAGAAGTCTAAATAAAAAACATTCTCCTTGATACAAAGATGCAGCAAGAACAAATACACTCGAGCTTCAATTTTCATATTAATACCTCATTAGAGGACACAAAAGCCATGCCTCAAACCGGAAAACACCAGATCATCTTGAGAACATCCAACCGTACAAGCTCCTTAGTTTTTTTATACTCCATCTCCTTAGTTTTTTATACTCCACTGTATGACCTACCAGTATTGCGATCTTTTATCATCAACGAGCTGGCAACAGTCATCTACCTACTCACCTAATAATTCATATAACTTGGGGATCAGTCATCCACCTACTCACCTCATAATTCACATTGTTTGATGATAAACAAAAATTTGGTGAAGAGGGTTTATACGAAATCTTTCTTTTTGCTTACAAACAAGAAAAATAGTACAATTAATCCTATACGAGGATGTTAAATACAATAAAATGATTCTGAGAAAAAATTGCTATAGGAGTCTGATCTGCGGTCGATCACTTTGTCCCTTGGACCACACGATGATGAAGAAGTGCTGTAGAAGAAGAAGAAGAAGCTTCAAATGTTGCAAGTGAGATTGAACTCTCGTTGCCAAAGTTGTCAATCAACACTCTTTGTCTGTGCTCTCTGTCTCTGATCTCCTTTTCCTCCGATCCATTGATCCTGTGACCAGGGGTCTCTATTTATAGAGATCCGTCACAATAACTGTCCAGTTGGCGTAGAAGCCAAAGTGTGAAGAAAGTTGCATCTTTTACGCGGCGGTTATAATAACTGCTACCCACGTTCAAATGATCTTCTGAATCTGCGTATGACACGTGTCCCATTATTAGGTAACGCGTATAACTGCTTCTCGAAGATCATGGCATGCAAGCCACGTGGGTAACTGCCCCTCGCGTAAAGATGGTTGGCGTAAGAGCCAAATAACTGTCTTATTGGCGTAAAAGTCAAATAGCTGTCTTATTGGCGTAAAAGCCAAATAGCTGTTTTGTTGGCGTAAAAGCCAAATAACTGTCTTGTTAGCGTAAAAGCCAAGCTCTCGTAATGTAATCACCCTAAAATTTTCAGTTATTTAAAATCAAATTTTGGAAATTTTCTGCAATTTTTCAGGAATTTACATAGGTGCTGTGGTGATTGTATAATTTTTAATTGCTAATAACTAATATTAAAATGTAATGAAAATATGATTTTATGGTGTAAAATAGAAAACCGGACTTAGGATAATTTTTCTGGATTTTATTGGACCTCAGACCTATTTTTAAATACCTAAAAACTATTTAAGGTAATTAATTAATTAATTAATTGTTGTTATTATTATTATTATTATTATTATTATTATTGTTTTTATTTTTATTTATTATTGTTTTGGGCCCGGCCCGGCCCAGTGGGCCGAGCCCAGCAGCCCAGCCCAGCCACCCTAGCGGGTCGGGCGGGTCCGCCCACCCGGAGCCCGCCGCCCGACCCGACCCGCGAGCCCCTCTCCCCCACGTCAGCCCCAGCCCCCGATTTCTCCGCCGCCCGCCGCGATTTCCGGCCGCCACGACCCGCCTCCCCCTCCGCTAGCCCCGCCACGACCACCCGCCCGACTCCCCTTCCTCCACCCTATAAATCCCCTCCCTTTTCTCCTCCTCCGCCTTCCTCCTCCCCTCGATTCCCTGCCGTCGGCTGCCCTGTTTCCGACCACCACCTCCGCCACGGTCGTCCCACCTCCGCGAGCAGCCCCGCTCGCCGTCCCCGACTTCAGCCGACCACCCGCCGTGCCTCGCCTCCCAGATCCGCCCGCCTCCAGCCCGTCGACCAACTCCCCAGAACCCCCAACCGAGCCGACACCGCCCTCAACCGAGCCCCGCAGCCACCAGCGTCCCCCCCGGCCACCGCGGTTCAGCGGCCCTGAAGCCCTAGGCCGGACTCACTGCCGGACACGCGGACACGGCTGACACAGCGTCCAGGACACGGGACGCGTATCGGACACGGAAAACCCCGTTTCAAGAAGCCTCGTTCAGGTACTCGTATCTTGCACCCTGCATCTCCGATTTCGATTCTGTAAATTGCGTTGTGAAGCCTGTATGACCCTCTCGGTGCCCGGACAAACCGCTCGGGGCATCGCGTCCTGTGGTGATCGCACACCGCGATCCAAAAACAGGAAAAACCAGACCCTGTTTCACCCCGGAACTGAGTACGCCCCGCCAAACGGGACGACTTGGTCGCGTGCGGTCTTCACAGATACGTGCGCGTCGTCGATACGGACGTGTGGGATTTCGCGGAAGCTGATTCGGGTGTGCGTGCACACCGGAATCAACGCGTATCCGCGGACATCGCCCCGTATCCGACTTTTCTGCAATTCACCCTAACTTCGTGCACACATGTCGGATCGAGACGAAACTTGCGCCATCGGACTCGTAGCGATACGCTGGTCCTGTGGGTCAAGTTTGGTTCGATTCTGAGAACGTTGACGAAATCGCGTGTCGTGGGCCCCACATGCCTCGCTCGACGGACGATTTTGTGATCTGCTCATCGGAATCCAATTCTGGAAGTTCCGTTGGGTTCGTATCATCGTTCCTGACCTGTTGACACTAAGTTTGGTAAATTTTGAGACCGTTGACCCTGACACGTTTTTCGGTGCAAAGCGGGCCCCACCGGCGGACCCCGTTTTGGCCCGAAATTGCCGTTTTTGCCCTTGTCTCCAAATTGGACCCAAGGACAGGCGTTCCTAGCTATTTGACACCTTCTGAGCGTGATGGTACTGTTTATTTCAGCTTTCGGAGACATCTCTGGAAATTTCCGAGAACAGGACCTAAGTGGAATTCAAACATCAGGCAAGTGCACCTTGTCAAACTTGCAGTCTTTATCTTCATATTTCCTGTAATAATACTTTGCTGGATGTCTTGTGTAAATTCATATAAACTTGTTTAAACTGCTTAACCTAGGAAACGTATGACGTACCTAGTGTCCGATCATAGTCGGGTGCCAACACCGTACGCGGTGTTGGGTTCGTCATTTAGAGATGGATTTACGATACCTTTTACTCTTGTACTTGACCTATCAAGTACCCTACAACCCAGGACACTTGACACTATACATGGACAGAATCTTCCTGAGATATTCATGGTAATTCTGTATAGGATACAGGACTTGACAGAGATATTTTAGTTATAGACAGTTTGACTTGTTGCATTAGTTATAATCCCGCTGACATGGACATGAGACGTTATGGTCATGGTTTGCGTGATTACATTGGGTGGGGAGAGACACACAGGCTACAGGCTGTTCTATATATATATATATCTACTATTATTGTGAGGTTGTAGACTCTCCAGCAGAGCTAGACCCTTTACGTGTTATTACTGCTACCGGCTCCCCGACACAGAGCTTGTAGAGGTCTCAGCCTGAGTACTAGTGTTGCTCTCATTTGCATATCACATAGATGGTTACATAGTTTACCCTGCTGTTTCATTTATTTATTTGCACTGCATTTATTTGGCTTGTATTTTCTGTACCTTGCTATGTCCCCTGAGGACCTGGAATGGATTATGTCCCCAGGTTTAGCTGAGGAGCAGTACCCCGAGATATACGGGACCGGAGCTGAGGCTATTGCTGGACTTGATACTGGAGCAGAACTGAACCCTGCAGACGAGGTGACTGCCGAAGACTTCTCCTGAGTACCTGATCCCGTACTCAGTATTTACTTTATGTTTATCTCTTTTGTTCCTGGCCTATTGAGCCAGTGTATTCAGACATAAGTCGGATTGTTTCCCCGACTGACTTGTTGTTGCTACTTATTTCCATTTCATTATGCAGTTTATTTTCTTATCTTTATGGATGAGATTAGTGTGATTTGTTGTAGTAGACCTTCGTTACAGCTTAAGTACGTCCTGATGGCTCCATTAAATTGGGTTATCCATCGGTGCGTGCTGCTGGCCATTGCCACGTGTCCAGTCCCTCGATATTTTGGGACTGGGACGTGACACGTAAAACTTGAGGATTCATGGATAATAGACAAACAGCGTAAAATAACCAATTGTCTGTCACGACTGAGGTCTTGAGCGTATTCCGGGCTAAATAGCCTTATCACGTACCATTGCAAATGTAGCTGAGTTGGCGTATTTCGAGGAGATAGCATACGGCGTACTCCTATAGTTGAAAATAGCCTGGTTGGCGTAACATGCAAGGATGGTGATGTGAGCGTATTAGTCACAGTTTTAGCTCTCCCAGTCATGACAAAATCTAAAGAATAGAACCAAATCTCGTGCCTTAAATGCAAAGATATGCCTCCATCTCGTGCATTGAATGCAGAGATATGCCTCGAGCTCTGTGCAAGAAACAACTTTTGACGTGGCGACTGATTTCGTCTCATCTTGAGCGTAAAGACTCATTTTTGCCCATGTAGAATAGGCAGCGTATTCTTTGAATGCGTAAAAACGACTTGTATCAAGAATATGTTACTAAACGACAGCCTGGATCTCTGTGCAAAATCATCATCACAGCCGTCCTCTCGATCATCGTGCAGTACTTTTGTCAGGAGTCAGGTTCACTGTTTTGTCTGACAGATTCATCCGAGGAATACGAAGAGTTCCTCGTACAACTTTAAGTTGCATTAAAAACAAACGTATTTTACGTCGGAGGGTATAGTCACCTTTTACGCCAAAACAGCCTTGAATCGCTGCTTTATGCGGGCAGCTCTGAAGCTCTATTTTACGCCAAATAGCGTTGAAGCTCTGTTTTACGCCAATAGCTCTAAAGTCGTATTTTACGCCACACAGCACGGAAGCTCTGTTTTACGCGGACTTACATATATGTTGGGGCTTTGACTGTATGATACGCGTACAATTCCTCAGTGTATTTCATGCTTCTACAAGACCCCCTTCAAAGTTTTCAAATTTCTCGTAATTTGAAATACTTTGAAAGAAGCATGAAATGGTCAAATTTGACTCGTTCTCCGAGGCTGGTTTTCCGACGAAGTTTTACGCACAACGCGCGTCTGAGACTTCTGGATTGGCACTGGGGCATTGCCAGAAGTTTTGTCTGCGTCACAGACGGGAGATGGAGTTTTACGCGCAGAGCGTGTAGGCTGTGTTGTCACAACCTTGTTGATCAGAGAATGAGAGCTTGCAGGAAGGGTAGAGGATGTCTTAGGCATCCACACTTTACGCAGCTTCCTGTTGTTCTGGACAGAGGGGGAACGAAAGCTACCCCCTGCACGAAGCATGTCTTCATAAGCAGATTGGTCGAACTGGACGACCAAAGTCTTCTTCGTCGATCCGATGGATACAGCATCGTGTTGAGCAATTGCTTTCTCGTCAGATGAGAAAGTGGTCCCCAGCAGAGTCGTCATCTTGTGTTTGATGATAAAAAAATTTTGGTGAAGAGGGTTTATACGAAACCTTTCCTTTTGCTTACAAACAAGAAAAAGAGTACAATTAATCCTATACGAGGATGTTAAGTACAATAAAATGATTCTGGAAAAAATTTGTTATAGGAGTCTGATCTGCGGTCGATCACTTTGTCCCTTGGACCACACGATGATGAAGAAGTGCTGTAGAAGAAGAAGAAGAAGCTTCAAAGATTGCAAGTGGGATTGAACTCTCGTTGTCAAAGTTGTCAATCAACACTCTCTGTCTGTGCTCTCTGTCTCTGATATCCTTTTCCTCCGATCCCTTGATCCTGTGACCAGGGGTCTCTATTTATAGAGATCCGTCACAATAACTGTCCAGTTGGCGTAGAAGCCAAAGTGTGAAGAAAGTTGCATCTTTTACGCGACGGTTATAATAACAGCTACCCACGTTCAAATGATCTTCTGAATCTGCGTATGACACGTGTCTCATTATAAGGTAACGCGTATAACTGCTTCTCGAAGATCATGGCATGCAAGCCACGTAGGTAACTGCCCCTCGCGTAAAGATGGTTGGCGTAAGAGCCAAATAACTGTCTTGTTGGCGTAAAAGCCAAATAGCTGTCTTATTGGCGTAAAAGCCAAATAGCTGTCTTGTTGGCGTAAAAGCCAAATAGCTGTCTTGTTGGCGTAAAAGCCAAGCTCTGCGTAAAACTTGAGGATTCATGGATAATAGACAACCAGCGTAAAATAGCCAATTGTCTGTCACGACTGAGGTCTTGAGCTTATTCTGGGCTAAATAGCCTTATCACGTACCATTGCAAATGTAGCTGAGTTGGCGTATTTCGAGGAGATATCATACGGCGTACTCCTATAGTTGAAAATAGCCTGGTTGGCGTAAAATGCAAGGATGGTGATGTGAGCGTATTAGTCATAGTTTTAGCTTTCCCAGTCAATCATCCATCACGACTGAGGTCTTGAGCGTATTCCGGGCTAAATAGCCTTATCACGTACCTTTACAAATATAGCCGAGTTGGCGTATTTCGAGAAGATAGCATACGGCATACTCCTATAGTTGAAAATAGCATGGTTGACGTAACATGCAAGGATGGTGATGTGAGCGTATTAGTCACAGTTTTAGCTCTCCCAGTCATGACAAAATCTAAAGAATAGAACCAAATCTCGTGCCTTAAATGCAGAGATATGCCTCAATCTCGTGCATTGAATGCAGAGATATGCCTCGAGCTCTGAGCAAGAAACAGCTTTTGACGTGGCGACTGATTTCGTCTCATCTTGAGCGTAAAGACTCATTTCTGCCCATGTAGAATAGGCAGCGTATTCTTTGAATGCGTAAAAACGACTTGTATCAAGAATATGTTACTAAACGACAGCCTGGGTCTCTGTGCAAAATCATCATCACAGCCGTCCTCTCGATCATCGTGCAGTACTTTTGTCAGGAGTCAGGTTCACTGTTTTGTCTGACAGATTCATCCGAGGAATACGAAGAGTTCCTCGTACAACTTTAAGTTGCATTAAAAACAAACGTATTTTACGTTGGAGGGTATAGTCACCTTTTACGCCAAAACAGCCTTGAAGCGCTGCTTTACACGGGTAGCTCTGAAGCTCTATTTTACGCCAAATAGCGCTGAAGCTCTGTTTTACGCCAATAGCTCTGAAGTCGTATTTTACACCACACAGCACGGAAGCTCTGTTTTACGCGGACTTCATATATGTTGGGGCTTTGACTGTATGATACGCGTACAATTCCTCAGCGTATTTCATGCTTCTACACACATAAGTTGGGGATTTGCCAAAGGGGTATAGAAGGATGGCTTAGGACCTCAGGTTGGAGTGGAAAATTCCCATGTTCTAAACTTGAGGAACCAGCTAAAGAGAACTTTATTTCTAAAGAAATATCTCATTAATTTCAATGCCATGTCTGGGAAGCTCGGACACTCAACAAACCAAAATACACTAGGATGTGCCAAAATATGTGATGTCCCAGTCACCATGTCCAATTGTGTCCTGTCTTGGTGACCACGCAAGTCCATAGTTTGCCGTATCGGCCGATACCGAACCGATCGACCGATATCGATATGGTTTGGCATGTCCCGATCCGATATCGACCGATACTCAATACTGACCAATACCGACATTGAGGGTCTCTTTTTCGGTCAATTCAGCAAAAAACAATGAACGAAAAAGACCAATCAACAAGGTTGTAAAAGCATGTAAAAAAAACTTATCTATCGCATGTAAACCAATCCGCAAGGGTGACTACTATTCATTCAATTTCAAAACTACTAAGAAACAATACTTAAAATACTTAAAATTGTGCCTAAATGTATAAAATATCTTTTCAAGAATGTTAATAATTTATTATAATTATTTATTTTCCGATACCAAAAAATATGTTACTCCGATCCGAAACCGATGATACCGTCGATCCTGATACTCATACGAATGGTCTGATATCGATATTGTGACCTTGATGCAACTTGGGTCATACCTTAAACTAGTCCCTGATTCCAAGATGTTTATCAAGTTTCAAAGTGATTCCATTGCTACACGGCAGTGTGAGTTATCAAGTGATTTGATAAATAAATAAATAAATAAATAAATTTGGGATGATCGTAGATAGCATTCCTGAATAAGTTTCTAGTACCTACCTAACAAAGGAATAATAGTAGTAGAATGTCCATGATAAAATCCCAGGAACCACTCAAACTCTAAAGTAGTGATGAGGGTTAAATTTTTATATGATTCCAGTACGTCCTCGCAGATCAATGCTCATATCATGGGCTGAGAACTGGATTCATGCAGCATCATAAGTTTTATAAAATGTGAGCCATACAAGAATATTCGAATCCAGGTTGCTCTAATACCAACTTAAAGACCACTACACCAAAACTCGAGTTGTGAGCAGGATTGATGGTTAAATATTTATATTGTTTCCAACAATCCCCAAACAATAACGAGGTTGACCAATGTTCTCACGTACTGAGTAGATGCACTAGAAGGGGGCCTAACTAATTCTATTTTACATTTGGTAGGTTCCGGTGACCATAATCCCTACGTCAAGTGGTATGAGCATATACCCATTGAAATCAAAAGGAGGGTATGAAAATGAGTAAGTATGTTTAAATTAAAAGGCATCCACTATAGTATATTTTAGCATGTGTGAATGGTGGGATTGGATTAGGACACAGGGGAAGACCCAAGAAAATCCGCTTGCATCTACTTGTTTTCGAATTCTCGCCCCTAATTTTTTTATTTATAGTTTTATATTAGGGAGAAATGCCTTAAACCTCCTTAACATTTTCAAAAAAGATTTGAGAATAAGAAAAAAAATCAGTAACCCCCTCAAGTTAGGTTTCGGACCAATTGATCTCTACCATCAAAAAGACCCATTTAGTCCTAAAAAAGGACCAAAATATCCTTGTCAAAAAAGAGAAGAAAAATTAAAAAAACATAAAGATGCACCTACTCATTTTCCACCATCCCACTTCCTTGAACTCTGCCACTGAACAAGGACTTACCAACATTGAAAAACATCATAACCAACACCCACCTCAGCCCATCACCCAAAAATGATCAGAGACTTGCTATTGTCACCAAACGCAACTGATCTCCATTTCTCCAGCATAGTGGCTAACAAATCTGCCACTGCATGCATTGCTGACCAAAGGATACCAAGGCAGGTGCTCCTCATCGACCCAATGACCTCAATCAGCCCTCTGTCCTCCCACATCCCTAATCATTTCCTCTGCAAAGAAGTGCCACAAAATCTAGATAGAACTCTGATGATGGTAGATCGTTCAGCTGGACAGAAAGGCATAGAGTATTAAAGTTTGTGTGTGTGTGTGTGTGTGTGTGTGTGTGTGTGAGAGAGAGAGAGAGAGAGAGAGAGAGAGGAGGTGGTTACGGTCTAGGAGACCAGCAACTGCAGTGACGAAGTATGGGAATGGGTGGTTGGCGAGGATATTGGTGATGAAGAAGACTGCAGGAAAGATGAAGGGAGAAAATCAAAGAAGATCATGAGTAGTATTGATGAAAGGTGCAGAAGAAGGTAAGTGAAGTCTTGCCATTAGCTTTCCTCCTGGACTGCCAGTAGCAACAGCCAAGGGAGATAAAGGAGTAGGAGGCTTTCATAAAAGATAAGTTTTCTTTCTATATTTTGTTTGTTTCTCTTCATTTTGCTGTTCCAAGGTCATTTTGGTCCTTTTCTTAGTTTTCTATTAACTTAATGAGTCATCTTGGTGACAAGGGGCAGATTGCCCGAAAACTAAAGGTAAGTGGGTTTGTGACATTTTTCTTCAAACTGTCCAGTGGCCGTCTAGCATTTCCTCTTTATAATAAATAATTTGTAATTTTTACCTGTAGTACAAATTAGCCTCGGAAGAGATTCTAACTGCGTAGCGGCACCTGATACTCAATTTTATTATTGAGTGGATTGCATTTGGGTGCAACACAAATAGTCCATAAAGACCCCCATTTATATCGCACTCAGATGACAATTTTACCAATAGACTGTTCCTTCATGTTAAAGGCTATAATTATCGTAAAAGGGAATGACCATGTTGGATTTCAGACGTGGATAATAAGCAACAATCCTGTAGATTTCCCTCAAAAAAAGTTGGTATTCACCATCAGAAATGCAAGGGAGTACAGCAAGGAGGATTTATGTATTGTTCCTTTTCAAAATAGTGGTTCAAAATTCCAACTGGACAGACACTATAATATAACCTAGTTTAGTTTGACTTCCTCCTTTCTGCTAGAACACAATTGAATATGCCACCAAATAACCACCCTTGATGAAATTACTAACTAGCATAATGCTCATCTTGAGAAATTAAAATGGGAATTTAAACTTCATCAAAGTGAAAAAAAAAACATGTCCCAGTTAATTTGAAACATGATACACATGCCACATAATCAATTCAGACTGGAGATGATTACATACAATACTGCATGTTTCTAGACATTTGCAAAATAAACAATAATAATAAATAAAATTGTGGAATCAGTAGCCCTAAAGTATTGTAAATTGGTAAACTCAAATAAGTTGTAACCACAAGGTCCACAACCAACATATCACAATACAATAACAAATGTAAGGTTTTGAGAAAGAGAATAGATCATAATAAATGGATGCATGCAGATAAGAGAAAATTCAGAACAGTTCATAAAATGCACTTACCCTGACAGTGATATAAGATGCTGGAATAAGACCAACCAGTGTCGCAAGAAAGAAAGTATTAAAGGGTATGTCAACTATGGGAGAAGCCACATTTATAAATGTGTTGGGCAATGATGGAGTTATCCTCAAAAAAAGCATGTAATTCAGTAACTTGTCGTTGCGCTTCGCAATCTGCATCAGTAAATATCCAGATATTTTATCAACTAAGTTGCGAAACTGAGTTAATAACTAAAACATGTAAATGGAAATTTGTAGGATTAAGTAAATAAATTTAATTAATAACTAATGGAAAGCCTAACCTGAGATAAGCAAATGATCACTAAATAAGTTAGTTTTATACCTCTCCATGGAAAAATCTCAATTTTTCAGGCCACAACCAGTTAACCAAAGGCCTGCCAATCAGCTTAGAGAGGAAATAACAGGATGATGCACCAGAAGTGGCAGTGAACACAACCAACATAACTCCTTTGACAACCCCAAATAGAGCTCCAGCCAGCAATGACATAAATATCGTTCCAGGAATCATAAATGTCTGCATAAAGATATATGTTGCGCAATAACCTAGCATAAATTTGGCTTGGTGATCTGTTGCATATACAGCTAGATTATCTCTGAGAAGAACAATTAAAAAAGATATTAGTTACAGTAATGTTAGATATGGATGCATGTTAGAATCACAATAAACATTTTCCGGATTTCAGAGATGATAAAAAAATGTTCAGAGTTGACAACAGATAAATAGCAAAGGGGAGCTACAGAAATTAGATTGCCAGCATTTGAGACGAAAGAGTTCTAATGCAATGAACTATATATATGTAAAAGAACACTAATGTGGTGAATGATAAATATGTATGACCAAAGTTACTACTGACATTGTAAACAAAATAAATACAGAATTGTGATCTCCCCTCTTTTCAACAAAAAACATGTATAGTAGTCAAAATAAATAAATAAAACCCTTTATATATGCTCTAACCAATCTCTTATATATGTGGTGCTTCCTCTGTGAGTATAGCTTGAATGGTGGATTCTCATAAATTAGTTTCTGGAAATTTGGATCATAGTGAAATATTGGAACCAATGACATTCCTTTCCACTGTTTAGCTTAATGTTTCGTAGAGATGAATACAGTTCTCTATAGCAAATTGCATCATCTTACCCCTTCGTCTAGACTCTTTTATAGTAGGGGAACTGGGAGGGTGTTCCATGGGTGCATGAGCTTAAACAGCAACAAAGAGGTAGGTCTACCAAACGCCAACTCCATGTTTATGACATGGCCCTCTCATGCTCATAGCTTCATTTGATAGGAATTTGACGTAGTGTTGACATCAAGTCAACAGCCAGTCATAAAAACTGTCGGTTCTTCTGGGAGCTTTTGTATTGCTCCTTAACCGACCCCATCCAATGGGACAAGGCTTGGATGACGATGATGAGTGAAATATTGGAACGAAAAGTTTTACCCATATTCTTATCTTTATTATGTTTGCTAAATCGAAGGCAAGCTCGAAGTAAATTGAGGTGGACTCAATTTGTGTGCATTAGATAGACATCAATAGTGTGTCAGAATACTGCCCACAACGCAGAAGTGAGTAAGTAACAGGTTCAGAAGAGGCAAAATCAATATCCTGAATGCATATAGACACGATCAAAGTTTAAATTGTCGGTTCAAATAGGAATACTGTATAAGTCATATACATTAGGGACAAAGGTGTTGCAGCATTTCTGTTTGTATTGGTTCTTTTTATAAGAAATAATGGCTATCATATGGATAGTGCTCACTCCCACAGTTGATAAGGAAAACAATATACTCATAATAGCATTGAAAAGAAATGTCCCATATCAGTTTGTAACTGATAGTAATGTAATGCAATTACAAGCTCCAACTATTTGTATGTAAGTTTAAAAATATTCTACACTTTAGAACATAGTATGGTGTATTCGGATGTAAAACAAGAATATGAAGGTACTGCTGTTTGTATTTAAATTCTAAAAGCATGCATTACGGATATCCGTACATGTCATAATAGATAACAGAAAATCATATTGGACCATTCCTATATGATATGTATTGTACTGGTTTATCCACAGAATTTTTTGAATTTGCTTACTATTTGTATTTGCTTATAAGCCTCATCATGACTCATCGGCATTAGATGACGTTGTACAGGCTATCACTTAGTTCATGAGTGCATTGTTCGTCATCTGTTATATAGAAGTATCTGTTCATATATACACACAAGAACATACTAGCAATCTAGCATCAAATTGGCTTATGGTTTCTTACTTCAATAATTATTATTATTATTTATTTGACAACAGTTAACATTAGTACAATGAAAATGTTGAGCTATGCTTATCTTCAATATCGAAGGCCTTGAGTCAATTTAGCTTTCTAAATATATACATGGCCCTGTTATCATAAACGAAGTAGTTGACAGAATAAAGTAGGTTTGCAGGCTGTTAAATGCCATTCTGGGTAGTGGGAACTGTTGTAGTTTCCTTCTAGTAAGTGAAATTAGCGAAATGAGTCAGCAGCACTATGTACCATGCATAACAATGGTGGACTCATCTAGCACATAAAATAAACAATAAAAAACACATGGAAGGTTCTAAAAGGCAATGGGCAGAAATGAGCAGCCAATGCCTAGGTGGAGGAGCGAAGGGTAATTATTCAAAATTAAAATATGCTTTTGAAAAGAAATGGAATCAAATATTTGGATGAGGGGAAAAAGAATATAATAGAATAATATGTGCTGAAGAGATCTTGAAAAGAATCAACAATCAGTATGGACCATGCATAACAATAGTTGACATTAATTGGCACATAAATATACAGTAACTCAATAAATGCAAGGTTCTGAAAGGCGGTGGGCGGAGATGAGTAGCCAATGCCTAGGCGAGGGTAATTATCTAATAGTATAATATACTCCCAAATAAATAGACATAAATATTTGGACGAGGGGAGGAATAATAATAACAATAATAGCAAAACAACAACAATAATAATAATAACAATATGGAAAAAGTTCTTGAGAATTATAGATGTGATACATCTAGACATTCACTAAAATGTATGATTTTAAAGATGAAACTACAAAACATAAAGTTTAACACCACAATGAAATACAGCATATTCATAGCACTAAGATTTCTACCAAAACAACCATGAAGCAGTATTTTCAATCGACCAAATAAATTATTTAAAGTCTAGAGGATTCCATACAGTTGCTCCCTAGCTCTATGAGCTTGCACACAATACCACTATTTGGAATTCAGATTTTATGGTGTATTTTTCTTTGTCGACAGTATTTTCTAATGGGACCTAGCATCAATTGCCAAAGGATTGATTTTGTGTTATGTGTCAAAATAGTATCGGTCATGGTTACTTTCTTATCAGGAAAGATTATTATTTTGGAATCGTGTTAAAACTTTCCTTTTTCTTTTTGCATAGCAGTGTATGAGCCGTTAGGCTCTAGAAACGCAGTGTGGCGCCACGATAGCAGGCGCTGAGCTGTTGTCTACGGCTCAAGAGAAGCCAATGCACGTAGCCCAAACATCCAAGGCAGGGTGCCCTGCCTCTGCCTAGATGGCTAAATTCTAGAAAACTGATGCATACAATCTTCCAAACACAAGCAGTTAAGACGCAAGACTAAATACAATAGTCAAGTATATTTGGGTGAAATATTGTTTATTTATTGGAGTGTTGTGTAGTGCCCCGCTCCTGGATATGGCACCGTGTTGGCTTGTGGCTAGTAACTCAGTCATAACTGGATAATTGGAAAAATATTTCGACATCTAATCGATCGGGACAAATGCATGAAGAACCTTTCCTATTCATGGATTGGATTCGGTTGGAATGAGTCCAAAATACAGAGCTCTATATAAGAGTCTCTTCCCATCATTTTCATTGTTGTTTTCATGGACGTTTTGTATCTTGGTTTTGATGAATGCATTTTCGTCGTTGTTTTTGATGAATGTTTTTATTGTTTGATTTCATCGATTTATGCATTCATTCTTGAGAATTCTGAAAGAAATAGAAAGGAAAGATAGAAGAAGCGTATTGACCCGATGTTGGTGTCATTGCAGGAGGACGCGTAGCTGAGGCTTGATCGTAGCGAAGTGATTCTCCTTCTCTCGACAATTTCTCTAATTGGTTGGTGGTTCTTGCCCTTCTTTCCTTTTCCTTCACGGCACGTCTTTATAAACTAATTATCTTGTTTCCTTGCAGCGTCCTTAGTTGATGATGTCTTAGTCAAATATAAAGATAACAGAAGCCACATGTATGTTGTTATTGCTAATGATTGAGACACCGGAACGGTAAACTGTTAGTGCATTTTTGCACTAGAATAATATAATATGGGCTTCATATGAAAACGATATGAAATGGCATAGTACCATAGAATAGTTGGAAATGTTTGGGACTAATGGGTCACCAAGTGTGATAACGCTGAATGGAAATTGAGAATACGGGAATAGGCTCGAGGAAATGATGTACAAGTTGAGATTTGCATTTGCACTTACTTTCAGTTTTGATTACCATGTAAGTTGTTTTATAGCTAAATTGCATACGCATCTGCATGGTCATGTATAACTTGTGCACAAGGTTTGGTGTAAATTTTCTCGAATAGTATCCGGGACACTGGGATGTATCAGCCTAGGAGGAAGTCATTCGGACGTGCTAATAGACACGAGATATTGCGGGACCTTCATTGAGGCTAGCTATCTACTCTGAAATGGCACGTCGCAATACCATGTAAAAGTTCTTCGTGGTGCTGAAATCACCAATAACCAATATGTAGACATGCTGCATTCAGTGGCGGATCCAGGATTACAATCCACTGGAGGCACAATCATAATGGAATTCGGGAGCAACAATCCCAAAAAAAATTAAGATATAATAATATTATATTATATTAAATAGTACTATTTTCATACAATAAATTATTACATCTCACAGTTGTTCTCTACGATTTTTCATACTTTGAAAACGTTTAACTACAACATCATTTGTAATACTACTAAGCAACTATTTTTTTCTTCTAAAACATTACATGAAACATACTTTCTAAAGCATTACATGAATCATACTTTCTAAACTACTACTAAAACATTACATGGAGCATACTACTAAGCAACTACTAAAGCATTACATGAAGCATACTTTCTTTAAAAAAAATTCAAAATTTTCACTGCGTCCCACCCCCCAGTGGAGTAGATGTGGATTCGCCACCGGTTGCATTACTAATTATATCTTTTGCAAGGGCGGCAAGTGCTAATCATTATTTTATGCAAGGATGGACAAGTCAGCTATGGGTAAAAAATCGTTGTTTAAGTGATATGGTTATGTTCCAATGTTTATATCTTATATTATTGATATTGAACTGTTATAGATCCTAGTTCATAATAGAAAGATTACTTTAATAATTGTATGCTTAACATATTTACTGTGTCAATTTAGGTGAGTCGGGTTGGTACCGCTCATCAGTGCATTCTCCAATGTACTGACCTCCTCCACAGATGTTGAAAACAATGTGGGGACGCTTAAGGACAATAAAAGAGTCGCGAAGCATTTTTAAAAATCTCCATGCTCAAAGTATTTTGAGTTCTTTTCTTTTGAAGGCAATCTGATTTCAATTGTAATAAAGAGGCATGATGTATAGAACGATCATATTATTTTATGCCAATTTGTCAGTTGTTATTTATTTCATGGAATGTAAGTCGAGACGGCATTTTAATTGTATTAATAAATTGTACTATGTTGTAAAAATCATTAATAAAAGTTCTATTTTCTTTATATATTGTCTTCAATTCCCTTTTGCTATGTTGTTACAACCATAAATTCAAATGATTTATTACACGTGCACATCCATGTCTTGTACAATTACGGTTTAGACTTGTAAGACATCAAGCCCGGTAGCAACTTATCGATTCGGCGGAATCGGATCGCGAAATGTTGCACAAAACAGGTCCAAAAAATGAGTGTAGCTGAATGAGAATACTAATGTGGGAAGAGTGAAAATATATTGATAAATAGATTAAGAAATGAGTATATTCATAGAAAGTTAGAGGTGACGTCAATTTAGGATAAATGAAAGAATCATCTAAGGAGGTTTAGGCGTGTACAACATAAGCATACCAGTTAGGAGGAACAATAATGTACTAGTCAAAGAAGCTGATAAAACTACGGGTGGCCTAAATGAACTTGAATTGAGGTTGTAACAAAGGAAATGAGTTTTTTTAATGTTACAGATGGTATAGACACTTAACATAGTTGAATAGAAGAAAATGATTCAAATAAACGAGCCTAAAAATTTGGGATAAAGGCTTCATTGTTGTAGTATATTTTAACTTTTAGTACTAGTTTCATAACCACCTTAAGAGTATGTTAGTTTGGAGTTCGTGTTGAACCTTCAATAGATCGTTGAAGACGACACAATTTATACTATACAACAAAACCCTCAAAGAACTTATCGCATTGTTGAGCTCTATATTGATATAGACTAATTCCATATCAAGACTCAAAGCTTGTTTGCAATTGGACAATCAAAGCAACGACCAACAACGATAACCAAGTTAGATGTTCAATATTTAATGCTATGCACTGCACTTCGATGGCCAGACAAAGACCGTGAAGTGCAGCTTAACTTTAAACAACTTGCAAATCGGAAATTGGTGCTGCCACAACCAAAGTTTGTTGAACAATCCGTGTCAAATTCAATCAGAACAAGTCCAAATGATTAAAAGTGACGACTAAGAATTTGTTGGGGTTTATTTGAATTTGGTCATTAGTGATCCAGTCTCATCATTCCATCTTGAGGCAAACTCCAAGTGTTTATTTCAATATTTGAGTCATCGTTTATTGTCTTGTACACATGAGATGTGTTATCTCAAGTCGTTAGTATTTGGGGGGAGGGATTCTAGTAGACAAAGTTCAAATCCCACAACAAGCATCTATTTTGTCACAAATTTTATGGAGAAATTTCTTTGGAACTAGTCTCGGACTAGGACGTGGACGAATGGCGCAAAGTGACGCTTTGATGCAGCACTTTATACTTTGTTGTGGTTCCAAGGGGCTTATGTGCTACGGTCCCGCGGAGTTACTTAGGTAGCACCGCAAATTGCTTCTTTGTCTCAGCATCGCAGTTTTGCTGTAGTTGGGGCTATTCATTGTTGTAACTGTCATATTTATAGGAAATTGCTGCTAGTAACCGCACCACCAAATAGGGAGTCACTCCATGGTCTTCCGCACACGTCTTTGGTAGGCGATTACCACTTTCAGTGGGTTGTTCCCCTTTTAAGTAGCTGCTCCCACTCGGTGCTCTCAAGAGACACAACAGAATTCCCAAGGGAGTCAGAAGAAAGGAGAAGGTAGTTTCATCTCTAGAAGCCAAAGTTCTTTCCATCGGTGCTAGTCCAGTAGCATTTTCTTGCTAGTCCTCGAAAGAAAAGGTGACAAAGAGTGTTCCAGAGTTCTTATAAACTTGTTGGTTCCGGAAGCGACGTAAAGACAGAGAATGTCGAATCTCGCTTTGAGCAACGACGGTTTTGACCACACTAGCAGGCTGTTCCATCTCTGCTCATCTTCAGCAACTTTGTTGCTAGCTTTCAAGCAGTTTGGCCTGCTAGCTTCTTAAGCGAATTTTTTTCTACTGGAACCTCCGGTTCACTTTACTGGCAATTTTAATCACTTACTATTTCTCCTGGCGACATTCAAGAATTTGGTCTTTCATTGACTTGTACGGATTTTTCGGGAAAAAAAACTACAACAGAATTCAGATCTAGCTAATAATTACAAGAAAAATTGACAGAGAGAGAAAGTGAGAGGGTTCTGCTGACTTGAGGATGCGAAGATCGGAGAGGTTCCTGGGGAGGCGGAGGATGCGTTCGTAGTCGGCCTGCGGCATCGTGAGGAAGATGCAGAAGAGGCCCACGGAGAAGAGGAGGAACACCGACACCGCGGCCGCCAGCTCCCACCGGGACAGAGGGAACCGGTGGATCTTCGTCCTCTTGCTCGTCGGAGAGTCATCATCGCCGCCGGCGCCGCTCTCCACGTCGCGGGCGCCAACCGAGGCCCACGCCGGAGCCATCAGATCATAGCAGTGCTATTTTTGCAGATAGTCCCTGGGGTTTTTCTGAATTTTGAGCTTAATGCGAATGGGAGGAGATGGAAAGAAAGAATGAAGAAAGGGATCGGAGTCGGAGTTTTTGGCAGAGATCTCTCTCTCTCTCTCTCTCCACCGCGGTTAGTGGAAGGAATAAGAAATAATTCCGGACGGATTCCTTTGCTGTAGAATTTTCCTTTTTTTTTTTTTTTTTTTTTTGATAATTCGATAGGCACTACATAAATTGTTTATCATAGTCCAATTTTTTTTTCAGTTTATTTATAAGTTTGTCATCCAATTTCTTTGTTCGAAGACAGTCCAAAATTTAGTATAAAAGTCAATGACCTTTTATTTTTTTCTATGTTTTCTCTTCTCCCTATGCTTATTCTTTCTTCCAAAACATAATTCTTTTCAATTCTCAAAATCCTTCGTTCTAATGCCTAAAATAGTTAGATAAATTAGTATATATAGGACTGTAGTGCTTCAAAAAATTAAACTTAGGGTTTTAACAAATCAAACAGAGCCGACAGTCGGACTTCAAACCTACAGGACTATAGACAAATTCTACAGTCCTATAGTATATATAGGATTGTAGAAAAGCCTATAGTCCTATAGTATATGTAGACCTGTAGAAAATTCTATAGCCATGTATTATATATAAACAGTAGGAAAGCCTATAATCCTATAGTATATGTAGAACTGTAGAAAAGCCTAAAGTCCTATAGTATACCAAGACCCAATGTTGTTGGAGTACGAGCATATCTTCCCGCAAAAAAAGAGAGTCTTATATACTGCATTGGTTAATATGGTGAAGAAATAGTTTATAGATTTGAAAGATTTGTAATTGTTTACAAACCAACATATTTTCGTCGTGTCATAACAGGCTAAAAAAGTAAAGCATTTGGGATAGTGTCTTCGCGCACATAAGGACAAAATTTACTGAGAAATCAGTGAAGAGTTGGAAAACATCGACATCTCTGTTACAAATTTTGACTTCATCCTTTCTAGGAAGCAGCGTACGAAAAGAAGAAATGATAAATAATTTGGTTGATGTAGCCAATTTATTCTCGACCGATATTTGCTTTGAATCAGACGAACAAGTGTTACAGTGGTGCAGAGAAATTCATTGTGATATCAAGATCGGTCCGACACCGGTCGGGACGCAAAACATGCACCGGACGCAGCGATCGCCTGGACGACACCTTTCACGGATAAAATAAATTTCTATACGAAGTTGTTGAAGATGGAGGAGTCCAGAGACATGCTCGTTGGCCACTTTGATGTTCAAATCGACTAATATTAGTGGGCTATTTATATTTTGCACTTTTGTATCATTTTGTATAATTTTGTAACACTTTGGTTTAAGTATAATGTTGAATCACTTTTGTATACAGTGAAAAAATTATATGAAATTTCAAAAGTTTCAGTGTATCAGTGAAAAATCCATAGTATTTAGTGTATGATTGAAACTCTCTGTTTTACAATTTTATACTCATGTCCTTTAGGACTGTCAACAAGTTGACAGTCATACATGCATATAGGACTGTCAACTAGTTGACAGTCCTATAAGAGTTTAGGACTATCAACAAAGTTGACAGTCCTGATTGGACTTCTCTGTCAGTATATATGTAGTCCCTCATTCCTTTAGGACTGACATCTTTGTTGACAGTCTTAATCAAATGTAGGACTGCCACCTTATTGACAGTCCTACATTTGGTTAGGACTGTCAACTTGATGACAGTCCTAAAGGACATGGGTATAAAATTATGCAGGAACAGTCCTGAAGGACATGGGTATAAAATTGTAAAGACAGAGAGTTTCAATCAGGACAGTCCCAAAAATGCATGTTTACTTACTATGATTTTGAAATTTTATGTCAAAACATTATAGAAGTTCCATACCAAAATATTACAGAAGTTTTATAACAAAATATCATATAATCAGTTGCCACACAAGTTTGATCACAAGAATCATAGAATCACAAAATATTACAGAAGTTTTATACCAACAAAGTCTCATAGTCCAAATATTTCATAACAAAAGTTACTGTATAAAAAAAAATCATAACGAAAGTTACATCAACCAAATTATTTATCATTTCTTCTTTTCGTACGTTGCTCCCTAGAAAGGATACAGTCAAAATCTGTAACAGAGATGTCGATATTTTTCAACTCTTCACTGAATTTTCTGTAATTTTTGCCCTTGCGTGCACGGAGACACTTTCCTAAATGCTTTACTTTTTTAGCTTGTTATGACACGACGAAAAATATGTTAGTTTGTAAACAATTATAAATCTTTCAAATCTATAAATTATTTTCTCACAATATTAACCAATGCAGTATACAAGACATTTTTTGCGGAAAGATGTGCTAGTACTCCAACAACATTGTGTCTTGGAATACTATAGGACTATAGGCTTTCCTACAGTTCTACATATACTATAGGACTAAGGCTTTCCTATAGTCCATATATAATACATGACTATAGGATTTCCTACAGTCCTACATATATTATAGGACTATAGACTTTCCTACAGTCCTATATATACTATAGGACTATAGAATTTGCCTACAATTATGTAGGTTTGAAGTCCGACTGTCGGCTATGTTCAGTTTTTTTAAACCCTAAGTTTTATTTTTATGGTTCATCAGTTCGTATATCAACCATAAATTAGTTCTAAACAAATTTATCTAACTATTTTAGGCATTAACAATGATTCATGAAAATTAAATCAAATTTATACATAAATAAAATTAAAACCCTAATGGAGGAAGAATATTGGATACATACATAGATTTTGAGGAATGTTTGGGTGCCATTGCTTGGAATTGGAGGAGTTGAAGAGAAAGGGGGAAGAAAATTTGAATAAGAAAAGAGAGAAAGGGGTTTGAGAATTTGTCCGTTAACGGAGGAAATTTAAAAAATATATATATATATAGGTAAAACGTCCTTACAAAGAACGTTTTATATTTTTTTATTTATTTTAATCTCTCCTCTCTCTCTCTCTCTCTCTCTCTCTCTCCTCTCCGCCCGCTCCCCTCTCTCTCCTCCTCTATTTCCCGCTCCCATCCTCTCCTCTCTCCTCTCCTCCCCTCTCCTCTCACACTCCCCTCTCCTCTCCTCTCCTCTCCTCACCCGTGACTCTCCCCTCCTCTCTCCTCTCTCTCCTCTCCTCTCCTCTCCTCTCCTCTCCTCACCCGTGACTCTCCCCTCCTCTCTCCTCTCCTCTCCTCTCTCCTAGTCAAAGTTATATATATATATATATATATATATACTCTCTCTGCAAAGTAATATATATATATATATATATATATATATGTAACGCCCGCAACCGTACGGAGCGTTACGTTGAGTCGGACTGAATAAATCAAATGCTGGTTACATTTGAATTGTTGGATTTCGGGAAGAAGGATTAATCGAGTTGGTTTCAATGTGCAGATGGCTAGCGGGTTCGATGGAAATAAGGTGTTCGTTCAGAACAGTACTGAATAGCTGGATGGAAGCGATAATGCCGTCTTCCTTAGTCCGATCGGTCGGATGAATTGGAGAGCACGGCCTGCTCGCACGGTCATACCAGTTGAGTAGATCGCGCTTGCATCGGACCACGGGTTCAAGGGATTGGCCGTATCGGCAGGACAGGATGCCTAACGGGATCGAACATTGTGAGTGGGCTCTTTCCCTTCTCCTCTACTCCTTCATGCCTAATAATATGGAAAACACGTAAAAGGCTTGAACACTTGGGCTGAAATATTGAGAATTACTACACTGAGGCGTGCATAGAGTGTACGTCGTTGGCTTGGTAGGATTGTGGCTTGTATGATTTACGCGTTGGATAGTTGGTACGATAGTTGGGTTATACATTTGAGGCAGTCGGTTGGATAATTGGGATTATACTTGGACGGTTGGAATTATACAAGTTGGAATGATACAATGGAAATATCGAGAATTCGGGCGAGCGAGCGTGCATCCGTGCACGAGTATCACTGGGTCGCTTTGTCTTGCAAAGCGAACAGTTGTGGTTCGAAACCGAACGACTGCATAAGCGAGAGTATTGTGCCACTGTTGGGGCATTGTGCCACGGGATTATTCGGAGTGTGGGGTGTTGCACCCAATGTGAAACACTGTGTTGGAAAGCGGCAATGTGAAAAGTAGGCATAACTTGGGCACAACTTGAGAGATTGTGCATATGGGTATTTTGGTGCCTTGTGATATATATCTTGAGGTCGAGATTTGGAATCCTTGGGGATATGTTGAAAGAATGGTTATGGATGCTTTGGTTGGATATTCGGTTGAAACGAGTCTAGGATCGCTTGGTGGGGCGAGAATGTTCGATCCTCTCGTCATACCTACTTTCTGCATGTCACGGACAACCTGTGTACACAGGGTTAAACATTTCCTCAAAACGGCATTCCGGGGCACTGGGAACGTATCGATCCGGAGGGAAATATTGATTCGTGCTAGTCACGATGCATTGCGGGACCTCCAGCGGGGCTTGCTACCCGGGCTGATAGGGCGCACCGTTAATGCTTGGATTATGTCCTTTATGGCTTTGCCAGTGACTTCATATAGATAAGAGTTGGCTTGTTTTTCTTTTGTTGGTTTGGCTTTCGTGTAGGCGCGGCCACCTTGCCTTGGCAAGAGTGTGCACTCGATATTGGGATATAAACTTTGGTTGAGGATGGATATTGAGGCGAGACTGTTGGTTCGATATGTTATCGTGCAAGCGATGGCATTGAGTTAGACGGGTCGGATACATATAACTGCTTGTCGTTTGGTTTGAGTTGAATGCTTGCATGCTTAAACTGCTTTACAGCTTTCCTTAACATGTCATCCATATGCCATGAAATGAATCTAGGATTCAACTAGAAAGATCACCATTTTAACTGTGTGCATTCACTATTTTACTTAGTGTCGGTTTAGGCGAGTGGGTTACCCCGCTCACCAGTACGGTTGTGTACTGACCCACGTTTGTGGGCATTATTTCAGGTACACAGGCGTAGTGACGCTGCTTGGATATACGGGACAAGATGTATGAACTGTAAGTACCTTTGTGGGCTAGAGAAAAGAGCAAGAGTATTTCATCGTCTTCATGGCATCGCCTTTGTGGCATTGCCTCGGGGCATTTCATTTGGACCCTATCGTGAGCTTCGCTGTGTATTACTCTGGTGTGTGCTTGGTACATAAATTGGCTTCCGCTGTAACTTGGTTGTTTCGATGATAACTTTGGTGTTTGACAACATCGCCTTGTACGAGCGCAACTCCAGGCTCGTACGGCATCACGTCCCGATGGAAACGATTGTCCTGTGGGAGAGCTGCAACGTGGTGATTCGCATTCAGCAGGGACATTCGAGCTTGCGGGAGATTGGGGCGTGACAATATATATATATATATATATATATATATATATATATATATATATATATATATATATATATATATCCTCAGATTTTTTACTCTCACTCTCTCTCTTCCTAACATTTGCTCTCTCTCTTTTATCACTCTCATTTCTCTCTCCTTCCTAGTAAAGTAGATAGTACTAGGTGTACAATATCTAACGTTAACTTTATAACGTTAAATTTATAACGTTACTTATGCTAGGAAAGTAGATAGTAGTCGTAGTACAATAGCTAACGTTTATATTCTAACGTACAATAGGTAATGTTAACTTTAAATTTATAACGTTTATATTCTAACGGTTAAATTTAGTTTATATATATATATGCCTCATGCATATGAGTTTTGTATATCTCATCCACTCTCTTTTTACCCTATTTATCTTAAATTGAAGTCAGAAGAAACTTTCATCCCTAATCTGCTACCATTTTCGTCTCAGTTTTTTTCCTGATATACTTCTGTAAGTCTTAATTCAGACGACAGTTTTTACTATGGATCAAAATTTAGTAATAATTTGCTACCATGGAGGTATAGTAGATGGATTATCTTACCATGGAGGTAATACTCATCTTATAACCACTTATAGAAATATTACTTTAGCTAGTTTGCGTAGTATTATTTCTGATCGTTTTTGCATAAGTTATGAATTTACAATAAGGTGGTTTTATGTTTTTCAAATTTCAGCCAGAGAAAAATAGTTTCATATATTTACAATAAAAGCATTAAAATTTTTAAATTTACTATGGAATCATCAAAACGTCCTTTGTAAGGGCATTTTATGTTTTTTCGTTAACTCCGTTAACGGAGAAAATTTGAAAAAAAAAAAATTATATATAGGTAAAACGTCCTTACAAAGGACGTTTTATATTTTTTTATTTATTTTAATCTCTCCTCTCTCTCTCCTCTCTCCTCTCCGCCCGCTCCCCTCTCTCTCCTCCTCTCTTCCCGCTCCCCTCCTCTCCTCTCTCCTCTCCTCTCTTCTCCTCACCCGTGACTCTCCCCTCCTCTCTCCTCTCCTCTCCTCTCTCCTAGTCAAAGTAATATATATATATATATATATATATATATATATATATATATATATATATATATACTCTCTCCTCTCTCTGCAAAGTAATATATATATATATATATATATATATATATATATATATATATATATATATATATATATCCTCTGATTTTTTACTCTCACTCTCTCTCTCTTCCTAACATTTGCTCTCTCTCTTCCTAACATTTGTTCTCTCTCTTTTATCACTCTCATTTCTCTCTCCTTCCTAGTAAAGTAGATAGTACTAGGTGTACAATAGCTAACGTTAACTTTATAACGCTAAATTTATAATGTTACTTATGCTAGGGAAGTAGATAGTAGTCGTAGTACAATAGCTAACGTTTATATTCTAACGTACAATAAGTAATGTTAACTTTAAATTTATAACGTTTATATTCTAACGGTTAAATTTAGTTTCTATATATATATGCCTCATGCGTATGAGTTTTGTATATCTCATCCACTCTCTCTTTACCCTATTTATCTTAAATTGAAGTCAGAAGAAACTTTCATCCCTAATCTGCTACCATTTTCGTCTCAGTTTTTTCCTGATATACTTCTGTAAGTCTTAATTTAGACGACAGTTTTTACTATGGATCAAAATTTAGTAATAATTTGCTACCATGGAGGTATACTAGATGGATTATCTTACCATGGAGGTAATACTCATCTTATAACCACTTATAGAAATATTACTTTAGCTAGTTTGCGTAGTATTATTTCTGATCGTTTTTGCATAAGTTATGAATTTACAATAAGGTGATTTTATGAAGATGCGTTGATAATAGTAGATTGTGAAGAAACATGAAATTTTATTGTTCTAAGTAATTTAGTTTCAGCTTGTATTAAAATTTACATCATCCCATCACAAGTAAATATCGACACAACTATCATATCAACTAGTGAACATTTTAATGATAACCAAGATTTCAATGTTGCTCCTAGTTGTATAAATCACACTAAAAGTAACTCTGATACAGAAAACAATGATGTTGACGATAAAAATAGTGATAATTTGGTTAAAAATTTAGATTACTATTTAGATGATAATGATGCTAATGTACATGGTTGCATTCCCGGATTATTTGTTGGCAGACATTTTGATTCTCCTAAGGATTTTCGTAATTTTATTAGCGACCTAGAAATTACATATAAATTTAGTTGTTCATCTAAACATAACAATCATCAAAGAATTGTGTATACTTGTGATTCTCCAAACTGTTGTTGGAGAGTATACGCTAAAGCTATTGGTGATGGTAGTACATTTAAAATTCGTACATTTGAAGGTAGACATTCATGTTTAGGTGAATTTATAGGAGGCATCATCCACTAGCCACCACTTCATGGGTAAGAAATAAAATAATTGGTAAAATTAGAGATAACAACTCGTATAGTCTGGCACACATTTTACACGTTATACTTAGAGAACATCGGATACATATTACATATTACAAAGCTTGGAGAGCTAGGGAACTTGCATTATCTGATATTAACGACAGTTACGTTGATGTGTATGGTAGTCTTGAGAAATATTGTTTTACAATTATGGAAATAAATTCCGGTAGCAAATATTTTTTAAAACTGTAGAAAATAATATCTTTCAAAGAATATTTATTTGTTTCAAGGCTTGTATGGATGGTTTCTTAAGTGGTTGTTTACCTGTTATTAGTATTGATGCTACTTTTTTTACATCTAGATTCCAAGGTAATTTATGTGTTGCTTGTTGTCACGACCCGCGCCCGGTTATTCGGGCACGTGTGCGTGGGCACGTCCAGCCTACGCCGCAGTGTCGGCGGTAGTACGCTGTCTAGGTCATTTTCTGGGATCAATAAACATCTATCTCATCCACAATCATAAACATGCAAGGATAATCACAGGAATAAGAATGTTAAGATTTTATAAATTAATCTGTGTCAACCAAATCCACAGTTAATATAAAGTCAGAAGATAAATCGGGGACAAACCCGATTATATGCTGAAAGGAAATAAATAAGCAGCTACTGCTAACTACTCTGTAGAAGTAGCCTCCTGGATAGGAACATGCTCCTCAGATGTGTCACCTGCTAACTCACAGTGGCCAAAAATAGGTAGGACAAGGTCCTCATCATCGCCTAAAACAACGGATCCAGTCAGGAAAGGAGCAAAGTACACAATGCACATCAAGATTAAAACTAAATATTTATGACAATTAGATTGAGCATCATTGAGAAAATTTCATAAAAGAAACATCAATATCTCAGAGTTAATGCTATGCACAGGAATATGAGAAAACAGGAATAAATGTGACAGGAAATGAAACTACAACAGTCAACAAGAGTCATAACTAGACAAGAAGCTATGTGTGTGAACTTGTGTATTTAGAATACCTAGTTGGCATGTAGGGGTTTATAGGGTTAAACCGGCCGTCATAGACGGCTATTAATCACGAATAATCGAGATCCGGCTGATGGACAGTCGTGTACCAACAGCTATTAATCATGGCAAGAGTCAGGGTAAGCTACATGCCTTTCAGTATTCTCCCACCCGACATGAAAAACAAGACATGAATTCCAATGTTCAAGACATAAAATATAGTATTCTAACACTACGTGTAATCAGCAAGGGTACTAGTAGAGCAGGAAATTTAATTATCACAATATAAAGATTAACTTGAAGTGCAGGTACTTGCCTGTTGTTTGGATCTGGTTAAATAGTTCTCGGGGAAATATTTCAGAGATGAGTCCAGATGCTGAAATAGACATTACCATCATGCTCAGAAGATGTCAAATAGCTAGAAACGCCTGTCCTTGGGTCCAATTTGGAGACAAGGACAAAAACGACAGTTTCGGGTCAAAACGGGGTCCGTCGGTGGGCCCGCTTTGCACCGAAAAACGTGTCCGGGTCAAAGGTCTCCAAATTCACCAAACTTAGTGTCAACAGGTCAGGAACGCTGATACGAACCCAACGGAACTTTCAGATTTGGATTTCGATGAGCCGAACACAAAATCGCCCGTCGAGCGGGGCCTGCGGGGCCCACGACACGCGATTTCGTCAACGTTCTCAGAATCGAACCAAACTTGACCCACAGGACCAGCGTATCGCTACGAGTCCGATGGCGCAAGTTTTGTCTCGATCCGACGAGTGTGCACGAAGTTAGGGTGAATTGCAGAAAAGGCGGATACGGGGCGATGTCCGCGGATACGCGTTGATTCCGGTGTGCACGCACACCCGAATCAGCTTCCACAAAAACTCACACGTCCGTATCGACGATGCGTACGTAGCTGTGAAGACCGCACGCGACCAAGTCGTCCCGTTTGGCGGGGCGGACTCAGTTCCGGGGTGAAACAGGGTCTGGTTTTTCCTGTTTTTGGATCGCGGTGTGCGATCACCACAGGACGCGATGCCCCGAACAGTTTATCCGGACACCGAGAGGGTCATACAGGCTTCCCAACGCAATTTACGGAATTAAAAACGGGACAGCGAGGAGAAAGATATGAGTACCTGAACAGGGCTCTGAAAATTAGGGTTTCCTCGTGTCCGTGTCGTGTCCGACACGACACAGGCCGTGTCCGATCGAATTAGGGTTAGGGTTAGGGCCTCTCTCAGGCGGGATGCGGCGGGGGCCGACGGAGGGGCACCGGGGAGGGTCTGGGCGGCTCGGGGCGGCGTCGCCGGGGACGGGCGGAGCCGACCGGGGCACGGCGAGGGCTGCCGGCGTCGGGAGGAGAAGGGGAAAGAGGGGCGGCTGCTGCTCGGCTGTGTCGGGCGCCGGAGCCGACGGGAAGGGCGGAGGAAGGAGAGGAGGGGGCTGGCCGGGGGACTGCGGCTCAGGCGGGCGGCTCAGGCGGGCGGCACGGTGGCTAGGGTGGCGGTGGCGAGTGGTCGGGGAGCGGCCGGGGTCGGCTTTTATAGGCGGATGGGGAAAACTGGGTCGGCCGGGGAGGGCGGAATCGTGGCGGGGAAAACGGAGGTGAGGGCGGGGAAGGCGGAGGCGAGCGGGGCGGGCGGGACGGCCGGGAAGCGCGGGCGGCGCTGCGCGTGGCCGAGCGGGCGGCGGGGGATCCGGGCAGCGGGGCTGGGTCTCCGGGTCGGAGGTGGGTCGGGTTTGGGCAAACCCGACCCGACCCGGTAGGGGGCGGGATGGGCCGGATGCTGGGCTGGGCCGGTCAGCCCAGTGGGCCGGGCTGGGCCGGGTGTTAAAATAGAAATAATAATAATAATAATAATAATAATTAATAATTAAATAAATAAATAAATAATTAGTTTTTAGGCATTTAAAAATAGGTCCGGGGTCCAATAAATTCCAGAAAAATTACCCTAAGTCCAGTTTTCTATTTTACACCCAAAAATATTATTTTTATAATATTTTAATGTTGTTTATTATCAATTAAAAATCATGTAATAATTCAAAACCCTGATTTTAATTACAAAAAAATTCCCAGAAAATTCCAGAAAATTATGAAAAATCCCAATTTTACTAATTTTGAAAAAATCAGGGGCTTACACTTGTGCTCACGATCAAAACTATCAACTATATCCTATTGCTTATTGTGTTGATGAGAATGAAAATACTGAGTCGTGGATATGGTTTTTAAACTGTTTGGAAATGTCTTTCGAAACTTATTTTGAACGTTGGGATAGTATTTCATTTATATATGATAAACAGAAAGGATTAATTCGTGGAATGCGAACAGTTTTTCCAAACTCTTTCCACTTTTTTTGTATTCAACATTTTAAACAAAATTTAAAAATATGTGTCCTCGTACACCGACATATCTACAATGGTTAGACAAACTTGCCCGGTCTTATAATGAGGTTGATGCCAATGGTTTGTTGGAAACAATAAAATCTGCAGATGTAAATGTTTTCGATTGGATTGTAGGGTAAAGTGATGAAAATCGTAATTTTTCTCACTGGATAATAGCTTATGCACCGTGCCCAAGATTAGATATTAACACTTCGAACATTGCTGAATGTTTTAACAATTTGATTCAAAGTTTGCGTGACAAACCTATATCAACATTGCTTGATGGTATTAGAGCAAAAATAATAACACTTCACGACAAGCATCGAACAAATGCTGAAAAGATGGAAACAAAGTTTTGTCCAAGGATGATGAACACTATAGCACGTATTAGAAGAGAGTCACACCATTTTCAGTTATTGCGTTTTAATAATAATAAATTTGAAATATGGGATCATGAAACAAGTAGATGTTATGTGGTTGAACTAGACCGTAAATGTTGTACATGTGGTCGGTGGCAACATACTCTATTACCATGTGAACATGCTTGCTTTACATGTCATTCTTCTAACCTACCAGTTGAAAGTTTTTATCCTGTTGAATTTGCTGTTGCAACACTTAGAGCTGTATACATGCCATGTATGGAACCGATTCCAGTCCCCTATACTCCTCAAAGTGAACCTATAAGAGGTCAAATTGGAGTACCACTTCTTGGACGTAGAGCTGGCAGACCGAAGAAAAATCGTATAATGACAAAAGAACCGTCGACAAGAGATCTTCGTTGCAGTAATTGTGGCGGGTTGGGACACAACAAAAGGAGTTGTAGAAACCAACCGAGGCAGTGAATATCATTATTGTGTCTTTTTTGAGTAATTATGATTTTGATTTAACGTTGTTATAATGTTGTAATTGAAGTTGCTGAACTTTCGAATAAGATAAATATCATATTACTGAAATTGTAAGACCAACAAAATATTGTCATACATTTATTTATGGATACCAACAAAATTACTAGCCCCCTCTGTTATCCCTTCTATAATCTCTACGATCAACTCGCCTAAGACCTAGCCTCTCTCTCCTTTCCTCTGTACCCTCCGGTGGTGGCAAATATAAATGGGAGTCTGGATCAAGGCTGGCTGAGCCAAACAACGAAGTGCCAGTCTCCTGCATGTAATAATTTCAATCCCATTGTTGAGAAGCACCCTGTGGCGTGGCATCGTTGCTCTGGGATGTGGTCTCGTAACTCTGGGATGTGTCACTGTCATGCTGTGGCCTACCTCCGTAAGGTTGTGAAATGCCAACATAAGGTTGTGACATGCCAGCGTAAGGCTGGGAATATCCCTCGTAATGTTGTGGCATGCCAACATAAGGTTGTGACATGCCAGCGTAAGGCTGGGAATATCCCTCGTAATGTTGTGGCATGCCAACATAAGGTTGTGACATGCCAGCGTAAGGCTGCGAAGTGCCCTTGTAAGCTTGGGATGTTCCATCACCAACCTGTAAAATTCGTGCCTCTGTATTTCTTGAACCAGCTCCTCGTTCACATGTCCTACGAGGACGTGCCTGCCTCTGTCTCACGAAGCCTACCGGATGGCTGTCTGGTATATCGAGTGGAGTAAAACGGGGACTCGGTGGTGCACGCATATATTGTACAGTTGTCCCTAAAATTCCTTTTGGATCTCTTTCGGGATATAGAGCCAGTGTCTCCGCCTGAATATTTAAATTCACACTCAATCAATATAAAGTAACATATATAAAGAAGATAGTTTATGCAAATAAGAACACATATCACTAGAGCATCACGTGCCCTCCTATCACGCAAGCTCAGATCATCTAAAGCTCGTGGCTGGAACCGAGCTTCTTCAAATTGATACCTCCTATTTTGCACTAGCGGACATCCATACCAACGTAGAAAATCGGCAGTACCCTCCACTGTAAAATGTTAACACAAAAGGATATGTAAGATATAATACCATATTATTTATTTGAAATATTCCTTAACTTACAATCTGCCGCCGATGTCATCAATTCAGACATGTGTTCCACGCCATGCGTGATAAATCTAGAATGCCAACCAATCATATATGTTCGAACCCGCTCTTCCGTATTTGATTTTGTACTGCTAGAAGCCAAAGGCTCCAGGGGTATCATCTGTTTTAGTCCGAACTGTCGCATAACACGATCCGCTGGATGAAACATGATAGATCCGTTGTACATGATATAATACATATGGAGACTGTGGGCACGTTCATCATCTCTCACTTCTTGTGCCACACTTAGAGGTTGCCAAACAACCTATTTGACATTCAACAAGTAATAAATGGTAGCCACAATTGTATATTTTTAATTTTTAATTTAATAATTATATACTAACCTCATAGGCGGTTAATGTGTCAAATCGATGCCGGTAAAGAGATACCACTTTGGTCATACAATGCACATAATCTGTATTTCCAGTAATCCAGCGAATGCCTGCTGGCCATACTGTTTGTTCAGCGCTATATATACTAACTGGTCTACCAATCTCGAAGTGATCGTAACACCAGAACTACAAAGAAGAACACAAATAAGATCCAAATAAAATATAACATATATTATTCATTTTTATTCATACCTATATAAGTGTTAGACATTCACTTATATTTTTGGCTGTTCTACCCTGTGATACCTTACTCACAAAAGACGTTATAGAGCGGTATAAATTTGCTAACACTGCTTCACTCCATGCGTGTTTTGTGTAGGAATGGATGTCCGCCAAAAATGGAAGCAGTCGCACGTTGACCATATTTTTAGTAGCGTCGGAGAATAAAAAAGCACTGTATAGACACAACAAGTAAGCTCTAGTGCAATATATCACCTGAAAATATAATTGAATATTCATACCATTTATATTAAATAAATATTAACAATAATTAATACATGCAAATAATTACCCGCGAATTATCGACAGGAACTGTTGTAGAGCCGATATGATCAACATGCATGAAAGTAGACCGGAGCCAAGTGAGTTTGACAGTGCTGGTTTGTCCCATGTCAGAGGGGGGCTCCACACCGAGGTATTCTCTAATGAGCTATTTTGCTTCTAATTTTTTGTCGAAATATATAGGATTACCTTCGATAGGTAATCCTAGAATCTGTGCCACATCCGCTAACGTGATCGTCATCTCCCCGAAGGGTAACTGAAATGTGTTGCGTGTTGGCCACCATAGCTCAACGATACTTAATATCAGGTCTCTATCGTGACGCTTCATTCGTATAGCGTCAACAAAGTGAAAACCAAAAGCCTCCACCAAGATATTTTGGTCTTCAGTCAACTCCCATGATACCCGCCACTCACCATGCTCTCTTAATTTTACATCTGGATAATCATAACGCTATATATATATATATATATATATATATATATATATATATATCGTTATTACAATATAATACGCTTAACAACAATAATATTAATTATCTAGGGGTTACATTATCGGTCCTGCGAAAACCAGACTAGAAATGTGAGACTCTCGTTCACGTTCAATGAGCGGAGTTGTAGGTCCACCGGGTATACGTCCGTCATTTTGAGAAGCCATCTGTATTTTGAGTACTCTAACTGGAGAAACTATAAGAATTTTTTTTTTCTCTCCTTTTGTGAAGAATTTATCATTCTTATAGGCATTCCAATACATTATAAGACAAAATTGTTCACGGATTCACAGTGAAGGAGAGTCATGGATGAAAACAGGACAATAGAGAGAGAGAGAGGGAGAGAAGGAGAGTCACGGGTGGGAACAAGACAAGAGAGAGGGAGAGAAGAGAGTCACGAGTGGAAAATAGAAGAGAGAAGGAGAGTCACGGGTGGGAGTGGGAACATGACAAGAGAGAGGAGTGGGAACAGGACAAGAGAGAGGGAGAGAAGAGGGGGGAGAACGGGACAAGAGAGAGGGAGAGAAGAGAGGAGAGGGGAGAGAGAGAGAGAGAGAGGAGAGGAGAGAGAGAGAGGAGAGAAGAGCGGGAGGAGCGGGAACATGGAGAGAGAGAGAGAGAGAGAGAGAGAAGAGAGATAGAGAGAGAGAGGAGAGGAGAGAAGAGCGGGAGGAGCGGGAACAGGGAGAGGAGAAGAGAGAGTGGGAGGGAGGGAGAGGAGAGAGGAAGCCGCGCTAAAAAATAATATAATAAGAAAAAATGCTCCTAGGAAGGGCGTTTAGAGAGTGAGAGAGAGGAGATGTTTAAAAAATAAAAAAAATTGTAAAACGTCCTTACAAAGGACGTTTTCTCTTATTTTAATATTTTTTTTCAGCGGAGAGAGTGTGAGAGAGAGAGAGGAGAGAGGAGAGAGGTTTAAAAAATTAATTAAAAAAAATAAAAAAACGCCCTTACAAATGACGTTTTATCTATATATAAATTTTTTTTAATTTCCTCCGTTAACATAAAAACATAAAACGCCCTTACAAAGGGCGTTTTGATGCTTCCATAGTAATTTTAAAATTTTTAATGCTTTTATTGTAAATATATAAAACTATTTTCCTCTGGCTGCAATTTTTCGTTTCTTTTATTTTCTCTCCTTTTTTTTTAAGATAACATGTATATATTTGAGATGTGCAGCAGATTCTATCATAGAATCTATATTTTCATATACCGCGACCCGGAGTTCGGCCAAACCCGGTCTGAGATGACTCAGGATCAGCAACGAGTCAACCCGATCCGGCCCACAGAGAACTAGAGTTCGGACTGTTTTTGCATTTGGGCCTGATAGTCTGACCCGTTTCAACATCCAAACCGAATCGGATTTTAATGAAAAATTCGGTCGAACCAGTCCGGTCGGTAACCATGATTATATATATATATAGAGAGCGAGGAGGGATCGAGATCCCCTCATTTTTGCATCCCCAAGCATCTCCATGATAACAACCGTTAAATCTTGTTTAAGTCATCTAATCTTAATCATTGATTTGAATGGTTACAACCAACTGTTAAGATTAGATGACTTAAACTAAATCCAACGGCTGTAAAAGAGAAAATGTTTAGAGATGCAAAAAAATGAGGGGATCACGATCCTTCCTTATATATATATATATATATATATATATATATATATATATATATATATATAGGAGGGATCCGCATCCCCGATTTTTTCTCTCCCCATGTTGTGTGGAGATGTGGATCATTCCTCATCATATATATATATATATATATATATATATATATATATATATATATAGAGAGAGAGAGAGAGAGAGAGAGAGAGAGAGAGAGAGAGAGGATCAGGATTCCCGCTCTTATGTATTTTCAAATTTTTTCATGATCACAACCGTTAGATCTTGTTTAAGTCATCTAATCTTAACCAATCAATGGTTAAGATTAGATGACTTAAACAAGATTCAACGGTTTCGATCATGGAGATGCTTTGAGGATGCAAAATTACGAAGATCTTGATCCCTGCTATATATATTGTTTGGCTGCCATTTTTAATCCTAAAATCAAATAAAATAGTGTATTTATATTGTTAGACAAAAAAAAAATTGTTAGATAATTATCATGAGGTAGGTAACATAAAATTAGAAATTAAAAAACGTTTAGATACTCTAATTAATTTATATAAAGAAAAAATTATATCGTGCTAACTCGGTACAACCGCTCAACGTAGTAGTAGCTCTAATTTAATGTCTAAGTTATCTCATGTTAAATATATACTACAAAGAAAGAAACAAAAATAATTTTCCATACAAACTCAATAATTGTCGCTGTATTTAAATTTTTATGATGAAGATGATGATAATTATAGATCATATTTTTCAATTTTAGAATGGTAGCAAAGACACGGAAAAAAAAAACTAATCTTATACTTTCTTCTTTAGCAGATAATTTTCTAATGACCTCGGTGTCCACGGTAGTATCGGAATCTTATTTTAGTGTAAGTTCAGGAATGTTAAACAAGAAGAGGAGTATGATGCTGTCAGATTTTTTGGAAGTCTACATTTGTATTCAAGATTGGATTCATGCGGAAAAGCAGACTCAACACTTAAGAGATGAAGGTGCCGACATTAATGAAGTAGACTTTCAATTTATTACTATGGACGACCTTACTGGAGGAGAAGAAGCTGAACAATAAACTGGACATAATACTAAAGTGCTGAGTCAAAAATAGTAAGAAATGGGTTGGGTTTGTATGAGAATAATAGGAAATGATAAAGTGAACAATAAACTGGACATAATAGTGAACAATAAACTGGCCCAAAATTTCAAAATAATAAGAAGATAAATATAGAATAGGTTGGGTTTGTATGAGAATAGTAGGAAATGATAAAATGAGCTCCGGTCCAAAGATTATGTGGTCAAAAATTGATGTGAAAAAAAAATAATGTAAAATCTAGAATATAGAAAGTTGGACTCCAAATTGAGACTTATTATTCTACAAAATGAGTTCCTACAATCTAGAATCTAGAAATTGGAAGACCCAACCCTTAGCACCTATGGGTGGGATGGGACCGAAAATCTAGAAATTGAAACTAAGAATAAAACTTACTATTCTACAAAATGAGTTCCTACATTTTGAATCTAAAATCTAGAATGGGCCTTACTAATGATGCTCTAATAGAAGACAATTGTACTGTTGGGCTTATATTGATCCTTATTATGGACCGATCCTAGATGGTCGGTTAGGGCAACCCTCCCCCGGTCCCTAATTTTTTACCTTTTCGTCAATAGAACATCCGCGGTCCACTCTAACTCTTCTCTGATAGTTGAACTAGCAATCCACCGGACCATATTTTGAGTTCGTATTGGAAAGACCTCGAGTAGCTCAAGGAGACGAACTCGAAATCCGAACTCCACAAGCCGTCAGAACGAAGACTTCGACACCGTTGCCAACCCACTCGTCATCAATTTCTTTATATCTTCTTTTGGAGTCAAAGGCAAAAGGCAACCAAATTTAGATCCGGCTAAAGCAATCCAATCTCCTGGAACGGTCTTGGGTGTCCAAATCCAAAGTCTTGTCAAACTTACCCTTAAACCGGCCCTGATGTCATCACGCCATTGTCATCAAGACAACCATCTACGTAGTTGCCTGTCGTCCCTGAGCTACATGCTAACCATGCCAAAAGCTCTCCAGACTCATCATGCAATGTTAATGAGGGAAAAGCGAACGTACCGATCTAATTGATGGTGATAATCTGATAGACGCTTGGTTGTGTCTACTTTGTGCTAGCACTCATACCTAGCTAGATTATGGGAAAGAATGTGTCATTGTGAGGACCGTTGTCCAGGAAGAAAAGAACAAGCCCAATCTCTTCAATATCTCAAGTTCACATCTGTTAATGGTACTTACCTCTTTTATTTTTTATTTTTGAGATGTCCGACGTTCGAAACTTTGTACATGTTACATTACATAGCTTTTGGGCCAACTGTCCCCTAACTCACACCATTTATAAATAAAAAAATAATACCGTTGAACATCAAAATTTGACAAAGAATATCATCATAATATCGTTATTTCACATGAAAGTTTGGTGGTCGTGGGTATTTACGGAGATATAGCACTTTGCTTCGCAAGAGTGGCAAAACATTAAGTTGAATTTTTCGCAGTGTTCTAAAATTCGAAATGCGGATTCGGTGTGTAGAGGGAAGCCTAACTCATAGGCCGTCTAGACGCCAAACAAGTATGTATCAGTTAGTTTTTTTTTCTCTTCTCCTACTTTCTCATACAGTATTTTTTAACTAATTTGAATTCTACTTACTATTTATCTCCTCTCTAAACATCTATGGTTATCTATTACAGGGTTCAAGCACTTCTACAAGACTGCAACGATGAAAATATTGGATCAAACTATCATTTTATATGAACAATAAGACAGTTTCATTGTATTTTTTTTACTCTTGTATGAACAATAAGACATATCCAAAATATATCCATCATCCATCAAACATATCCAAAACATAACATAAAAAAATATCTTAACTCCTATGCATCAATCTCTTTCCTTCCATAGTCTTCCAACACAAGCTGTCTAGACGCCGAATAGGACCGCACAAAGACAATTGTATTATACCATCGAATAGGGGGTTCTCGCTTCGGCCTAAGGACGTCTAACACCTAGGCGGCCGAATATACCTATTTTAAGAACACTAGTTTCTCGAGCAATAAACAAGAGAAAAAATGACAAAAGGGGAAAAGGGGAAAAAATGTAGGAAGCTATACAGGCCTGATAACAAATTGATGCAATCTAGGTTTTATTAAACTAAATGATGATTTCTCACATTAAAGGTCTTGGATCTTGGTTTGAATGTTGAATAAGGTTGCCACAAGGAGGAGAGCATCACCGTCCTAAATCAAATGTTGTAACCTAGGTATGTGTTCAAAGACGTACTGTAAGACTTACTAATAAGGATACCGCAATATTTTTCTAAAACCAGGATATTATAAGCAGTTGTCTGCATGTTCTTCTACCAAGTTGAAGCAATATGAAGCAGAATAATTTGCAGCATGCAAGATGAAAGGATATGCAGCAAGCAATAAGGAGAAACAATGAGTGGAGAAACGAGAAAGGACAGGGGCAACAGAAACTCATATACATCAGTTAATTGTCTTTCAAACTAATAAGAAAATTACTCATGGGCCTGTAAGAGTAGTAAATATGATGTCATGGGTCTGTAAGAGTTGTAAGTGATGCACGAACAAGAATACAACATAAAAATGAGACAACAGGAAAACAAACAATGATTTTGGTGTCCCCTAGTGTATACGTGTCCGACACGATGTGATACTGGCACAACACCTATTTTTAGTGTTTGTGCTTCCTAGGATGCAGTCCAAAACATGGGTCCTTCTACGTATCAAAAACTACCGGTATACAGTGCAACACTAAACCTGGGATTAGAATGGATAACCAGTTGCCTTTGTAACCCTTTTTCCAATCCACACATTGTAAGTCTGTAAGACATCATGTTCCAATCCACACATTGGTTTATATACTGCTGAACGATTGAAGGCATAGCATAATCATTTTTGCTCATCAATTTTAATCATCTTTTCTTTTGATTTATACACTTCCTAGTATGAGAACTTGGAAGTTTGAAACCCAAATACCATCGAATCCTCTAGGGCATCACCATGACCTACACAGCAAGCAAGTTAAACTGCATTACCATATTTGATTTGTCCAAAAATACTGCCAGCATAAGCAACCCAAACATCCTTGTCCCTCACTAAGCACCAATGCATTTTTGCCTCGGATCATGATCTTATTTTAACTGCTGACCCAAGCCTCCAAACCTACGAGTAGGAAACATCCAACTTTACTGTACATTTATGCTAGCCCCAGCCTAATGCAAAAATTATCAATAACGAGGCTTAGTCCAGAAAGTAATATGAACTACAAAGTCACAATAAAAGGGTTGCAAGGTGCACTGATTACCAATACAGCAGGAAGCAAGGCATGCAATCCTAACACCAAGCATATGCAGTTTTTGCTAATTATTAGAAGTTGCATTTGTTAGTTCGCTACCAATGCTTCTATAGCTTTGTTATGGGGGCATCTAAATGAAAATTTAAACATAATGGAAACAAATAAGAAACAACAGTCGTGTGTTATGTCCTTAACTTCAGGGATGATCAAATTAATGTAAATGCAGAATGTCAACAAGATTGGAGCCAAAACGGAAGAATAGTCCCAAGGTAAGTGTATCAAGGGCATTTTTTTAAAATCTGACTTCTTACGTCATATCAATTAAGGTGTACTGTATTGTCCGTAAATTGCAAAGTTCTAAAAAAGAAAGAAAGAAATTCTTTTGGAGCATGATTGTTTAATTATATAAATATATAACCCTCACCAACAATATAAAGTTTTGGTGCACTAGGAGGTACTTTAACATAATCCATTTTTGCTGCAGTGGAAGGGACTTTAGTAGCGGACATAATGCCATAACTGCTTTATGGCCATAGATATCAAAAATAAGCTTCGTCGTAGGCATCAGCCATCATTAATCATCAAGTCCACCTAAGTAATCCTAGTACTACGACGAACTATTTTTCATTTGATAGGAGTCAAATTACCTCTAATACTCCATTTAATTTATCTTGACGGGTTTTTGTGTTACCATACTTGTATCTCACAAAATAAGGAGAAAGAAACTAATACATCTATATAATCCAGTAAGCAAATAGATTTCAAAATAAGGACATACGACGCATGCAAGTGGACTTTTCCTTGCAGTATGAGATGCTCATCTATTGGAGCTCGGATATAGGGTCCTAGGAAGTACGACCACTCTAAAAAGTTGGGCCATGTCATGTCGGGCACGTATCAGTCATGTATTGGACACACCATAGACACTTCAAAATGCAGGACACACCAAAAATAGGTGCCATGTCCTTACCGTGTTGGACCGTATCTGTGTCCGTGCTACATATATAGGGTTCATCACTGAAGATGCTCTCTATGAAGCTATTAAAACCCATTCATAACACAATCTGCCTCTGGATCAACCCAATTTACACTAAGCCCAAACTTTTATGATCTCTATTTTTCTCTTACAAAAAAATAAGGCCGTGACCAGGTCCGGATGACTGTTTTTCTTTTTTGTACAGGATAAGGATTCAAATGGGACTTGAAAGAGCAAGGACAACGAAATTGATTGGAGTTCCTCAGAACACGAAGGAAAGTGCTGATTCAAATGTATAGGATAATGATTTTGACTGGAACTATAGAGGAATTGAATGTCCACAAAAAAAAATTGATTTTAAATTGGAAGACCAAGATAGGGTAAGAATTGAAGGATTTGCATAATCAGGATAAGTATTTGATTGGAATTTAGAAAAGGATGTGAATGGTCAAGATAAGAAATTATTTGCAATTCGGAAGGAGCAACAAAAGAACCCTGACCACAGGAATTTGCTCTGTATAGACGAGTAACACATTATAAATACACAAGATATATATAAGCAAGAAAGACATTAATCATGCCGCACCTTACTAAGTAAGAAAAATGAATATGAAGAATATCCACCTCTGGAGCAAATGACAGCTAAAGTTCAACAGAAAGCATGAAAGAAACTGAAGGATGACAAAGTTATGTAGCACATAGAGAACTTTGACTGACTGAAATTTTATGCCTTCATCCATGTAAACTTGTTTGAACAACTACCAAAGTTCCCAGCTTCAGTTTACACTGCAGAACATGCATAAGATGAAATGCATTACATACTAGTTCAGTAGTTCACCAAAATGTATGGTACGTCTTTATCCCAATATCTAGTACATACGGAACCAGGTGGTCACAAAGCTAATGATTAAGAATGGTTTCAATATTTGTCTATAAAGCTAGGAGAACTACCAAAAAAGGTGAGAGTAACAACATAATGGACAATACTGTTTATGAGAAGCTGAAAAAAGGTTTTAGGTACGCATACTAAAATGAATGAATAACCTATTACTTGTGAACAAATAAAGATGAGGAAAACTACATAACGAGAAAAATCATATTGGATCAATTGGAAATTATGTACATTACAAGAATTTTGGCAATTTGAGGTGCCTGCATCCATGTTACATTTTTGAGCAATTACCAAAGTGCTGAGCTTTATGTTACTACGCATTTGTTTGACGAAATATATGGTAATTCATTATACAATACTCCACACATACATAAATAAACTGACTGGTCAGACCTACTAATCTAGCACAACTCTAAGGCAGTGTTCTAAAAATCGGCCTAGGCCGAACCGAAAACTCTATATTCGGCAATATTATGTGGCTGTGCGGCTTGTGTGGTCCTGCACGGCGCCTAGGCGCCTTGTGCGGCTGTTCGAATTTTAATATTGTTTGATGTTTTTTTTATGCTCAGTTTTATTGTGAATATGTTGTTTGGATTCAAAAATTGGATTTGGATTTAGAACATCAAAATTTTAAATTTGTATTATGGATATGGTAATTTTTTTTATTAAGTGTGTTTCATTATGAAATAATGTTGATGATGTCTTCATGAATCATGATAATGATAGAATACTTGTTGATTATTTCTTTATTAAGTGTGTTTTATTATGATATAACACTATATAAGTTGTCACAAGGGAGTGAAAGGGGGGGGGGGGGGAGGGGGGAGGCTCTGATACTTGTTCGGCGCCTAGACGGCCTAGGCACTAGGCGTCTCTCCTCCTTACCGAATTTACATAGTGAATTTTAGAACACTGTTCTAAGGCTTGTGTTGAAAGTTTACAAAGAAGAGGGGAGGACAAATACATACAAGATTCTTTTGAGAGATTCGTGAAGGATCTTAGGTACACACCTAGGTCGTGTAGGCTTGGATACTGATACAAACACAATACGAATAAGACAATTCTTTCGAACATATAGGATAACCATTTAGTAACACACTATGTTTCACGGACACGGAAAAATGGTGTCGGCATCCAAATTCCGTCAGTACCCAAATCCGTGCAACATAGGTCTATAAACCTGTATATTGTATCGTGTCCTTATCCGCATTCATGCAAAAAAACCTCCCAACGATAAAGAGAACTGACTGCCAATTGAGTTTGACCTCTTTAGCAAATATGCTACTGCGTACGACAATCGCTGTCGCAAATACTTGTTTCGGTTTCACAGTTAAAATCAACACATAAAAGGAGAAACAAATTCACCGAGTAAAAAAGAAGAAGTCACCAACTACTCAATTTTTTGGAACCGTTCGATCAGCGCGCCGCCTTCTTCTTGCCTGCGACGGCGACCCTCTTCCCCTTGAGCGTCCTGCAGTTGTTCTTGGTCCGCTGGCCGCGGCAGGGCAGCCCCAGCTCGTGCCGGATCCCCCGGTAGCACCGTATCTCCTTCAGCCTTTCTATCGCCAGCCGGTTAAACCGTTTCTTGAATCACCAACCACATTCAACAATCTGAAGCTAATTAAACAAAACAAAAAAGCAGAAAAAAGCGAGGAATTTTACATACGAGGTCTCCTTCGATCATGTACTTGGAGACTTCGTCGCGGAGGCTGATGAGCTCCTCGTCGGAGAGCTCCTTCGTGACCTTGTTGTCGAGGCTGAGGTCGACGAGGATCTGCTTGGAGCGGGAGCGGCCGATGCCGTGGATGTACTGGAGGGAGAACTCCACGCGCTTGTTGTTCGGGATCTCCACCCCGCCCACGCGGACGCAGCGGATGCTCAGCGAGCCTACTTTGTTGGGACTAGGGCTGGAGAAGGAGACGGAGTTGGCGGGGGAGAGGGGGAGGAGTGGGTTTGATGACCCTTTGGTGAAGGCGGAGAGGGAGGAAGCTAGAGGGAGTGATGAGAGGGAGACTGCCGCCATTTCTCTCTTGCTCTCTTGCTTTTTTTTTTTCTTCTTTCTTTTCCTTTGGGGTTGTCTCCACTGGAGCCAGTGGGAGTACAGATGACGGCAATCTATCTATGGATTGGGGAAAAGATAAGAAAAGGGAATTTTGGTTTTTTGTTGGATAATTCCCGTGACTCCGGTCACATCTCCGGCACCCGGGTTTCCAAATTGCATATAATGAAAATGTATTTAAAAAATACAAAAGCAAAATGAAAAAAAAAAAACTGTAAAAATAGCAATATATATATATATATATATATGGGAGCGGATCAAAAAACCCGCTCCCGGAGTCCTGCCGAAACCTCGCCCCCCTGCACCATCGGATCGGGGGGCCCACATGGGGGTCACGCGTGGGGCCCCGAGATCCAACAGTTGGGACCGACGGGGCTCCATATATATATATATATATATATATATATATATATATATATATATATATATATATATATATATATGGGTAAAAGAGACATGATCCATAGTGTTCATTTTTCTCCGCGCCGCCAACTCGACCCCTGGACCACCGCGTCGTCGCCGAAGCACCGCCGGCCGACCGCAGGGACATGCCCCACACCCGCGCGTCACCCGCGAGGTTCCCCCGCAGATTCAGGCATCGAAGACCCCTCCTTCACGCGCTGTTTTCCGCCTCCTCGCTCGACCAAATTCAGATCCGTCTTCGCCGGTATAATTCCCACTTATCCCTCTCTAAATTCCGTTAATTAGTTTCAATCGTACAACATTAAAAACCAGGTAGAAATTGATGCCAAGTTTAGGAAAAATCATGCTTTTAAGTTGCTTTAAAATTGTTCCAATGGCCTATGTTTCGAGGTCGATATCTCCCAACGTAGACATCCAAATCGAGATCCACCTTTTTTTTTGTAAAGTCCATATAACCGAGATCATTCCCTGTTAATTACTTTATTTTATTCTGTCTTGAAACCAGAGATAAATTAGGTTAAAAATTCAGAAAAACTTGTTTTTAAAAAATGTTAAAACTTGTGATACGGAGCGCACCCCGCCAAACGGGACCGTCTCATTGTGTAACAGTTGCAGTGAAAGGCGCGCATGGTATGTCCTGACGTGTGGGCTTTCACGAAAACTGATTTGGACGTGTGTGCGCGTCGGAATCACCCCGTATCCGTATAAGGGCCCCGTATTGCAACTTTTGTAAAATACCACTCAATTTAGTGTACGCTCGTCAGAATACGATGAAACTTACGCCACTAGATTCATGGTATCACGCTGGTTCTGTGACCCAAGTTTCACGCGATTCTGAGACAGTTGACTAAGCCGCCTAATTGCGGGCTCCACGATTGACTTTTTGGGCAAATTTTTGTTCGGCTCACCGGAATCCAAAATTGGACGTACCGTTGAGTTCGTATTGACTTTTAGAAATTGTTTGACCTATAATTTATTCTATTTAGAGACCTTTACCTCTGGCACGTGTTTCGGTGCAAAGTGGGCCACATGTGGACCTCGTTTTGACCAGAAATTATCGTTTTGCCCATGTGTCCAAATTGGACGAAAGGGTAGTATTTTCTAGCTATCTCGCTTATTCTGGAAATGTTGGTGATGTTTATTTCAGCATCCGGGGACGTTGATTCTGAGGTCGTAGTTTCTACCCATGTGTGCTTGACGCCTGGACGTTTACAATTTGCAGCTTTCTTGCCAGGCAAGTATACCTTACCAAATTGCTTACAGTACCTTGCATGCTTATTATATTATGTATATTCATTGCATGTGTGTTCTCTTTCAGTCATAATAATATACTATATATATGTTGACACACACTTGACACATAGTATCATGGGAGAGGAGGACAATCAGTAGGCATATGGGCTATAACCACTTTGGTAAACCGTAGTAACTAGCACGCACTATGGTAGTCGTGTCCGATGGTCGCTACCCTCGCGGTATGTCGGCTGATGGAATCACTATGGTCGCTACCCTCGTGATATGACGGCTGATGATGTCCCTGACGTGTGTGTGAGTTGTGAGATTAGATAGAGTAGCCTACCCATGCCCATACGTCGAAAAGTTGTCCTCATTATGCATTCATATAGATTGTCTTATACAACGTACTTATATATTTTCTGTTTATATTGCATGTTTACTGTATTCAATTGGCATGCTTCTATGTATCTTGTTACGTCCCTCTGAGGACCTGGTCCCTTGCCAGGTATAGACGATCAGGAGTATCCGCAGGAGTACGGGCCGGGACCTGACGCATTACTTTCTGCTGAGGAGGTCTTACCTTCTGAGCATCATTGATTGTCTCTAGCGATGGATCTTCTTAGCTGATACACTTCTATCATCATCTTATTTTATATTGGAGATTTATCCTTCTCTCTCATTTTAGTTTGATATAGTCATTGGTAGTGGATTTGTCTCCACCCGACTATTATTTTGGATTATTCAGACTCATTATTCTAGTTTAGTTATTTCTTTTCTATGACTTGTTGTGTGGATGAGATTAGTATTTCTGTGACTTATGACAAAATATATACCACATGTGAGTTAATATTCTTACTACAACGTACATGTGTATTATGGTATCCATATATTGGAGTTGCCATATACATACGGCTGACATGCTTACGTATTCCTAGTCCTACGTATTTTGGGACTGGGACGTGACATGTTTTTGTGGTAGCCCATGCAGGTCGAGTTAGCCGTTTCGGTTACGTAACTGTACCGAGCGGGCCTGCACCTAGGATTAAAATTTTAGATCTCATCCACACTTGACTATAACTCACCTTCCTTCCAACATGTCCTATTTAAGTGCTTGCATCCTACTTGATTCATGTACTTTTTTTAATCCTCCGCCCATCTCTTGCAGAGAGATGAATTTGCATAACGGACATACCGCCACCGGGGATAACGCGTCTCCAGGGGTCAACGGCCAATCAGCAGGAGAGGCCTCAACGACTCCTCTTATTATGTGACCGGATGGACTGACTAACAATCCAATTCCATCAGCTCCTTCCACGGTGCCTAATGGGACTTTTCCAGCTCTACTAACACCGCAGGATATCCAGACGCAGTTGTTCCAATTCTTCCAGATGATAATGTAGGAACAGAGTCAGCAGGCAGTCGCACAGGCTGCAGAGAAGAGGCAGCAAGCGGCGGAGCAGAGGTTAGAATTTCTGACAGCACTTGAGAGAATGGCTGCACTAGCCCCTACACCAGCCCAGGCACTAGTTTCAGAACCGCAAGCTCGGGTTGGTTCAGTCAAGGACTTTGTACAGATGGGCCCCAAGTCGTATAAAGGCATTGAGAGTCCGGAGAAGACCACAAACCAAGAAGTTGTTAGAAGCATCACAACTACCTACAGATCTATGGATGATAGGCATAAGGACTAAACTATAGGGTAACGCTCATCACTGGTGGGAATCAATGGAGCGCCAGTTGGGTACGCGTCAAACTTGGGAATAGTTCTTGGAGTGATTTGAGAGGAAGTACTTTTCGGACACTGTAAGGGATGCGTTGTACGATTAGTTCCTCCATCTGGAGCAGGGGAACAAGACAGTGACGAGTATAATGTAGAGTTTAGTCGCCTCAATAAGTATGGCACTGCCCTAATACCTAGTGACTTGGAGAAGGCTAAGAGGTTTCACCGCGGGCTAACTCAGGAGCTCCAGCACTACACTAGCTCACAGTCTCGGATCTCTTATGCCGAGTTATTGACAGAGGCCAGGATCCAGGAGGCCATCAGCAAGGGAAACGAAAATCAAAAGAGGATTCACCAAGGACCAGTAAGGACACAGCCAGGAGGGCCCATCAGACACCCTTTGACACACCAACAACCATATAGTATAGCACCATATCCAACCATGGAGCCCCGGACTTGTCACTTTTGTGGTAAGATAGGTCATATTCTAAGAGATTGTCATCGTCGATTGAGGCAGTACATGTTATGTGGCTCAAATCACCACCAAACCCGAGGATGTCCTCAGCAGACCCAGAGGTCTATGGCATTAGAATCAGGAACACCGCATATACCCTCAAGTATAGGAGACCAAAGGGACCCACCACTACTTCTACAGGATGCACAAATGGAGGAGGCTAGACCCCAGCTAAACGACCAAGGACAAGGCCAAGCGCTCATTATGACAAATATAGGAGCGTAGGCACAGGAAGCCGTAGATACATGTACGACCTTTTAGTTATATTTATCATTGCATACTCATAACCCCATTATGACACGAGATCTTAGGTGTATAAATAGATATAGAATTATATATAAGGTAGTTTAGCAGTTATAAGGATATGTTGATATTCTACCAGATGTGTCACGACCCATACCCGAAAAATCGGACATGAGCCATGGGTACGTCCAGCCTACGCCGCAGAATCGGCGGTAGAACGCTATAAAGGTCCGTTCTAAGTCAACCATATCTATCTATCTTATCTATCTAACTAGTATATCTATCTATAAATCTACTTATCTATCTATCTATCTATTAAACCATCTATATAACTATCTATTCTAATTATTAAACCACTCTCCTTGCTACTGAACTCGCTGCTACCTGTGCTTGCATTAGCCGCTGCTGCTGCTGTGCCTCTTAGAGCTGCTGCTGCTCCATACTACTGCTGCTGCTGTGCTTCTTAGAGCTGCTGCTGCTGCTCCATACTATTGCTGCTGCTCCATACTACTGCTGCTGCTGTGCTTCTTAGAGCTGCTGCTGCTGCTCCATACTACTGCTGCTGCAGTGCAGCAGTAGCTGCTGCTGTAGCTTCCTGCTGCAGTGGCTGAACCCCCTCCCTCCTACTTACAAACACACACACACACACACTCCTATACATATATATATATATATATATCACCCTATATATATATACACACATATAACTATATATATATATACTACTAGATAGATATATATACACACTTATATCTACTCTCTAATACTCACACTAACACACTCACAAACACAGTAATACACACACTCACACACAAATATATACATAGCTATATATATATATATAAACACACATATTAATATATATATGCACACATACAAATATATATATATACATACCAAATACACACACACTCTAAGATATATATACATACACATACACATATATATATATATACATATACACACACAAGCACACTTACACATATATATATATATAAATATACATACATAAACACTCATACATATAAATATATACATATATATATATATAGACACATATACACTAACACAACACAACACACAAACAACACGTCCCACTCACGCCCAACAACCCCGACACTCACCGACACCCTAAAATATATAAAATATAACTCAAAAACTCTAGCACACACTCTCCGATACTAACCCAATGTGCGCACAAGCCCGAAACGAGGAACCCAAGTCGAAATGGCCGTTTGGTCATTTCGACGAACACGTGGTGCGCGGCTCGGAAAACCTCCTGAAACGCACACCAAACGAACTCAAAATCGGCCCAAAATTTACCCACGCATTCTAAATGATGCCTAGATCCTAGAAAAAGTACTCCCGGGTCGATTCTAGATCCGTGGCGGAAACGCACACGTACTTAGAATCGACGACGACAAAAAACCCTAATTTCGCCCGAAACGCCCGTTTCTCCGCGACACGACTTTCCGTGTCCGAACAGAGACACGCACTCACCCTATCGACACCCGACAACGTCTACCTAGGTCCGTCTAACCTAGGACATCACCCAAAATTGGGCCAATTTCGGATTCCACCCGAATTCGACACAAAATCTAATGTCAAAGTCTCTAAACTCAACCAAACTAGTTCCAACTTCCTCCTACGGGTAGGCTTAGGGTCTAGGAAGATTCTACAACACTAATTACACTACATAAAAATAATTAGGAAGGGGAAAGTTAGGTTTTACCTCTTGGGAGTTGGAATTCCAAGGCCAAAGTCTCCGATCTACGAGGAATCACCTCCCTCAAGCTCCAAGCCTCCAAATCTAGCTTCCATACTAGACCTAAGCTTCTCACATCTAGGTTAGAGAAAATGCAAGGTTAGGGCTAGCATAAGGAGAAGGAATGGAAGAAAGAAAAAAGAAAAATGGAAGAGGAACTTACTTGGAGAAGGAAGGAAGAAGAAAGAAGAAGTGGAGAAGAAGAAGAAGTGAAGAGGAAGTGGAGAATAAGAAAGGGGAAGAAGAGGCTGCTCCTTGGCTGCTGTGGTCGGGAATGGGGGGTAGGTAGGCCGGCCATGTAGAAATAAATGGGGTTACAAAGTTCCAAATTCCCAAAACGCCCCTACTCACTTGGTTTCGGGTTCCGGGTTCCAAAAGCACTCAAACTAGCTCCAAATCTCTCCCACTAACCTTCTAAAAATATAATAAATATTTTTAAGCCCCAAAATAATTCTCACAAGGGTGTGGGCTGGGTCGGACATGGGTCCACTAGGGTCTGACATGGGTCCAGGCTAGCCAAAACCCTAAAACAATCATTAAAAAAATATTACAAGCACTAAATGAATATAAATATAATTAATTAAATACAAACTGCTATTTATCAAATAAAAATAAAAAAATATTCTATTTTCTAGAATTGGGTAGTGACAAGTCTACCCTCCTTAAAATAATTTTGTCCTCGAAATTAAAAGACGAAACTAGGACAGGAATGCAAAGAAAGAACCATACCTCAGGGCTCGAAGAGATAGGGGTATCGCTCGCGCATTTCATCCTCCCTCTCCCAGGTCGACTCCTCTGGAGAGTGATGCCTCCACGCGACGCGAACCAAGGGAATAGTCTGGTTCCTCAACACCTTCTTCCGCCGATCCAGAATCTCCACCGGCTGCTCTGGATAGCTAAGAGTAGGGCCCACCGCAATCTCCGAGTGATCCAATACGTGACTGGGATCCGCCACGTACCGTCTCAACTGCGACACGTGGAACACATCATGAACTCCCTCCAGCGTAGGCGGCAACTCAAGCCTATACGCCACGGCGCCGACCCTCTCGAGGATACGGAAGGGTCCAACGAAACGTGGGCTAAGCTTTCCGCCTCCACCGAAGCGAATAGTGCCCCGCGTCGGAAAAATCCTCAGAAACACCAGATCTCTAACCTAGCACAAATAAGGTCTCAGCACTTAGTCTAAAACAAGCAATCACAAGCAAACACAAGAACAAAATCTAGATTCTAAGCTATACCTCGAACTCCAAGGGTCTCCGGTGGCTATCGGCCCAATGCCGCTGCCTGTCCTGCGCCACCCGAAGTCTATCTCTAATGAGCTTGACCTTCTCCGCTGTATCAACCACCATCTCTGGGCTAAGCAAAGCTCTCTCGCCTACATCATCCCATGACAACGGAGTACGACACCTCCGTCCATACAACGCCTCAAAAGGTGACATCTCGATACTGGCTTGGTAGCTGTTGTTGTAAGCAAACTCTACCAAGTGCAAGTGATCCTCCCAAGAGCCTCTGAAATCCAAAACACAAGTCCGAAGCATGTCCTCAAGTGTCTGAATGGTCCTCTCTGACTGACCATCTGTCTGTGGGTGATACGCACTACTAAACTTGAGCTGGGTGCCCAAGCTAGCCTGCAGACTCCTCCAGAAATGTGAAGTAAAGCGACTATCCCGGTCTGATACTATGCTCACTGGAACTTCATGCAGTCTGACTATCTGGCGCACATACATCTCTGCTAGTCTCTCTGTAGACGTACCCACTTTGAATGGTAGAAAGTGGGCCGATTTGGTCAACCTGTCCACGATGACCCAAATCGCATCCTTCCCGCCTGGAGAACGGGGAAGTCCAGAAACAAAATCCATGGTCACATGCTCCCATTTCCACTCCGAAATGGGTAACGGCTGGAGTAATCCTCCTGGCCTCTGCCTCTCCGCCTTCACCTGCTGGCACACTAAGCATCGGGATACGAAGCGTGCTACCTCCCGCTTCATCCCGTACCACCATACATGCTGTCTCAGATCTCTATACATCTTGTTGGCACCTGGATGCATAGAGTACTGGGATCGATGCGCCTCCTAGAGAACCTCCTCGCGCAACGACCCACTCGGCACATACAACCTGGTACCGTGCCGCAAAGAACCATCATCAGCAATGGTGAAGTCATCTGCTAATCCCATCTGAACCTGCGCCCTGATGCTCCTCAGGGACTCATCCTCAAACTGTGTAGCCCTGATCCGGTCTACCAACTCTGACTGAATCTGCAGTCCCCACATCTGCATCTCAACTCCAGGCACTATAACCTCAATGCCCAAGCTCTCAAGATCTGCCAGAAGATAACGATCTGTAGTCAGGCATATAGCTACCGGATACCTGCTCAATACATCCGTAACTACGTTCGCCTTCCCTGGATGATACTGCAACGATATGTCGAAGTCCTTTATCAACTCCAACCATCTCCTCTGCCTCATGTTCAGCTCTTTTTGGGTAAACACATACTTCAAGCTCTTGTGGTCTGTGAAGATCTCCACACGCTCTCCGTATAAATAGTGTTTCTACAACTTCAGAGCAAAGATGACCGCTGCCAACTCCAAATCGTGGGTAGGATAGTTCTTCTCATGAGGACGTAATTGCCTGGAAGCATAGGCAATCACCCTCCCATTCTGCTGCAATACACAACCCAGTCCCTTACCCGATGCATCACTATAGATAGTGAATCCTCCAGAACCTGATGGCAACGTCAACACTAGAGCTATCGTCAACCTCCTCTTCAGCTCATCAAAGGCGATCTGGCACTCCTCTGACCAAACAAACTCCACGTCCTTCCGGGTCAGCCTGGACAACGGCTCTGCAATCTGGGAAAAATCTTGAACAAATCTCCTGTAGTAACCTGCCAGTCCCAAGAAACTCCTGACCTCTGCTACTGAACTCGGAGCACTCCATGCCTCAACTGCCATGATCTTTCTTGGATCCACCGAGATACCCTCTCTAGTCACCACATGACCAAGGAATTCAACCTTGTCAAGGAAGAACTCACACTTCGAAAGCTTTCCATAAAGCTTCTCCTTCCTGAGAGTCTCCAGCACTATCCTCAGATGCTCCTCGTGCTCCTCTGGGGTCTTTGAATACACCAAGATATCATCTATAAACACCACCATAAACCTGTCCAGATGTTGATGGAACACCTTGTTCATCAGATTCATGAACACTGCCGGGGCATTAGTCAACCCAAACGGCATCACCAAGAACTCATACTGCCCATATCTGGTCCAAAAAGCTGTCTTCGGAATATCCTCCTTCCTGACCTTCACCTGGTGGTAGCCTGTCCTCAGATCAATCCTGGAAAACACCCTCGCTCCGCTCAATTGGTCAAAAAGATTATCAATACGCGGCAGCGGATACTTGTTCTTGATTGTGAGGCTGTTCAGAGCCCTGTAGTCGATACACATCCGTATCGACCCATCCTTCTTCGGCACAAAAAGTACCGGAGCACCCCACGGAGAAGAACTAGATCTGATAAATCCTTTGTCCTGAAGCTCATCCACCTGCTTCTTCAACTCTATCAGCTCACTGTTGCTAACTCTGTAGACGTGCTGGGATATCGGCTCCGCGCCTGACACCAAGTCTATAGAGAACTCCATATCTTTGTCCGGAGGTAACCCTGGCAACTCCTCCGGAAAGACATCCATATACTCCTCTATCAGTGGATGTAGCGACCTCGGCTCTACCACCAGGGCTCCGCAGAAGACTCCCTCGGTCTGCTCCGCTGTTCCTCTGGCAAACTGAAACTCTGGCTCACCCGGCGGACTAAACAAAACTCTGCCTCTACGACGATCTATACTAGCACAATGCGTACTCAACCAATCCATCCCGAGTACAACATCGTAGCTCGGAAGTGGCATTACGAGTAGGCACACACTCAACTCCCGGCCTCCCAAGGTAACTCTCCGGTCTCTACAGACATCACGGACTAGGATGATACCACCCCTGGTCGTGATCTTGCAGAGTCTAGCTAAAGGTTTAGCAATAAGATGGTGTCTAACAGCAAAAGATACAGACACAAAGCTATGGGAAGCACCGGAATCAAATAAAGCAAGTGCTGGAATGGAATCAAGGAGAATAGAACCTGAGATAACATCACCAACTGGCTCGGCCTCGTCTACTATCAGGGCAAAAGCTCGCCCCTGCTGTCCTCCTCGGTGCTGCTGCTGGTGCTGGGCGAACCTCTGCTGCTGAGTCTGCAAAGGCTGACCTCTCTGCTGCGCTGCAGGTGCTCTGGCTGGTGCCCTCTGAGCGGCTCCTCCGCCATGAGCTGTACGGGCAAGCGATGAAGGACAATCCTTCAGCTGGTGATCTGCTGCGCCACACAATAAATATCTGCCCAGCCTCTTTCTGCATATGTCCCATCCGTGCCCTGGCTTCCTACAGAAAGGGCAAACGATGGGCTGCCTCTGGCCCTGCTGCTGACCCTGCCTCTGCTGCTGGGGCGCCTGCCGGAATGGTGCACGACCCTGACCCTGGTGCTGCTGGGTCTGCTGGAATGGCCTCTTGGCTGGGCCTGCACTGCTACCTGCTCCTGAAGCATCTCTGCCCCTCTTCGTCTTCAGCTCCAAATCATCCTCAGCCCTCTTTGCGTCGCTGATAATCTGCTCGAAGGTCGCCTCGCGGTCGCTCCTAGTCAAGGACTTGACCGCCATGACCAAGCCCTTGCGGAACTTCCGCGCCTTCGCTGCCTCAGACAACCCCTCAACAAATCTGCCCAGACGGCAGAACTCCGCTGCATACTCATCCATTAGCATACTCCCCTGGACGAGCGCCTCGAACTGACTCTCTAAGGCACTGAGAGCTACATCCGGGAAGAACTTCTCCTTGAAAAGCTTCTTGAAAGCCTCCCAAGTCAATCCCGGAACTGCTATCCGCGTATCCGTGCAGAACCAAGTAAGGGCAAGGTCGAACATCTAGCTGCCTGCTGCCTCTATCTGTATGCTGGCTGGGATCATCGCCAGCCTAAAGATGCCCTCTATATGCTCGATCCAGTCGTCGGCGTACAGGATCCCCTCTGTGCCGCGGAACTTCTTAGGCCGCATCCTCTGAAAATCGATAATAGTACCCGGCCTAGGATACTGAGCCTGCTCTGGCTGTGGGTGGATCTGAGCTACCCTGTCGACCGCTGTCATAGCCACCTGATGAGCATTCTCAATGCCCATCCACATAACATCTGTCTGGCGGTGCTGCGCATCCATTATCTCTCGGAAGAATGCGAACAACTGCGTAGCATCCACTGGCACAGGCGGTGGTGGAGGAGGTACCACCGGAACAACTGGGGTGACTCTCGGATCAATGGGAGTAAGGGGATCTCCGAGAGAAACTGACGCTCCCTCAACCGCAGGAGTGGCGAGTGGAGCGGTAGCGGCTGCCGGAAGTCGAGCAGGTCGAGAGGTGGCAGACCTCTCGGTGGCAGCTGCTGGGGCGGTGCACTGAGATCTGGTCTTCGGAGGCATCCTGAACACAGATCAAAAGAAGTCAATATAGTGCAAGAAACGATAACATCAATGAAGGACAGTAATATTGCAAAAAGAAACAATTTCAGAAAAATTTAAAGATAGCAAAAGAAAGCAGGAAGGGTCCTAGTTGTGATTGAGCACACTCTCTCTCAGCCTATATCCTATATCCTATTGCAGGTAAACCTAAAAACTGGACCTGCATGGGGCCGCCACCAAAAATGTGTCACGACCCGTACCGAAAAATCGGGCATGAGCCGTGGGTACGTCCAGCCTACGCCGCAGAATCGGCGGTAGAACGCTGTAAAGGTCCGTTCTAGGTCAACCATATCTATCTATCTTATCTATCTAACTAGTCTATCTATCTATAAATCTACTTATCTATCTATCTATTAAACCATCTATATAACTATCTATTCTAACTATTAAACCACTCTCCTTGCTACTGAACTCGCTGCTACCTATGCTTGCATTAGCCGCTGCTGCTGCTGTGCCTCTTAGAGCTGCTGCTGCTGCTGCTCCATACTACTGCTGCTGCTGTGATTCTTAGAGCTGCTGCTGCTGCTCCATACTACTGCTGCTGTAGCTCCCTGCTGTAGTGGCTGAACCCCCTCCCTCCTACTCACAAACACACACACACACACTCCTATACATATATATATATATCACCCTATATATATATATATATATATATATATATATATATATATATACACACTTATATCTACTCTCTAACACTCACACTAACACACTCACAAACACACTAATACACACACTCACACACAAATATATACATAGCTATATATATATATATAAACACACATATTAATATATATATGCACACATACAAATATATACATATATACATACCAAATACACACACACTCTAAGATATATATACACACACATACACACACATATATATATATATATATATACACACATATACACACACAAGCACACTTACACATACATATATATATAAATATACATACATAAATACACATACATATAAATATATACATATATATATATATATAGACACATATACACTAACACAACACAACACACAAACAACACGCCCCACTCGCGCCCAACGACCCCGACACTGACCGACACCCTAAAATATATAAAATATAACTCGAAAACTCTAGCACACACTCCCCGATACTAACCCAACACGCGCACAAGCCCGAAACGAGGAACCCAAGTTGAAATGGCCGTTCGATCATTTCGACGAACACGTAGTGCGCGGCTCGGAAAACCTCCTGAAATATATACCAAACGAACTCGAAATCGGCCCAAAATTTACCCACACGTTCTAAACGATGCCTAGATCCTAGAAAAAGTACTCCCGCGTCGATTCAAGATCCGTGGCGGAAACGCACACGCACTTAGAATCGGCGACGACGAAAAACCCTAATTTTACCCGAAACGCCCGTTTCTCCGCGATACGACTTTCCGTGTCCGAACGGAGATACGCACTCACCCTATCGACACCCGACAACGTCTGCCTAGGTCCGTCTAACCTAGGACATCACCCAAAATTGGGCCAATTTCGGATTCCACCTGAATTCGACACAAAACCTAATGTCAAAGTCTCTAAACTCAACCAAACTAGTTCCAACTTCCTCCTACGGGTAGGCTTAGGGTCTAGGAAGGTTCTACAACACTAATTACACTACACAAAAATAATTAGGAAGGGGAAAGTTAGGTTTTACCTCTTGGAAGTTAGAATCCCAAGGCCAAAGTCTCCGATCTACTAGGAATCACCTCCCTCAAGCTCCAAGCCTCCAAATCTAGCTTCCACACTAGCCCTAAGCTCCTCACACCTAGGTTAGGGAAAATACAAGGTTAGGGCTAGCATAAGGAGAAGGAATGGAAGAAAGAAAGAAGAAAAATGGAAGAGGAACTTACTTGGAGAAGGAAGGAAGAAGAAAGAATAAGTGGAGAAGAAGAAGAAGAAGTGAAGAGGAAGTGGAGAATAAGAAAGGGGAAGAAGAGGCTGCTCCTTGGCTGCTGTGGTCGGGAATGGGGGGTAGGTAGGCCGACCATGTAGAAATAAATGGGGTTACAAAGTTCCAAATTCCCAAAATGCCCCTACTCACTTGGTTTCGGGTTTCGGGTTCCAAAAGCACTCAAACTAGCCCCAAATCTCTTCCACTAACCTTCTAAAAATATAATAAATATTTCTAAGCCCCAAAATAATTCTCACAAGGGTGTGGGCTGGGTCGGACATGGGTCCACTAGTGTAAACCCCCTCGACCAGTAATTAGGGTTAAATAATTTAATTAGCATAATTAGGGTTAATTAGAATTGTTTATGATTTAATATATATAGCATTATGATACTTGTGCAATGATTGATTGTTTTAGGATACTACCTTAGCTGTTGCCCTAAAACGAATTTCACACATTTGACCTAGACCTGTAAACCCCTCATATTGAACCTAGAACAAATCCCGGATACCGATTTTTGTGCCTGATTTTAGACGCACAAAAGTCGTTACAAACGTCCGTGCGCAAATTAATTAAATTGCGTAATTACGTTCGTTGTCCGTTTCAATTAAAATTAAGACCCAACCTCAACCAGTTTTGACCAACCCAGATCACGATATTATTGTACACTGAGCCAGCTACACCAATAACCCTTGTCCAACCAAATTTAGACTCCCGGTTTTTAATTAAATTAAATTAGAAACACCGTAACATTAATTGTGAATTAATTAATGTGGAGACCTAACCTAAATGAAATTGGACCCAAATCCAACCCAAACCCACATCCACACCCACAAGCCTCATAAAAAATACCAAACACCATCATAGACCAATGAGGAACACCAAACATAGTGTTTGATTTCATTAAATTCCTAGTGCAAATTAATTGTGCAAATACCAAATTGTTCAGGGACCTAATTGCAAAATTACAATGTGGTGTCCCCCTCTCATTGGCCCAAACCATCATGGAGAAAAGAAATGGTCATGACCAATCATATATATTTGATTTTCCCCCCTTTCCTATGTACCTACACCACTTTATGTAGGGCACATCATGGCCCTACATTTTGAATGACTAAATCCTAGCCCTCCCCTCAACTTGTGGAAGCTTCCCCAACTCCCCAAACCCCACCTACAGCCGGCCCTAATCCCTAGGCAGCCCCCCTCACTCTCTCACCTACATATACATGCTATTTAATCATTTAAATGAGAAACCAAAAACTAAAACCTAGCTAAACCCTAATATCCCCAACCAGCAGCCCTACCCTACCCGACCACCCCGAGCTCGACCACCGCCACCAGCCTCCACCGACCGCCGCCATACAACTCGACCACCCCCGCCTGTCACCTCCCCACCTACCACCAGAATCTCCGGCCCCCACGACGACGGAGTAGCTTCCCCGACCGCCCGCACCGAGCCCAGCTCCCACAGCCCGCACACTTGAGCCGACCACACGACCTGTTCGTGCTCCGCCACCCCCGCACCTCCGACCACCATACTTCACCGAAGCCTCCGCCAGCCAGTCCTCTTCCTCCCCACAAAATTTCGGCCGACGATGTCGACGCGCCGGAGAGATCTCGAGCCCGCAGCGTCGACGAGTCGAGAACCGCGGCTGCTGCCCGCAACCTCCCCGAGCCTCGCCGGAGCGCCGCCCGGCCACCCCCGCCGACGACGACCGACCAACTCGACCCCCTCGACCTGAGGTACGACTTAGTGTGTAAATATTAGTATTTGTTCATGTATTTTGGTTTGCAAGTTTTCATACATATGAATCTCGTATTTTATAGTATTTAAATACGTATATTAGGTATTCTAAATATATATGTATTCCTTTCTGTATTTTTACAGTATTTTAATGTATATACTGAGAGAAATTTCTGAGTTTTAATTTATATATATAAATGCTCTAATACAATTAATGAAGGTATATATATACATAGTATAGATATAAATACTTGATATGATCTAATACCTAAAGTATATATGTATATATGTATATATACATATATATATATATATATATACACAAATAAATATATATTTCTGAGAAATAAATAGTGTATGTATTTTTTCTACCCAAATTAATAATGGTGCATAAATATAAATAATGCTATATTTACTTTTGGTAAATACACATAATTATGTATGTATGTATGTATGAATGTACTTTTAAATAAATACTAAAATATTAACTATCTAATATTTATAGTACTAAATACATTTCTGGAAAAATAAAGTATAATTTTTGGTATATACTGTATTTCTATTTTTGGGTATATTTTAAATAATACATAAATATATAAGTACGTATTTTTTTATAAATAAAAATGTAGGTATATACATAGTATATATATACAAGAGTTTAAATACCCTATTTTTTTTATATACCTAATATGTATATATATTAATATATATGTATATGAATGTATATATTTCAAGTTACCATGCTATATGTGATTATGTATAAATAAATGATGTATTGGATATTATCTATTATATACACATATATGTATTTATTGAAAATAACATAATTACCAGTGTATTGCTAAATAATACATGAAAATATTTTGGTACTAATAAACAAAATATTATTTAATATATTTAAATATGATTTAGTGTGTATATAAATACTAGTGTTAGCTGAATATACATACAGCCCCGACCCTGTGTCAGTTGTAGATACGGACAGATGTGTCCTAGTCGTGCTATTGTAGCGACTAATTTGGATATTACTATATCCTATATAGGATTTCTGGACACTACTGCCGAGACATCAGGAGCAGGGCTTTGGATTTTGCAGCTACCCGGGGCAGGCAAGTATACCTTGCTGATTTACTGCTTTAAATTTAAATGTTAAATATTTCAATTATACATGAACTGTGCGCATCCGAGATTGATTCGGGTGCAGTCGACATTGCGTCGATGAGTAGTGTACTTGACCTAGTTGCTAGTTGACTCAACCACTACTGCGAGGATATTCTGATATTCTCCTAGACTATGGCACTATACACGTACCACGATGGTACATTCATATTGGGATGCGGGTCCGTGTACCCGATTCGCTATCGGTACGAATGACATGCATCATGGACTAGCATGTATTCTAGAGTAGCATAGTTGAGACTTGGCATCTAGATACGGTACACTCAAGTCGTATATTCGACTTGCGTATCTACATTGGGCGGGAAGGACAACTGACAGACGTATGGGATACCCCCATCGGACTCCGTGGTATCCAGAGGAACCACAGACCCGGTGACTCCATATATTCAGACACCGCGCTCTTCGGAGTGTTACGGACGTATATACATTACAGATACCACGTCCCTTAGAGTGTGAACGTTATATATATACAGATACCTCATTCTTCGGAATGATGGACGTTACAGATACCACACTCTAGAGGATGTTGGACGTTATGCCTACACCTACTTATACGTTCCTAGGTTGTCCTTATATTGCATTCACTTAGATGGTTAGCACACCCCCTCTTTACTTTTATTTCAGTACTATATCCAGCATGTATATTGTATCTTGTTACTTCCCTCTGAGGACCTGGTTATCTTCCAGATCTGGATGAGGCCTTTTATCCCACAATTTACGGGCCAGGCATAGAGACGAGGTTTGCTCTGGACGAGGAGCTAGAGGTCCTTCCATCCGAGCACCCCTGATCAGATTGGTAGGCCTTCCGCCTATGACTGGATCTCCTTACCTAGTTAGATATTGTTCCAGTCTCTCCTTATCAGTACTTTCATTTCAGATATTCAGTACTTTATTTCAGACTATCAGTACATTGTAGTGGGTTTGTTCCCACCAGACTTATTTCAGTTGTACTATGTCAGTCGACTATGTTTCTCATATTCCAGTCTTTCATTTCAGTATTTACTTGTTATCTGTGGATGAGATTAGACATTGCCTGTTGTTGTTATTAGACTTGTTAGATTTAGGACAGCGTAGCACGCTTCGTCAGGATCCATTAAATTGGGATATCCTCGGAGTCGTGTCAGCTGGCCAATGCCACGTGGCCTGGTTTCATAATATTTTGGGACTGGGGCGTGACATGGTTTTAGTGGTGGCCCATGCAGGTCTGAAACACCAAACATCTATCACTTGTGGTATGGAAACGTGCCCAGCGAGCCTGCAATAGGATAGAAATTACTAGGTCTCATCCACTTGATTACGCCTTTGAACCTCTTCCGAACTGTAATATATCTGCATCCTGTTTGATTGATTCTATACTCTTCTAAATATCGTTCTATCTCTTACAGCGAGATGAACCTTCGGAGCCGACGTGAGATACTCGGTGCCATAGCACCACCTGCAGCACCGAGAGAGGATACGACTCGAGGACCACCCAGAGAGCATCCTCAGCCAGAGGCAGAGGTGATCCCTCAGGCCCCGATGATGCACTGGCATCAGGTCTCTCCCGACGAGGAGACGCAGCAGCCAGAGGGCCAGGCATCACAGACGATTCCGAGGCAGTACTTCGAGGGGCAGACCTCGAGGGCGACACCGATGCCGCAGTACCAGAGGCCGGCACCCGAGAAGACAGAGACAGCAGGAGGTACCGCTTCCACCACCTCTACCGTTTCCACATCAGATGCCACCAGCGGAGGGACAGACACAGATGATGCAGTTTTTCCAAATGATGATGCAGGCCCAGATGCAGCAGACGGAGACTCCGAGACAGGGTCTGATGGCCGTACTAGAGAGGGCACCTGCCCAAGCACCAGCACCAGCACCGGCACCTGCACCTGACCGGCTAGCGGGCACTGTAAAAGGCTTCAGAACGATGGGCCCGGGAACCTTCTCGGGTAAGGAGACGGTTGAGGAGATCTCAGACTGGGTCTCCAACACTGAGATGCTGCTAGAGGGTTCGCAGCTACATCCCGATCTCTGGATGACCGCGGTGAGGGCCCAACTCACAGGCAACGCCCATCACTGGTGGGACTCTATGGAGCGCAGCATTGGCCGACAGCAGACTTGGGAGGAATTTCTAGAGCACTTCAACAAGAAGTATTTCCTAGCTACGGTGAGGAACGCCCTGTACTCTCAGTTCCTGCACCTGGAGCAAGGGAACCTGACTGTGGACGCCTACGACGGAGAGTTCAGCAGACTCAGCCGATTCGGAGCAGCCCTGATCCCCAATGACCTGGAGAAAGCCAGGAGATTCTACCACGGCCTCACTCAAGAGCTGCAGAGGTACACTACTACCCAGGCGAGGATCTCTTATGAAGAGGTCCTATCAGAGGCGAGGATCCAAGAGGCTATAGGAGGAGGAGGAGCGAGACGTTCCAGCGCGAACGTTCCAGCCAGGACCCAGCAAGGAGCCGGAGGACCGATCCGCCGTCCAGGAGCGCAGGCGCAGCAGAGGACAGCGCCGTACCAGCAGAAGGAGCTTCCGACCTGTCACTTATGTGGCAAGAGGGGACACGTCATCCGAGACTGCAGAAAGAAGCTCGGGCTCTGCATGGTCTGTGGAGCCAGCCAGCACCTTGCTAGAGACTGCCCCCAGCGTAGAGATGCAGCATCCCAGACTGGACAGAGGCCACCAGCAGCACCACTGAGGATCCAACCCCCAGCAGGAGGCCAGCGTCCCCCAGCTACCGGAGGACAGCAGAGAGGACCACCCTTGGTCACACAGGAGGCACACTTCAACTAGGCCCGACAGCAGGCAGGAGGGCAGAGGCGCGGACAAGCCTTTGCTTTAGCATCTATTGAAGAGGAACCAGAGGGAGAGGCTATAGCAGGTACAATTCTAGTTGCCTCATTACCTGCGACTGCACTGTTTGATTCTGGAGCTACATTGTCATTTATATCTAGTAGATTTGTAGCAATGCATATAGTAGCAACTTCCCCCTACCTAAGAGTTGGAGAATACTTACCGGAGGAGGCATCGTACCGGTTACCAGCACCATTAGAACGTGCTCGGTAGTAGTTTGTGGTAGGGAGATGAGAGCGCGATTGTTGGTACTCCCAATGCCAGCTTTCGACGTTGTACTGGGCATGGACTGGTTAAGCCAGTACAATGCCGTGCTAGATTGCCGGAAGGGTAGCGTTACTTTTAGACTGCCAGGACAACCGGAGTTTGAATTCATGCGAGGCACCATCGAGCAAGGATTAGGACACGCAGCTGGAGCTTACATGGCGATGGAGACAGCACCCCCAGAAATCGTTGCAGAGTTCGAGGATGTTTTTCCAGATGAGTTGCCAGGCCTACCGCCTGATAGAGAGGTAGAGTTCACCATTGAGCTAATACCTGGAGCAGCACCGGTATCATCAAATGTGTACCGGTTGGCAAAGAAGGAGCTTGACGAGCTGAAGCTACAGCTAGAGGAGTTGCAGATCAAAGGATTCGTTCGTCCTAGTGCATCACCCTGGGGAGCACCAGTACTGTTTGTACCGAAGAAGGACGGAACATTCCGGATGTGCATTGATTACAGAGCCCTTAATGCTCTGACTATCAAGAACAAGTACCCTCTACCACGAATCGACGATCTGTTCGACCAGCTGACAGGAGCAGTGGTGTTCACGAAGATCGACTTGAGATCGGGCTACCATCAGGTGAAGGTGCGAAGGGAGGATATTCCAAAGACAGCATTTAGGACTCGTTATGGTCATTACGAGTTCCTAGTGATGCCTTTCGGATTGACAAATGCGCCTGCTGTGTTTATGAACCTGATGAACCGAGTCTTCCATGAGTATCTGGACCAGTTCGTGGTAGTCTTCATCGACGACATCTTGGTGTATTCGAAGAGCCACGAGGAGCACGGAGAGCATTTGAGGCTAGTGCTAGAGACGCTGAGACGAGAGAGGCTTTATGCCAAGCTGAGCAAGTGCGAGTTTCTCCTAGATCGTGTCGTATTTCTTGGACACGTTATCTCGGGAGATGGCATTTCAGTAGATCCCGTGAAGATTTCATCTGTAGAGACGTGGCCGACCCCTACCAACGTCACGGAGGTGAGGAGTTTGCTAGGACTTGCCGGATATTACCGGAGGTTCGTAGAGAACTTCGCAAGGATCGCAGAGCCGATGAACCGCTTGACCCGCAAGGATCAGGAGTTCACCTGGACAGAGGAGTGTCAGACGGCGTTCGATGAGCTGAAGAAGCGTCTGACTACAGCACCCATATTGACCATACCTTCCGGACCCGGAGGATTCGTGATCTATAGCGATGCGTCCGGGAAAGAATTAGGATGCATTTTGATGCAGCATGGGAAGGTTGTGGCCTACGCCTCTAGACAGCTGAGGACCCATGAGAAGAATTACCCCACCCACGACTTGGAGCTTGCCGCAGTGATCTTTGCTTTGAAGCTTTGGAGGCACTACCTGTACGGAGAGCGCGTGGAGATATTTACCGATCACAAGAGCCTTAAATACGTCTACACACAGAAGGACCTGAACCAGAGACAGAGACGTTGGCTCAAAGTGATGGCGGACTTCGAGATTGAGCTGCAGTACCATCCGGGAAAGGCTAATGTGGTAGCCGATGCTTTAAGCAGGAAGCCCATAGCATTTTTCCTGACTACCCAACAACATCTGTTGAGAGATCTAGAACAGTTGGGTATCGAAGTCGTCATGCCCGGAGTAGACGGCCAGATGTCGAGTTTCCAAGTGCAATCGACATTGGTGGAGAGAATCAAGGCTGCTTTGCCGACGGACGCCAGATTTCAGAGGCTTCGACAGAGGACAGAGGCTGGAATACAGACGGGACTGCGTATACACGAGGACGGGACCTTGAGATGTGGAGATCGTCTCTATGTTCCGAATGGAGAGCTACGCCAGGAGCTGATGACGGAGGCACACAGTTCAACCTATTCTATACATCCAGGAGGCACGAAGATGTATCGAGACCTGAGGCAGTACTACTGGTGGCACGGGATGAAGAGAGAGATAGCCCGCTTCGTGGCTAAGTGTCTGGTGTGTCAGCAAGTCAAGGCTGAGCATCAGAGGTCTGCCGGATTACTTCAACCACTCCCGATACCGGAGTAAAAATGGGAGCACATCACCATGGACTTCGTCACGGGTTTCCCGAGGAGTCCTAGTGGTCGCAATGTCGTATGGGTAATCGTAGATAGACTCACCAAGTCTGCCCACTTTTTACCCTTCAGGGTTGGGCAATCTATGGAAGTCTTGGCAGACATGTACATGAGGGAGATTGTATGCTTGCATGGAGTGCCAGTCAGTATCGTGTCTGACCGGGATACGAGGTTTACATCATACTTTTGGAGGAGTATGCAAGAGAGTCTTGGTACCCGCCTTAAGTTCAGTACTTCGTACCACCCGCAGACAGATGGACAGTCCGAGCGCACCATTCAGACGCTGGAGGATATGTTGAGGGCTTGCATGCTTGACTTCAGCGGTTCATGGGAGGACCACTTGCACTTGGTCGAATTTTCCTACAACAATAGCTATCAGGCGAGCATTCAGATGGCTCCCTATGAGGCATTGTATGGTAGGAAGTGTCGTTCCCCCGTATGTTGGAGCGATGTAGGCGAGAGGCAGATTCTAGGGCCAGAGTTGATCGTCCATACAGTGGAGAAGGTGAAGAAGATCCAGGGGCATCTACGAGCAGCACAGGACAGGCAGAAGCATTGGGCTAATGCGCATCGACGACCCTTAGAGTTCCAGGTTGGAGAACATGTGTTCCTGAAGATTTCACCTACCAGAGGAACCATCAGATTTGGAGGCAGAGGGAAGCTGAGTCCGAGGTACATCGGACCCTTCGATGTGCTAGAGCGCGTCGGAGAAGTTGCTTACAGATTGGCCTTGCCGCAGACACTGGAGGGAGTTCACGACGTCTTCCATGTATCTCAGCTGAGGAGATACATACCGGATCCGAGTCATGTGCTTGACCACTCAGAGATCACCGTTGGTCCAAGCTTGTCATACCAGGAGGAGCCGGTAGAGATCCTAGACCGAAGCGAGAAGGTACTGCGAGGCCAGACTATCCCTCTAGTTCGTGTCGCATGGAGGCATCATGCACCAGGTGAATCAACCTGGGAACGAGAGGACGATATTCGGCAACGTTTTCCCCATCTCTTCGAAGGCCTAGGTATGTCTTAATGTTTAATTTCATTCAACAGTTTTTTTTATATGTCTGTTTTAATTTCGAGGACGAAATGCTCTAAGGAGGGTATGTTGTAAACTCCCTCGACCAGTAATTAGGGTTAAATAATTTAATTAGCATAATTAGGATTAATTAGAATTATTTATGATTTAATATATATAGCATTATGATACTTGTGCAATGATTGATTGTTTTAGGATACTACCTTAGCTGTTGCCCTAAAACGAATTCCACATATTTGACCTAGACCTGTAAACCCCTCATATTGAACCTAGAACAAACCCCGGATACCGATTTTTGTGCCTGATTTTAGACGCACAAAAGTCGTTACAAACGTCCGTGCGCAAATTAATTAAATTGCGTAATTACGTTCGTTGTCCGTTTTAATTGAAATTAAGACCCAACCTCAACCAGTTTTGACCAACCCAGATCACGATATTATTGTACACTGAGCCAGCTACACCAACGACCCTTGTCCAACCAAATTTAGACTCCCGGTTTTTAATTAAATTAAATTAGAAACACCGTAACATTAATTGTGAATTAATTAATGTGGAGACCTAACCTAAATAAAATTGGACCCAAATCAACCCAAACCCATATCCACACCCACAAGCCTCATACAAAATACCAAACACCATCATAGACCAATGAGGAACACCAAACATGGTGTTTGATTTTATTAAATTCCTAGTACAAATTAATTGTGCAAATACCAAATTATTCAGGGACCTAATTGCAAAATTACAATATTGTGTCCCCCTCTCATTGGCCCAAACCATCATGGAGAAAAGAAATGGTCATGGCCAATCATATGCATTTGATTTCCCCCCTTTCCTATGTACCTACACCACTTTATGTAGGGCACATCATGGCCCTACATTTTGAATAACTAAATCCTAGCCCTCCCCTCAACTTGTGGAAGCTTCCCCAACTCCCCAAACCCCACCTACAGCCGGCCCTAATCCCTAGGCAGCCCCCCTCACTCTCTCACCTACATATACATGCTATTTAATCATTTAAATGAGAAACCAAAAACTAAAACCTAGCTAAACCCTAATATCCCCAACCAGCAGCCCTACCCTACCCGACCACCCCGAGCTCGACCACCGCCACCAGCCTCCACCGACCGCCGCCATACAACTCGACCACCCCCGCCTGTCACCTCCCCACCTACCACCAGAATCTCCGGCCCCCACGACGCCGGAGTAGCTTCCCCGGCCGCCCGCACCAAGCCCAGCTCCCACAGCCCGCACACTTGAGCCGACCACCCGACCTGTTCGTGCTCCGCCACCCCCGCACCTCCGACCACCATACTTCACCGAAGCCTCCGCCAGCCAGTGTCATGCCCCAGTCCCAAAAATACGTAGGACTAGGACACGTAAGCATGCCAGCCGCATGGATATGGCAACTCCAATATATGGAAACCAAATCCATACGTACGCTGTAATATGAATATAAAATCCACAAGTGGTATAAAATGTAATACAAGTCACAGGGTAAAATCTAAATCTCATCCACCAAAATCATATAGAAATAAATAACCAGTATCTATGAAACTAGATCTCAATAAGAAGTATCTAAGGATGATAGTTGGATGGAAACAAATCCACTACCAACTCGAATATAAGAGCAAATACAATATGAGTACAACACCACAATACAATATAAGAATACCAGCTATCCATCACAGCTCGAAGAGAAGACATCCTCGGATTACATGTAACCATCCAAATCTGCGCTCCTGTAAATACTCAAGAAAAGATATACCTGGCAGCGGACCAGGTCCTCAGAGGGACGTAACAAGATACAGAAAATACGAGCCAATTTGAATACAGTAAACATGCATATGGTTTGAAAATAGATAAGTACGCTGTACAAGACAATCTATATGAATGCAAATGAGGACAACTTTTCGACGTATGGGCAAGGGTAGTCTACTCGATCTAAGTCTCACAACTCACACACCCGTCTAGAATATCAGAAATCGACATACCTCTGGGGTAGCGACCAACGCGACTCTACAGAAATCGACATACCTCTGGGGTAGCGACCAGCGCGACACACGCCCGTAGTGCGAACTATATACTATGGTTTACCAGAGTGGTTAAAAGCCCATACGCCTAATGATTGTCCTCCCATGATACTAGGTGCCATGTGTGTGTCAACATATCTAATACATAGTAATGACTGGAGAAAAACTACACATGCAAGAACTATACAGAAATAAAATAAATAAAAAGAAATATAAATAGCATGCAAAGTACTGTAAACAATTTGGCAAGGTATCTTGCCTGGGGTCCTGCTGCTGGTATGAATCAGAGTCCAAGTCACAGTCCAAATAGCCTATGTATTACAAATTTATCACGTCAAAAGATAATTTATTTTAATTTATTTAATTCTGGAATAGTTACTCTAAAATCCTATTTTAATCTTATTATTCTGATTTTTATGTTAATTCCTAAATTTTGTCCAAAGAAACTGAATTTTATCAACTCGAGACTCATGGCACGCAAATCGAGGCGATCTGTTGACCAAAAAGTCAACCGATACAAACTCGACTTTCATGCATGATTTCCTATAGATTTCAGCATCAAAAACATACTAGAATTTACAGCTCGTCTGAATTCAAATTCGTTTGGAACTTATGGCACATACAAATTTTGTATTGTGCACCGATGGTTAAATTCTAACCTAAAAGTTTTACAGAATTAACATTATGTAAATAATTCAAATTAAATTCTGGGAAAAATATATGTCGATGATCTCGACATTAGCTTTCCGAAACTTTAAACGGTTCATGATTCTGATTCCTGGTTCTCCCGGAATCGCGAAAACATTGAAACACGTCTATTTTCGGACATGCTGTGCTCTAAGAATTTTCCAGAATTTAATACTCATAATTTCGTAAAAAAATTATATAATCAGAAATCTAACCTCATTATCGTTCTAACAAAAAAAACTGGAGCACGTTTGGAGTCCGGAGCTAGGAGATATCGTCTTTTTAATTCGTCATAACTAGTAGAAAATGAGGCTGAATTTATGACGAATTTTGACTATTTTTGGACGAAAAAGAGAGGAATTTGGGAAAAAAAAAATGAAGGATGAGGTATTTATAATGGTGGAGACTACTTAATTAAATACAACTAGGATTGGTTAATTTGGATAGGATTATGATGAATTTAAATAAGGATATGATATACATTAAGTTGTATTCCTAGTAGGTTCATGATTTGAATTAATTTAAAGTAGAGTTTGAATCTATCTCAATAATTTATAATCTTAAATATAATTAAAGATAATACAAATAATTTATAAAATCTTATTAATATCTATTAACACTAAATTATCATCTATCTAATATTAAGACTATATATATATCCAAATAAATCCTAATTAATTTCAAAAATCTAAAATAACCTAAAAATAATTCTAAATAAATATTTATATAAGTAAATATATCAAGAAATTCATTTGCTAATTAAATAACAGAATACTCTAAAGAAATTCAATACCTATAATAATATAAAATATACACAAAATATCTATTTTGGGTGAGGGGGTTTACAATCTACCCAACTTAAAACAATTTCGTCCTCGAAATTAAAATAGAACATGGTTTCTGTCTATCTAATCTCACTTGATCATAATCTAAAAGAATTTACCTCAAGTTTAATAATGCAATTTCTACCCAACTTAGAATTTACCGATCTATCACATAAGGCTCTTACACTTAAGAAAATATTCCTCAATTTATTTTCTCATGTCATTCAATCCTCAAAACTTTAACACCAACTATATCATATGTGATATGCCCTTAATCAATTATGAAAGATAGTCACCAAATAATGTGATTGGCCTATGGGGTATATCTTGTACTATCCATGTATCACTTATATCCAAGCACGAGATTTCGTCTTTCCGAAACAAGGAAAGACGGAAAGCAACGAAAAAGAGTTCAAGGAGGGGTAATAGAATGGAAGTATGGGAATCAAAGCGTTTAAAGAATTCAAATGAGAATTGTCAAGACAGTTGTGGATTGAAATCTTAATTTGGTAATTTCTTATTCGCATGCTCACATCGGTGCAGTTATGTACTTGGTATGATATGCTTTGTCGTATCTAGAGGGTAAGTATATTTGTCTACTGGTCCACTATACATCTCAATCCACGTAAAATACTATTGCAAAGGGCGAATCAAGCGCATTATGGCTAGCTAGACCATAATACACTGATTCTGATTAGACAATTTGTATTAGTGTGGTTGATCAGGCCCCAATAACACATATGTCATAAACAAACTCGATATAAGATTAAGCTTGCAAAAACTAGGCTATAATAGCAGCATAATTCAAGGTAGCACAGAAAATATAACGCTGGATTATGATGTGAGAAGTTACAAAATAATTCAAGTTCGCAAAAGCAAAAATAACATAAGCAATAATAATAAAAGACTCTACAATCTCTACAGTTATCATACAACCTCCTTATCTAAGTCGCTAGTCGACCAAATAGGGCAAGGACCTCTAAATTCTATGGTCTGAATAAACACTGTCGTCTTTTGCTAGCATGCGATAAATATCATTCGGTTACACTTCAATTAATAGGTCAAAAGACTATGTGATACTAGGTGTCAAACATTATAGTAAAACTTCTAACTCTAGTAGCGTCTATACTACCCTCACGTCCTCATAATACATCAAGGGGTAATAGTAAACCAATCTATAGATAAGGAATTCTAGGGTTCACTAGATATTCTAAACTTAGTGGTGTGTCTATATTCTCGTTGTATTCTTAATAGGTGTGCTACCATAATTATCATCATAATAATAGGGGTTCCTATATTCTAGCAGAAGGCTATTCTCAAAGAACTATTAGGGAAGTACAGGAATCAAGCAGGATGCAATTATTCGAATAGAATAGAGAGGAGGAAGATGAATCATAGTCAATTGTGGATGAGATCCTATACTCTAGTCCTAGGTGCAGGCTTGTTCGGTACAGTAACGTAACCGAGACAATATGCTCTCGACCTGCATGGGCCACCACAAAAATATGTCACGCCCCAGTCCCAAAAATACGTAGGACTAGGACACGTAAGCATGCCAGCCGCATGGATATGGCAACTCCAATATATGGAAACCAAATCCATACGTACGCTGTAATATGAATATAAAATCCACAAGTGGTATAAAATGTAATACAAGTCACAGGGTAAAATCTAAATCTCATCCACCAAAATCATATAGAAATAAATAACCAGTATCTATGAAACTAGATCTCAATAAGAAGTATCTAAGGATGATAGTTGGATGGAAACAAATCCACTACCAACTCGAATATAAGAGCAAATACAATATGAGTACAACACCACAATACAATATAAGAATACCAGCTATCCATCACAGCTCGAAGAGAAGACATCCTCGGATTACATGTAACCATCCAAATCTGCGCTCCTGTAAATACTCAAGAAAAGATATACCTGGCAGCGGACCAGGTCCTCAGAGGGACGTAACAAGATACAGAAAATACGAGCCAATTTGAATACAGTAAACATGCATATGGTTTGAAAATAGATAAGTACGCTGTACAAGACAATCTATATGAATGCAAATGAGGACAACTTTTCGACTTATGGGCAAGGGTAGTCTACTCGATCTAAGTCTCACAACTCACACACCCGTCTAGAACATCAGAAATCGACATACCTCTGGGGTAGCGACCAGCACGACTCTACAGAAATCGACATACCTCTGGGGTAGCGACCAGCGCGACACACGCCCGTAGTACGAACTATATACTACGGTTTACCAGAGTGGTTAAAAGCCCATACGCCTAATGATTGTCCTCCCATGATACTAGGTGCCATGTGTGTGTCAACATATCTAATACATAGTAATGACTGGAGAAAAACTACACATGCAAGAACTATACAGAAATAAAATAAATAAAAAGAAATATAAATAGCATGCAAAGTACTGTAAACAATTTGGCAAGGTATCTTGCCTGGGGTCCTGCTGCTGGTATGAATCAGAGTCCAAGTCACAGTCCAAATAGCCTATGTATTACAAATTTATCACGTCAAAAGATAATTTATTTTAATTTATTTAATTCTGGAATAGTTACTCTAAAATCCTATTTTAATCTTATTATTCTGATTTTTATATTAATTCCTAAATTTTGTCCAAAGAAACTGAATTTTATCAACTCGAGACTCATGGCACTCAAATCGAGGCGATCTGTTGACCAAAAAGTCAACCGATACAAACTCGACTTTCATGCATGATTTCCTATAGATTTCAGCATCAAAAACATACTAGAATTTACAGCTCGTCTGAATTCAAATTCGTTTAGAAATTATGGCACATACAAATTTTGTATTGTGCACCGATGGTTAAATTCTAACCTAAAAGTTTTACAGAATTAACATTATGTAAATAATTCAAATTAAATTCTGGGAAAAATATATGTCGATGATCTCGACATTAGCTTTTCGAAACTTTAAACGGTTCATGATTCTGATTCCTGGTTCTCCCAGAATCGCGAAAACATTGAAACACGTCTATTTTCGGACATGCTGTGCTCTAAGAATTTTCCAGAATTTAATACTCATAATTTCGTAAAAAAATTATATAATCAGAAATCTAACCTCATTATCGTTCTAACAAAAAAAACTGGAGCACGTTTGGAGTCCGGAGCTAGGAGATATCGTCTTTTTAATTCGTCATAACTAGTAGAAAATGAGGCTGAATTTATGACGAATTTTGACTATTTTAGGACGAAAAAGAGAGGAATTTGGGAAAAAAAAAAATGAAGGATGAGGTATTTATAATGGTGGAGACTACTTAATTAAATACAACTAGGATTGGTTAATTTGGATAGGATTATGATGAATTTAAATAAGGATATGATATACATTAAGTTGTATTCCTAGTAGGTTCATGATTTAAATTAATTTAAAGTAGAGTTTGAATCTATCTCAATAATTTATAATCTTAAATATAATTAAAGATAATACAAATAATTTATAAAATCTTATTAATATCTATTAACACTAAATTATCATCTATCTAATATTAAGACTATATATATATCCAAATAAATCCTAATTAATTTCAAAAATCTAAAATAACCTAAAAATAATTCTAAATAAATATTTATATAAGTAAATATATCAAGAAATTCATTTGCTAATTAAATAACAGAATACTCTAAAGAAATTCAATACCTATAATAATATAAAATATACACAAAATATCTATTTTGGGTGAGGGGGTTTACAGCCAGTCCTCTTCCTCCCCACAAAATTTCGGCCGACGACGTCGACGCGCCGGAGAGATCTCGAGCCCGCAGCGTCGACGAGTCGAGAACCGCGGCTGCTGCCCGCAACCTCCCCGAGCCTCGCCGGAGCGCCGCCCGGCCACCCCCGCCGGCGACGACCGACCAACTCGACCCCCTCGACCTGAGGTACGACTTAGTGTGTAAATATTAGTATTTGTTCATGTATTTTGGTTTGCAAGTTTTCATACATATGAATCTCGTATTTTATAGTATTTAAATACGTATATTAGGTATTCTAAATATATATGTATTCCTTTCTGTATTTTTATAGTATTTTAATGTATATACTGAGAGAAATTTCTGAGTTTTAATTTATATATATAAATGCTCTAATACAATTAATGAAGGTATATATATACATAGTATAGATATAAATACTTGATATGATCTAATACCTAAAGTATATATGTATATATGTATATATACATATATATATATATACACAAATAAATATATATTTCTGAGAAATAAATAGTGTATGTATTTTTTCTACCCAAATTAATAATGGTGCATAAATATAAATAATGCTATATTTACTTTTGGTAAATACACATAATTATGTATGTATGTATGAATGTACTTTTAAATAAATACTAAAATATTAACTATCTAATATTTATAGTATTAAATACATTTCTGGAAAAATAAATATTATTTTTGGTATATACTGTATTTCTATTTTTGGGTATATTTTAAATAATACATAAATATATAAGTACGTATTTTTTTTATAAATAAAAATGTAGGTATATACATAGTATATATATACATGAGTTTAAATACCCTATTTTTTTTATATACCTAATATGGATATATATTAATATATATGTATATGAATGTATATATTTCAAGTTACCATGCTATATATGATTATGTATAAATAAATGATGTATTGGATATTATCTATTATATACACATATATGTATTTATTGAAAATAACATAATTACCAGTGTATTGCTAAATAATACATAAAAATATTTTGGTACTAATAAACAAAATATTATTTAATATATTTAAATATAATTTAGTGTGTATATAAATACTAGTGTTAGCTGAATATACATACAGCCCCGACCCTGTGTCAGTTGTAGATACGGACAGATGTGTCCTAGTCGTGCTATTGTAGCGACTAATTTGGATATTACTATATCCTATATAGGATTTCTGGACACTACTGCCGAGACATCAGGAGCAGGGCTTTGGATTTTGCAGCTACCCGGGGCAGGCAAGTATACCTTGCTGATTTACTGCTTTAAATTTAAATGTTAAATATTTTAATTATACATGAACTGTGCGCATCCGAGATTGATTCGGGTGCAGTCGACATTGCGTCGATGAGTAGTGTACTTGACCTAGTTGCTAGTTGACTCAACCACTACTGCGAGGATATTCTGATATTCTCCTAGACCATGGCACTATACATGTACCACGATGGTACATTCATATTGGGATGCGGGTCCGCGTACCCAATTCGCTATCGGTACGTACGACATGCATCACGGACTAGCATGCATTCTAGAGTAGCATAGTTGAGACTTGGCATCTAGATACGGTACACTCAAGTCGTATATTCGACTTGCGTATCTACATTGGGCGGGAAGAACAACTGACAGACGTATGGGATACCCCTATCGGACTCCGTGGTATCCAGAGGAACCACAGACCCGGTGACTCCCTATATTCAGACACCGCGCTCTTCGGAGTGTTACGGACGTATATACATTGCAGATACCACGTCCCTTAGAGTGTGGACGTTATATATATACAGATACCTCATTCTTCGGAATGATGGACGTTACAGATACCACACTCTAGAGGATGTTGGACGTTATGCCTACACCTACTTATACGTTCCTAGGTTGTCCTTATATTGCATTCACTTAGATGGTTAGCACACCCCCTCTTTACTTTTATTTCAGTACTATATCCAGCATGCATATTGTATCTTGTTACGTCCCTCTGAGGACCTGGTTATCTTCCAGACCTGGACGAGGCCTTTTATCCTACAGTTTACGGGCCAGGCATAGAGACGAGGTTTGCTCTGGACGAGGAGCTAGAGGTCCTTCCATCAGAGTACCCCTGATCAGATTGGTAGGCCTTTCGCCTATGACTGGAGCTCCTTACCTAGTTAGATGTTGTTCCAGTCTCTCCTTATCAGTACTTTCATTTCAGATATTCAGTACTTTATTTCAGACTATCAGTACATTGTAGTGGGTTTGTTCCTACCAGACTTATTTCAGTTGTACTATGTCAGTCGACTATGTTTCTCGTATTCCAGTCTTTCATTTCAGTATTTACTTGTTATCTGTGGATGAGATTAGACATTACCTGTTGTTGTTATTAGACTTGTTAGATTTAGGACAGCGTAGCACGCTTCGTCAGGATCCATTAAATTGGGATATCCTCGGAGTCGTGTCAGCTGACCAATGCCACGTGGCCTGGTTCCATAATATTTTGGGACTGGGACATGACATGGTTTTAGTGGTGGCCTATGCAGGTCTGAAACACCAAACATCTATCGCTTGTGGTATGGAAACGTGCCCAGCGAGCCTGCAATAGGATAGAAATTACTAGGTCTCATCCACTTGATTACGCCTTTGAACCTCTTCTGAACTGTAATATATCTGCATCCTGTTTGATTGATTCTATACTCTTCTAAATATCGTTCTATCTCTTACAGCGAGATGAACCTTCGGAGCCGACGTGAGATACTCGGTGCCATAGCACCACCTGCAGCACCGAGAGAGGATACGACTCGAGGACCACCCAGAGAGCATCCTCAGCCAGAGGCAGAGGTGATCCCTCAGGCCCCGATGATGCACTGGCATCAGGTCTCTCCCGACGAGGAGACGCAGCAGCCAGAGGGCCAGGCATCACAGACGATTCCGAGGCAGTACTTCGAGGGGCAGACCTCGAGGGCGACACCGATGCCGCAGTACGAGAGACCGGCACCCGAGGAGACACCGAGGAGACAGCAGGAGGTACCGCTTCCACCACCTCCACCGTTTCCACATCAGATGCCACCAGCGGAGGGACAGACACAGATGATGCAGTTCTTCCAAATGATGATGCAGGCCTAGATGTAGCAGACGGAGACTCTGAGACAGGGTCTGATGGCCGTACTAGAGAGGGCACCTGCCCAAGCACCAGCACCAGCACCAGCACCAGCACCGGCACCTGCACCTGACCGGCTAGCGGGCACTGTAAAAGGCTTCAGAACGATGGGCCCGGGAACCTTCTCGGGTAAGGAGACGGCTGAGGAGATCTTAGACTGGGTCTCCAACACTGAGATGCTGCTAGAGGGTTCGCAGCTACACCCCGATCTCTGGATGACCGCGGTGAGGGCCCAACTCACAGGCAACGCCCATCACTGGTGGGACTCTATGGAGCGCAGCATTGGCCGACAGCAGACTTGGGAAGAATTTTTAGAGCACTTCAACAAGAAGTATTTCCCAACTACGGTGAGGAACGCCCTGTACTCTCAGTTCCTGCACCTGGAGCAAGGGAACCTGACTGTGGACGCCTACGACGGAGAGTTCAGCAGACTCAGCCGATTCGGAGCAGCCCTGATCCCCAATGACCTGGAGAAAGCCAGGAGATTCCACCACGGCCTCACTCAAGAGCTGCAGAGGTACACTACTACCCAGGCGAGGATCTCTTATGAAGAGGTCCTATCAGAGGCGAGGATCCAAGAGGCTATAGGAGGAGGAGGAGCGAGACGTTCAAGCGCGAACGTTCCAGCCAGGACCCAGCAAGGAGCCGGAGGACCGATCCGCCGTCCAGGAGCGCAGGCGCAGCAGAGGACAGCGCCGTACCAGCAGAAGGAGCTTCCGACCTGTCACTTCTGTGAATAGTACATTATGATTGTTTGATTTACTTCAACCTCACCCTTATTTTGTTAGTTAAAACATAAATGAGTTAGTAATGATTAATAACTAAGAGATGAGTTCATAATGATAACCCTTATGTATATGCACTATAGCAATATTTGTATCCCCTTATTATTTTAAATCATGAATAGTACCCCTTAGTCTAACAGGAATTAGTTGGATTGCTTATACTTCTAATAGTTTTATAAAGTTAGTCCAGACCTAAGTTGTTGCGCTAAAACTTAGACTAAGCCTAGGAAAGAGTTGAAGGCACTTGTTACGAACTGATGACTATGACAAATCGCTGACGAGGTAGTGATAGCTGCAGCTAGACGATTATGGTAGAGTAGTCGAATTACTTGCAGCCATACTGGCCATGTGGCATGGCAGTATTAGACTACGATACTTGACGGTTACGAAAAAAAATCATAGTTATGATATTTCAGACAGGTATCCCAAGATTCTCGACCCAATAAATAAATGCGTCTTACAACCTAGACAATAGCTTCAAGAGACTTTGACTACTAGTAGAAATTTTTGTAAGTTGGGTAGCATAGACGAGTTAGAGGATAATAGAATAGTGTATGGATAATAAATGAGAAAAGTGTTAGGGTGACTGACCATAACTTTTAGGAAGCATTGCTAGATAGCAATGAAGTGTAATAGCTATAGTGATTATTATGAATATGGGTTAGTGTCAATTTCGAGGATAAATTTTTTGTAAGTTGAGTAGAATATAAAATCCCATATTTTTAATATTATTTAATTAATTAATTATTGAATTTATCTATATTATTTCGTAGTTGATTAGATAATATATATTATTGATTTAATTACTTAGATAAATTAATCATTTAGAAATTATTATACAAAACTACTATTTTATTTTAGGAATCTCTGTGGAAGAGTAATAGATTTTTTTTAGAATTTATTTTGGGTACAATATTTTCTGGATTTTCTATACCTTAAATATATATATGCAAATAAATAAATAGCATAATAATAATAATAATAATACTAAGTATTAAGTAATAGTTATAATAAAAATAATGTTAAAGAAAAGAAAATAGATAATAGAAATAGAAAGGAAAAAAGAATAGAAAAGAAAAAGAAATCTCTTAACTCCTAATTCCCTAATCCCTTAACAGCAGTACCCAAGCCCTAAGCTGAGCCCACTCCAACCCGAGCAGTAAGCCACGCGGCCCGGGTCTCCCCTCACCCGCAGATCCCATCTCACCCTCACTCTCTCTCTCTCTCTCTCTCTATATATATATATATAATATCATATAAACCCTAACCCTAGCTCCCATCTTCGCGCCGCCAACCCGAACCCTGGACCATCGCATCACCGCGGGAGCACCGCCGGCCGACCGCAGGGACTCGCCGCACACCCGCGCGTCACCCGCGAGGTTCCCCTGTAGATTCAGGCAGCAAAGACCCCTCCTTCATGCGCTGTTTTCCGCATCCTCGCTCGACCAAATTCAGATCCGTCTTCGCCGGTATGATCCCCACTTATCCCTCTCAAAATCTCGTTAATTAGTTTCAATCGTACAACGTTAAAAACCAGGTAGAAATTGACGCCAAGTTTAGGAAAAATGATGCTTTAAAACTGCTTTAAAACTGTTCCAACGGCCTATGTTTCGAGGCCGATATCTCCCAACGTAGACATCCAAATTAAGATCCACCTTTTTCAGTGTAAAGTCCATATAACCGATATCATTTCCTATTAATTACTTTATTTTATTCTGTGTTGAAACCAGAGATAAATTAGGTTAAAAATTCAGAAAAACTTATTTTTTAAAAATGTTAAAACTTGTGATACGGAGCGCGTCCCGCCATACTGGACCGCCTTGTCGCGTACCAGTTGCACTGAAAGGTGTGCATGGTATGTCCTGACATGTGGGCTTTCGAGGAAACTGATTTGGATGTGTGTGCGCGTCGGAATCACCCCATATCCGTATAAGGGCCCGGTATCGTAACTTTTGCAAAATACCACCCCATTTAGTGTACGCTCGTTAGAATGCGACAAAACTTGCGCAACTGGATTCGTGGTATCACGCTGGTCCTGTGACCCAAGTTTCACACGATTCTGAGATAGTTGCCCAAGCCGTCTAATTGTGGGCCCCATGGTTGACTTTTTGGACGAATTTGTGTTCGGCTCACCGGAATCCAAAATTGGACGTACCGTTGAGTTCGTATTGACTTTTAGAAATTGTTTAACCTATAATTTGTCCCATTTAGAGACCTTTACCTCTGGCACATATTTTGGTGCAAAGTGGGCCACATGTGGACCTCGCTTTGACTCAAAATTACCGTTTTGCCCCTGTGTCCAAATTTGACGAAAGGGTAGTATTTTCTAGCTATCTCGCTTATTCTGGAAATGTTGGTGATGTTTATTTCAGCATCCGGGGATGTTCATTCTGAGGCCGTAGTTTCTACTCCTGTGTGCTTGATGCCTGGACGTTTACACTTTGCAGCTTTCTTGCCAGGCAAGTATACCTTGCCAAATTGCTTACAGTACCTTGCATGCTTATTATATTCTGTATATTCATTGCATGTGTGTTCTCTTTCAGTTATAATAATATACTATATATATGTTAACACACACTTGACATATAGTATCACGGGAGGAAAGGACAATCAGTAGGCGTATGGGCTATAACCACTCTGGTAAACCGTAGTAACTAGCACGCACTATGGTAGTCGTGTTCGATGGTCGCTACCCTCGCGGTATGTTGGCTGATAGAGTCACGATGGTCGCTACCCTCGCGGTATGACGGCTGATGATGTCCCTGACGTGTGTGTGAGTTGTGAGATTAGATAGAGTAGCCTACCCATGCCCATACGTCAAAAAGTTGTCCTCATTATGCATTCATATAGATTGTCTTGTACAGCGTACATATATATTTTTTGTTTATATTGCATGTTTACTGTATTCAATTGGCATACTTCTATGTATCTTGTTACGTCCCTCTGAGGACCTGGTCCCTTGCCAGGTATAAACGATCAGGAGTATCCGCATGAGTATGGGCTGGGACCTGACGCATTACTTTCTGCCGATGAGGTCTTACCTTCTGAGCATTATTGATTATCTCTAGCGATGGATCTTCTTAGCTGATACACTTCTATCATCATCTTATTTTATATTGGAGATTTACCCTTATTTCTTATTTTAGTTTGATATAGTCATTGGTAGTGGATTTGTCTCCACCCGACTATTATTTTGGATTATTCAGACTCATTATTCTAGTTTAGTTATTTCTTTTCTATGACTTGTTGTGTGGATGAGATTAGTATTTCTGTGACTTGTGACAAAATATATACCACATGTGAGTTAATATTCTTACTACAACGTACGTGTGTATTATGGTATCCATATATTGGAGTTGCCATATACATAAGGCTGGCATGCTTATGTATTCCTAGTCCTACGTATTTTGGAACTGGGGCATGACAGGTGGTTTGCTCTTTTAAAATATTAGTAAGGAATGTAATGTATGGATCAGCTATCTCATTTTGCGTCCAAGTTGTAAGCCCGTGCGGCATCCTTATTACTTTTGAGTCAAGAGTCTATAACCAGATGTACATTATCAATAAAGAGAACTTTTTTATATCTCAATGTGTGATATCTTATTTGCGTACTCTGTTTTATATGTTCTAAAGTATATCATTATGCCTAGGCCTAGTGTACGTGCGCCTTACGCGTCCACGGTATCACGCCCGGGGGACGATTATCGATTTAGCATAAATCGGGGTGTGATATATTGGTATCAGAGCATGGCTTCGGATCCTTTGACCTTCGTGTCAGAAAAGTTTTCTTGAAATGACCATGTCCCTCCCAGTTGAACTTTTGGATTCGCTTGGCCAAAATGAGATGCGTTCCATACAATGAGTCCATAATTTGTTTTGAGACTGAAGCAAGTTACTTTTCTTTAAAGAAACGACCTCAAAGCCGGATGCACAAGCGCAGGTAGTGGCGTGGGTGCAAGGGAGCAGTTCCGGCACTTCGGGTAGCTCAGGAAGTCCAGCAGCCACGCCCTCTGTCGATCCATTCGAGCGGATGATGCGCTTGATGAAAACGCAACAGAGGTAGGTGTAACTACATCAAAGCCAATTTGAGTCCCGGATTGAGGCTCGATTTCAGGTGCAGCAGACTCAGGCCGAGGCACATTAGAAGCAAATGGATATCTTACAAACGATTATGACGACGCTCGTCGCCAATAACCATTCTGCATCAACGGCCACCGCGACAGTGCCAGTTGTAGCCGACACCACGGGACTTCAGGGCTCTCAGGAACCTCCGCCCTCGGACGAAAAGGGTTCCATCCTGCAAATATCAGAGTTTAAGAAGATGTGTCATGCTATCTTCAAAGGGACTGAGGACCCCTTAGTGGCGTTGGATTGGCTGGTTGAGTTAGATGACCACTATAAAGTTTTTTGCATGGATGAAACGAAGAGAGTTGCTTGTGCTCAGCTTCAACTCCGTTTAAACGCATATAATTGGTGGGATGTGTACAAACAAGCTATATTGAGTGAAGATGACAATAAGACTATCTTTTGGTCCGTGTTTCATAAAGCCTTCGAAGAGGAGTACCTTCCACCCGCCGTCTGTCGCGAGAAGGAAGACGAATTTATACATCTACAACAAAAAAATATGACAGTGCGGCAGTATGCCGCAGAATTCAACATGCATGCAAAATTTTCTAAGTCTCATCTCTGTGACATCGAAAGTCGAGCTCGAAGGTTTGAGATAGGACTGCGACTTTCTATTCATGCCCACGTCGTCGTCCCTCTGTACCGTACTATGCGTGAGTATCTAAACCATGCCCTCTCCGTAGAGTCGCAGTACCCCCCAGTTTGCATCGTTGTTGTATAAATTTTTTATCACAAGCACCCTAGCAGCACAGGTGGTAACAATTCGCACATGTGCCACAAAATGACGGCTCTCAGGACCATAATCCAGGGAAGAACCACGGGAAACCTTGTGCCTACTGTCACAGGCCAGGACACCATGTCAGACTGTCGTATTCGAAAGGGGGATATTTCGTTAGTGGTAAGTTTGGCCACGTAGCTCGCAATTATTGGGATCGCCCCAATGACCCCCCTTCGCGTCGTCCATAGCAACAACATCGTCCGTCTCAGAATTAGGGACAAGCACCTCGAGCGAACCAGAAGGCACCACAGAACGCTCAAGGCTGGGTCTATGCTCTAACTCAGGAAGAGGCGTTCGCATCAAATACGACGGTGTTAGGTATATTACTTTTCAATAATGTATCTGCTCGAGTATTGTTTGATTATGGTGCCACACATAGTTTTATTACAATAAATTTTGCCGCTGAGAACATATTTCCTATGACACCGCTAGGCCTAAACCTTAGTGTCAGTACTCCATCGGATGTAGATTTGCCGGCTCACTTAGTTTGTCGTGAAGGTAATATTTGCATCGGAGGAAAGAAATTATCACTTGATGCGATAGTCTTAGACATCATGGACTACGACATCATCTGGGGATGGATTGGCTCGGCGCTTGCTCGGCTACCATTGATTGTGCAGAAAAGAAAGTCGTGTTTCGTCTACCTGGCGAGATCGAATTTTGCTATGCGTGCAGTCTACTGTCGAGAGCGTTGAATGTCTGCATGGTGATCTCTGCAATGTCTGCTCGACGGATGATACATTTTGGCTATAATGGGTACTTGGCATCCGTTCGAGACACACAACGAGATTGCACACATGTAGAGTCTACTTTCGTTGTGGCAGATTTTCCTGATGTTTTTTTCGATGAGTTGCCCGACATGCCGCCCGACCGAGAGATAGAGTTCACTATTGATACATTTCCAGATACTCGACCCATTTCCAAGGCTCCGTATCGAATGGCCCTGGCAGAACTAAAGGAGTTAAAGGTTCCGTTGCAAGAATTGCTAGATCATGGGTATATTCCTCCTAGTGTGTCTCCGTGGGGCTTGCATGTATTATTTGTAAAGAAAATGGATGGCTCGATGCGGCTCTGCATCGACTATCGTGAATTGAATAAGGCCACTATTTGAAATAAGTACCCCCTTCCTAGGATCGATGACCTCGTTGATCAACTACAAGGTGTGACGATATTTTCAAAAATTGATCTTCTCTTGGGTTACCATCAGCTCAAGATCAAGCCGGACGACGTGCCAAAGTCATCCTTTCACACTCGCTACGGCCACTATGAGTTTTTGGTAATGTCATTCGGACTGACCAATGCCCCTGTCGCCTTTATGGACTTAATGAATCATGTGTTCCAGCTATATCTCGACAAGTTTATAGTAATATTCATTGATGATATCTTGGTGTACTCGAAGAATAGGAAAGAACATGCACAACACTTACGGACCGTACTACAGACTCTTTGGGACAATAAGCTATACGTAAAACTGAGTAAGTGCAAATTCTGGTTGAGCAGTGTATCTTTTCTCAGGCACATCATTTCTACGGGAGGTATTTCAGTCGATCCAAAGAAAGTTGAAGCCATCATCGAGTGGAAGCGGCCTGCATCCTTCGGTGAGATTCGAAGGTTCCTCGGGCTAGCGGGCTACTACAGGCATTTTGTGAAAGACTTTTCTAATTTAGCATCACCTCTGACTCGCCTCACACAGAAGGTAGTCGTATTCGAGTGGTCCACCGACTGCGAAGCCTCGTTTGAAGAGTTAAAGCATTATTTCGCCTCTGCACCACTACTTGCACTACCAGATGAGATCTCAGGATTCCAAATATTCAGCGATGCGTCAGGGCAGGGTTGGGATGTGTAGTCATGCAGCCGAATAGGATGATAGCCTATGCATCCAGACAACTGAAAAGAACGAAAAAAATTATCCTACACATGACCTGGAACTAGCGACAATTGTGTTGGTGCTAAAATTATGGCGACACTACCTCTATGGAGTGGCTTGCCAAATTTATACTGATCACAAAAGCTTGAAGTACCTATGCACCCAAACGGACCTTAACCTACGAAAGCGGCATTGGCTAGAATTAATCAAAGACTATGACTTGACGATCGACTACACACCTGGCAAAGAAAATATTGTAGCGGATGCATTGAGTCGAGTGTTTGCGGGATCCATGTCCGTTGATCACAGGTTACAAAGGGACTTAGAGGAAATGGGCATTGAACTCTGAATTCGATATTACGGTGCGCAAGTTGCTCAGATGTGATTCGTATCCAACTTGTTAGAGAGAGTCACATCTACTTAGAGGGACGACCCATTCCTAAGGAAAATGGGAGCATATTCTAGCGGGAAAGGCAAAGAACTTTACAGTATATGAGAATGGAGTGTTGCGAGTTAAGGGAAGGCTATGCGTCCCCAACGACATAGAACTCAGAAAGGAGATCCTTGTGGAAGCTCACTATGCAGCCTATACAGTCCATCCCGTGAGCACGAGGATGTATAAAGCCCTTCGCACTATTTTCTGGTGGCACGACATGGAGAGAGGCGCTCTTCCTATCGCAATGCATAACCTGTCAAAGGGTGAAAGTAGAACATCATAGATAGGACGGAGAGATACAAAATCTTGCTATCCCGGAATGAAAATGGGAGCACATAAGCATGTACTTCATTGTTGGCTTGCCAAAGATGCAACGGGGGAACGACGCAGTCTGGGTCATCGTCGATCGGTTAACCAAGTCAACGTACTTTATTGCCATTAAAGTTACTTGGATCATCAATCGCCTCGCCCAGACCTACCTTGATGAGATATTTCGGCTGCACAGAGTACCAGTTTCTATAGTGTCAGATTGGGACGAACAATTCCTATCACGTTTCTAGGAGAGCCTTCAGTCAGCAATGGGGACCAAGTTGAAGTTCAGCTTAGCCTACCATCCTTAAACTGATGGCTAAACAGAGCAGGTGAATCAGGTACTCGAAGATATGCTACGTTTTGTGCAATCAATTTAAAGTCAAGTTGGGACGTCCACCTACCGTTGGCCGAATTTGCATATAACAACAGTTATCAGTCCAACATCCAAATGGCTCCGTACGAGGCTCTATATGGACGAAAGTGTAGGTCACCGATGTAAAGCCCCGCTCTGCACCGACATTATGTATCAGGTGGGTGGGTCAGCACTTTTATAAGTACTGGTGAGATAAAATAACTTAACAGAAACAAGCATTCACTCAAAATAACACTAAGTAATCATGTTATAAAATATTACATTACTAGTGATCTTTCTAGTTTTACCTAGGTTCGTTTCATGTAGTTCTAGCAGAGTCATATTACATTGTTTGGAAATATATTTGGAAACAGAGTTTCATATGCGATATATAAGCAAGCAAGCCGTTCGTTCATGTTTTGGGGTATGCACAGCATGTCTCGTGAGACTCCATGGTCAAATACATAGCTAGACACACATGCACGATCTTAGAGGCAGTCCATCTATCCAAGCTAACACAATGACTTAGCTATATGCAGGACGGTCCCCGAGTATCTCAGGATCGGCAGCTGATTGTACAATATACCAATGACTCATTTATCTGATGCTAATGGCAGCTGTGACTCATGGTTGCTTTTCACTATCATGGTAGCAGCCGTGACACATGCAGTTCAGCTCTTCACCAAAAGCCATTATTCGACCACGTACGAATGCATGAAATACTGTCAAATAAACTCTAGTATGCAGACGAGACGAACCATCAGAACAGTTATCGTTGTTGCGAGGCAATCCGACTTATCACTTGAACACATTCAGGCACAATATGGTTCTCTCGAAACATAGACGATAGTAAACATATTCATGCACTCTAGGCAAGCGTTTCAGGATTCTCGTTTTAGCAGACTTATCGTTTCAAAATAAGCTAGGTGAGTTCGTTCATTAACATGCAAGGCAGGTTCTATCATTCTCTTATAAAAATATTGCAAGCAAAAACTCAGGTTATTATTAAGGCATGCAAGAATCAGAGAACGAAGTTCTGCCCACTCACCTGATACATAATATCGGTGCGGAGCGGGGCATTACATACTTACCAACCAACAAAAAGTTTCATTCTCGAAACTTCAAGGATAAACTTCTCGATATTCAGGATTCTCGTTTTAGCAGACTTATCATTTCAAAGACAAGCTAGGTGAGTTCGTTCATTAACATGCAAGGCAGGTTCTATCATTCTCTTATAAAAATATTGCAAGCAAAAACTCAGGTTATTATTAAGGCATGCAAGAATCAGAGAACGAAGTTCTGTCCACTCACATGATACATAATGCCGGCGCGGAGCGGGGCATTATGACCGATCTGCTGGGATGAAGTTGGGGAGCGTCAAATCCTTAGGCCGGAACTAGTTGAACAAATAATCCAAAATGTTCGGTTGATTCGAGAGCGACTAAAAGTAGCACAAAGCCGACAGAAGAGCTATGCCGACATTCGTCGTCGACCCCTTAAGTTTTTCGAAGGTGACCATGTGTTTTTGAAGGTCTCTCCCATGCGAGGAATTATGAGATTCGAAGTAAAGGAGAAGTTAAGTCCGAGTTTCATTGGCCCGTTCGAAGTCCTCAAATGAGTCACTTCAGTTGCCTATCAAATTGTATTACCAACAGCCCTGTCAGACGTGCATGATATTTTTTATGTGTCACAGCTTAGGAAATACTTGCATGACCCAAACCATGTGGTATATTTTGGCCAGTTGGATCTGCAGGCAGACTTGTCGTACACCGAAGAGCCTGTTCAGATCTTAGATCGAAAAGAGAAGCAGTTACGGAATCGTGCAGTCTCGCTTATATACGTTCTTTAGCGGAACCACTCGGTCGAGAAATCGACCTGGGAACTCGAATTGGACATGAAGGAAAAGTTTTCTTTTTTAATTTTTAGGGGTAGGTTCTATTCCTAAGTTTCGAGAACGAAATTTTTTGTTAGTTGGTTAAGATGTAGTGCACCGTTCCCCCTATTCGGGGAGCGCGGCTAAAATATACTTGGTATCGTTCGATCGGGACAGATTGAATTAAGATTCTTTCCTCATTATGGATTAATTTCTTCTGAATCAGGTCCCATATTCAACGGATCATGCCTCATGGAAAGAATCGACGGCAGAGTCGAGAGAGGCCTTTCCGTTGCGCTGGTTTCTTTGCCAATTTTTGATGCCCTTTATTGCTTTCTTGTTGGTTTTGTGACTAGCATTTTCTTGAACTGTTTCGATTTTATTGTCTTCATTCTTTGGATTTCGTATTTCTTATCGAACCTTTTGAGACCAAAGCAGGAGATATTGATCATCTGTTGGTGCATACATGTGATCGTGTAGGCGACGTGCAAGCGGAGTCTTGAAGATCTCCATTTTCTCTCTTCCGATTCACCAACTTGTGAGTGGCCTTACTCCCGAATTGTGCCCTTCTTCCACGTCTTTATTCCTAATAAATTAACTCATTTGTGCATTCTGATCAATGATACCAAAAGAATAAAATTGAGTCAAGATAAAAGAAAAAGTAGACTTGAAACACTTATAATACTTGTCACATAAAATTCTACACGGTCACATTGTTGCGTGCTTGTCCGCTATAAATGTAGCTATTTTGTGTTCAGTTGTAGTTAGAACTTTCATCTATAACTGTTTAATGGGTAGTACATAACTTATGAATTAATCATATCAGCTAGTAGACTATGCCATTGCACTGTGCTAAAGTAGTTCTGTTCATGTTGATGTCTTGAAATGCTTTGTATGTTAACTTAGTATTTAAATCGTCAATGGTCATGGACAACTTGTGCACAAGGTATATGGTTCCTACGAAAGGTCGTCGGGGCACCGGGGGTTGATTCGTCCCGGGAGGAACAATAGTTAGTCGTGCTAGCAACATAGCACGGGTTGGCGAAAGTTTGTAGCGGGACTCGCTACCTGCGCTGCAAGCATCACCGTCTACCCAGACTATAGTCCATGATGGCTAGTCAAGACAGTGATCATTATGTATATTTAAACAGTGCAGACTAACTATGCCTTTGTGGCAGCGAAGGTCATGCTAAGTTCTGTACAGGTGGTTCAGACGATACAGGTAAAGTCACCGAACGGTGGTATATTTTGTTATGTCATTCCATTCTATCGTATATAAAGAATTAAACTAAGGCAAGATAGAAAGATCACATAATAATAATGTTGTATGTTCACATGAATATGATATCAATTTTGGTAGGTTGGGTTAGCTCACCCTCACCGGTACTTTTTGAAGTACTGACCCTCGTTGTAGCAGGTTTCTCGGGCCAAGACGACGCGACGAGGAGCTGAAGCTTTCCCCAATATTTTACTGATCTTGCGTGTTCGTATTTGTGACTTTTGGAGCTCAAGTACATAATCAAAAAAGGATATCACACTTACCTTTTAAAGCTCTAGATGATGGTGCTAACACGCACCCAAGGTGGTTTGCTCTTTTAAAATATTAGTAAGGGGTGTAATGTATAGATCGGCTATCTCATTTTGCGTCCAAGTTGTAAGCCCGTGCGGCATCCTTATTACTTTTGAGTCAAGAGTCTGTAACCAGATGTACATTATTAATAAAGAGAACTTTTCTATATCTCAATGTGTGATATCTTATTTGTGTACTCTGTTGCATATGTTCTAAAGTATATTATTATACCTAGGCCTTGTGTACGCGCACCTTATACGTGCACGACATAACGCCCGGGGGACGATTATCGATTTAGCGAAAGTCGGGGCATGACAGGGCTTGCAATATAAATAAGTGAAGCAGTGCACTACGAAGAGTATATGATGATCTACTCGAGGCATAGCGGGGTCTACTTGCACGAGACAAAGGTAGCATACGAGGGTCCATTTATAAGCCAAGTTTTATTTTTATGTTCTAACACAAGCAATACAAGATGGGATTATTTTCTTAGCTAGGTGCGTTGTATTCTTTATTAGCATGTAATGGGTAATTCACCTAGCAACTAGCATGTATCGTCCATATTTTATGTGTGCTCGCTAAGCAAAGACAAGTTCACCGTAGCCACCTACCTTAGTGATAATTCGCCTCGGTCGAGAGATACTCTGAGCGAGCCTTTGAAATTCTAAGTCTGAAATCCTAAAGGGCCAAGTTTGGAAATCATTTGCCTCAAACGAGTCTTCTCGATGAGCAAAGCGGGTCAGGTCATTGCACTTGCGCTATTTGAATCGGTTGTTCGGTTGAATAGAATGGGTCATTACATTATACACCACTCAGAAAAAGTCTCGTCCTCGAGACTTCCTGAGCGCAAGCCCTTCTATCGCATGATCAAATTTATCTCAAGCATAGCAATCAGTACCACTAGATTCGTTCAAACTTAATTTTCCACCCATTCCTTATACCGTATCGCGTGTATGCTAGGCCAGTCTCATTGAATGACTCAATCATTCAATCCAAGATCTGACTCGGTCTCTATTGCGCCTTAGCGCAGAACATATATCGCTTAACGCGGGGTACGTTATGATCCATCTTGAATAACGATCTAAGGCTGAGGCAAACTTATACAAATTGATATACACGTCCGTGCGAATCTAACATATTCACTTGCACTAGCATTCGAGATTAGCAAATCGCGAGTCTGGATCGTCCATATATTCAAAGCGCCCCTCAAACATATGCATGTCAACCAACTTAGCGATAGAGAAGTCTTTGCACTCGAGTTCAACATATCACTGGGTCTTGGATCGTGCACACATTCAAGGCGTCCCTCAAACATATACATTCAACCAAATTTAGCGATAGTAAAATCAGACAAGCTACTTGCGAAAATCTCAAGGGTTCTTGTAAATACCCAGATTTTTAGAATTGTTTTAAATATAAATTTTTGGGATTTTTCTGTAGTTTTTAATTAATTATTACTAATGTCCTTCAGGGATTAATATTTTTATGTATTATATTAAGTATTATTATATTGCAAAAATTATATTTTTGAGTGTATAATTAATAATTGGATGTAGTAAAAATTTTCTAGAATTTATTGGGCTCAAAAACTATTTTTAAATAGCTAAAAATATTGTGTTTAGAAAAACCAGATCGAACCAGACTTGAACCGAACCAAACCAACACAAACTGAACCCAACCAAACCAACCCCACTATTGGATCGGATCCTAACCCTCCAACCCGACCCGACCCGATAACCCACTCTCCAGCACCTACGACCCCTCCCCCCCTCGTTCCGACTCCGCCACGACACCCCGCGACCCCCCCGAAACCCCTGGCGACCAATCCGGCCCTCTCCCCATAACCGTCGCGGCCCTGCCCCTATAAAAACTGACTGAACCCCCACCGCCATCACCATCTTCATCTTCTTTAACTTCACCCCTCCGGCCGACTTCGACTCCGGTCACCCGCCGACCCCGGACGCCATTACTGCGACGAACTCGGCGACTCCGGCCATATCTCCATTGACGGCGACGAAGACCACCACGACCCACCAGCAGTCGCAGCAGCCACAACAACCTACCGTCGCCGCCGACGTGCACCGCCGCCCCACCACCGTTCACGCGCAATACAGGCAGATTCGACCCTTGTTCCGGTAAGTTTTTTCTTTTTTCGCGTTGTGTCGATTCTCGAACGGCTTATTGCGATATGTTTGCTGTATGACTCTCTCGACCCTGTACAATTAGATTGGGATATCGTGTCCTATGTCGGTCGCAAACTGCGACGCAAAAATAAGAAAATAACCCAATTTTGGAGTTCAGAAACTGTCCCAAAGTCCCATGTTCATGGCCATTTTTCTCCTAACCTGTTTAATATTTTTAAAATTCTATTTGAACAGTAAATTAGACAATATAACCGAGTTTTAAACCCTATAATTAGTTTATTTTAATTTGATGTATGTTGTGTTTTATTCGCAGGTAAAGTCGACCAAAACTTGGTTTTTAAAATCCGATTTTTTCTCGAAACTGGGTGCGTCCCGCTAAATGAGATGACTTCGTCGTATATAAATTGCATCGAAAGGTGTGTATCGTTAACGAGGTCGTATGAGATTTCAAGGAAGTTGATTTGGATATGCGTGCACACCGAAATCAACGCATATCCGTCAAAAAAATCCCGTATCGGACCTATTCTGACACTCGTTGTAACTTCGTGTGTGCTTGGCGTTTCGCAACAAAACTTGCACCATTGGATTTGTAGTGTTACACTGGTCTTATGACCCAAGTTTAGTTCGATTCTAAGAACGTTGACGAAATCCCGTATCGTGGGCCCCACGACCCCACTTGACGACAATTTTGTGATCGGCTCATCGAAATTCAGTTCTGGACATTCCGTTGGATTTGTATCATCATTCTGGACTTGTAGACACTAAGTTTGACGAATTTAGAGAACTTTGTCTCTGGCACATTTTTTGGTGTAAATTGGGCCACATGTGGACCGCTTTGACCAGAAACTGTCAATTTTGCTCCTGTGGTCAAATTGGACTTATGGGTAGTCAATCCTAGCTTTTTTTTGTCTTCTGAGAGTGATGGTAATATTTTTTTCAGCATTCAGAGGCGTACCTGAAGATTCCACATACACCCAAGCAACTGTTGGAGTTCAAACCCCAGACAAGTGTACCTTGCCAACTTGTAGTAGTTGAGATGTACATATTCAACCAAGGACCGTGAAACATTGCTTAACGTCCGAATAATATTCGGGTGTCGACGCCGTACGCGGAGTCGTATAACGTCACTTAGAGAGTTGATATTACGATCCTATATTTTCGTGCTTGCTTTATCAAGTACGTCATACCATAGGACACTTGACACTATTCATGAAACATAATCTTTCCTGAGTTATTCATGGTGATTCTGTATAGGCTTACAGGATTCGTGATATAGATCTTGCATATACATAGATATTATTATGACTCGTTGTACTAGTTAGAGGTCATGATCTTGTGTGTTATGGACATGAGACGTGAGGCTATATTGGGTGGGGAGAGTTTTACCATACTAAAGGCTGATTATGTTATATATATATAGATATTCTAGGAGTGCCTTAGACTCTGACCAGAGATTTGGCACACGTACTGGCCCTTCGAGATAATAAATGTTGATATGGATTTTTCCGACACAAAGCCTATAGTAATTTCAGCCTGAGTATGATTAATGCTCTTATTTGCATTTCACATAGATGGTTACATAGTTTGCCATGTTGATATATTTTTATATACTTTATTTTTATTTGGCTTGAGTTATTCTTGTATCTTGCTATATCCCCTGAGGACCTGGATCCGGATTATGTCCCCAGGTTTAGCAGAGGAGATCTACCCCGAGGTATACGGGACAAGAGCAAACATTGGAGCAGTACCAGCACCAGAGGACGATGTGATGCCGGAGGATTTCTTCTGAGTATTTTATTATATACTCAGTCATTTCTGTTTCTAGATACTCTATTTCCTGTCTCTTGGATTATTTTACTAAATTTATATCCGGGTTGTTCTCCGAGACATTTTGTTGAGACTTGTTGGATTATATTTCTCTTTGATTAGTTTGACAATTAATATTTATGTTTACCTTCTGTGGATGAGATTAGAATTAGACTGTGACATGTATCGTATACCATTATATTTGTTTTACAGCTTGAGTACACTCTAACGGGTCCATTAAATTTGGTTTGTCCATTGGAGTGTGCTGCTGGCCATTGCCACGCGGCTAGTCCCTCGGTATTTTGGGACTGGGACGTGACAGTTCTCGTCTTTTGAATCACAATGATACTTCCGACATGGTCTATAAAATTCTAAGTCATTTCTAATCCGACTCAAATCAAGCTTTGCACTACCGTCAAGCATGATCTATCTGATCAACCGACTAGCGTCCATGTCCTATCGTATATTCTGTTTGTGTCAAACATAGCACACAATTACCGTTCCAAGTCTAACACTATGTCTTACTGCCCTAGTTCTATGTCTTGCTCAAGCAAAGTCTAAAGTCGGTTACACAAGTTCTTTCACTCGGCACATGGTCGTCTACCTAATTACTAGGTCAGCTCACAAGGTCATAGGTACAAGTTCAAGCACACGATTCATCATACAAATTCGTCGCACGATGCTCGCCCCAATTCCTAAGGTCAAACCACTATTCATTTGCACGGGATATTCTACCCAAGCTCATTTTACTCAGAATTCTAAACATCGAGCATAAATCGTCCTACACACATTAACACGATCGTTGCACAGGGTTCGAGTTTGTTCAGTAAAATTCATGATATATATCCAAGATGCATGACAAGCCTAGCAATTCGCATAGTCTATCTCCTTAAGCATGTTTGATAGAACTGTCACGCCCAGTCCCAAAATACCGAGGGACCGGACGCGTGGCAATGGCCAGCAGCACACACCGATGGACAAACCCAATTTAATGGATCCATCGGGCCATGCTTAAGCTGTAATATAATAATAAGTAGGTCCAATGATATAAATCACAGTCTATGCTAATCTCATCCACAACAGATAATCACAGATCAAAGGCCAGAATAAATGCAAATAGAAATAAACTAGCATATCTCAATAAAGGTGTCTCGGAGAATAATCCGAGAATAAGTCTGATACATCAATGAAATAGACTGGGAAGAAAAATAACTAGAAACATAAATAAATGAATATCTCACGCCAATACTAAGGAGAAATCCTCTGGTATGACCTCGTCCTCATATGTCGGTACAGCTCCTGTTCCTGCTTCTGCTCCTGATAATGCTCCTGTACTGTATAACTCTAGGTGGATCTCCTCTGCTGGTCCTGGGGACAAAGTCCGGATCCAGGTCCTCAGGGGACAGCAAGGTACAGAAAATACAAGCCAAAATAAATACAGTGCAGCAGAGAATGCAATAAATAGGGTAAGCTATATAACCATCTATGTGAAAATGCAAGTGAGAGCATCACTAGTACTCAGGCTGAGCCGCTACAAGCTCTGTGTCGGGGAGCCGGTAGCGGTAATAACACGTAATGGGCCAAGCTCTGCTCGAGAGTCTTGTGCCTCACAATAATAGGGTTTATATATATATATGATCAGCCTGTAGCCTGTGTGTCTCTCCCCACCCAATGTAATCACACGTCTCATGTCCACGATGCACCATATCCATGTCACGCACAATCATATCTAATGCAGCAAGTCATAGAGTATCTAGGAATATAATGTCAATGTCAGAAATCTGTATCCTATACAGAATCACCATGAATATCTCAGAAGATCATGTCATGAATAGTGTCAAGTGTCCTGGGTATAATGTACTTGATAAGACAAGTACAAGAATGTAAAGGGTCACGGATGTCCATCTCTAGATGACAATACACAACACCGCATACAGTGTTGGCACCCGACTAATAATCGGACGCTAAGCAAGTCACTCGGTCCTAGGTCAAGCATGCACAGCAATATAATGAATCAAGGAAAATGCAATAAGAAATGTAAAGTTGGCAAGGTATACTTACCCACTGATGTATAACTAAGTCAAGAAAATAAGTAGCAAAGCTGCATGTTTGGCAAGGTACACTTGCCTGGGGTCCTGGCTCCAACTGTAGCTCTGGTCTCAGTGTGATCTGCTGGTACTACTCCGGTTGCTGAAATAAATATCACCATTAGATTCAAAAAATATCAAATAGCTAGAAACGCCTGTCCTTGAGTCTAATTTGGACACAAGGGCGAAAATCACAGTTTCTGGTCAAAGCGGGGTCCACATGTGGGCCACTTTGCACCAAAAAGCGTGCCAGGGTCAAAGATCTCCAAATTCGCCAAACTTTGTGTCAATAAGTCAGAAATGATGGTACAAACCCAATAGAACTTCCAGAATAGGATTCCGATGAGCCGATCACAAAATCGCCCGTCAAGTGGAGCTTGTGGGGCCCACGATACGCGATTTTGTCAACGTTCTCAAAATCGAACCAAACTTGGGTCACGGGACCAATGTATTGCTACGAGTCCGATGGCACAAGTTTTGTCTTGATCCGACGTGTGTACACCAAGTTACAGCATGTTCCAGAACCGACGGATACGGGGCGTTGTCCGCGGATACGCGTTGATTTCGGTGTGCACGCACATCCAAATCAACTTCTGCGAAATCTCACACGTCCGTATCATCGTCGTGCATATTTCGGTAAAGACCGCGTGCGACCAAGTCGTCCCGTTTGGCAGGACGTACCCAGTTTCGGGATAAATCAGGATGTTATTTTTTCTGTTTTTGGATCGCGGTTCGCGATCGCCACAGGACGCGATGCCCCGAGCGGGTTGCACGGGCACCGAGGGGGTCATGCAGGTTACGCAACGCAACTGACAGAATCGAAAATGGATAAACGAGCAGGGAGATACGAGTACCTGAACAGGGTCCGAAAAACCCGAAATATACCGTGTCCGACACGTGTCCGACATGACATGAAACCTAGGGTTTTAGGGTTTTGGGGGTTCTGTCGGAGCCGAGGCGGAGGGGAGGCCGGCCGGAGGGACTGGGGGCAGCGCTGCACGGCGGACGGCGGCGTGCGGCAGCGCTGAGCGGCGGAGGCGGCATCGGGCGGCCGGAGGGGAGCTGCTGGGTCTGCTGCGGGGTGCTGTCGGGGCGCCAGAGGAGCGGAGGTGGCCGGGGGACGCGGGACTGGGCACGGCGACGTCGGGCGGAGCGGTGGCGGCGAGTGGCGGAGGAGGTCGAGGCCGGCAGGGGGTCGGCTCGCCGCGGGAGGGGGGGGTAGCCGACGGCTAGGTTAGGGTTAGGATTTTTTTTTTTGGGGAATTTAGGGATTTAGGGAATTTTCCTTTTTCTTTTCTTTTTGGTTTGTGGAGAAAACTAGAAAAATATGTATTTATACATACAGAAATTAGACTAGGGTTAGACCTAGGTTTTGGGCTGGGTCAATGCTCCTTGGGCTTGGCTTCGGCTCTCATGTGGATGTTGGGCGTTGACACGGGTTTAATTCGGTTTATTTATTTAATAGTTTCTAGGACTTTTAAAATGCTTCCGGAGTCCAATAAATTCTCAGAAAATTACCCTATGTCCGGTTCTCTATTTTATACCATAAAATATTATTTCCATAATATTTTAATATTATTTATCAATAATTAAAAATCATTTAATTATCAAAAGCCTAGGTTTTAATTACCGAAAAATCCCAGTAAATTACGGAAAATTATGAAAAATCCAAAATAATAATTACTAAAAATTAGGGGGCTTACAATCTACCCAACTTATAAAAATTTCGTCCTCGAAATTAAAATATGGTAGGGTTCATTCTATCCAATCTCACTTGATTACAGTCTAAAGAATTCCTCTCAAGTGAATATTGCGGTCTCTATCGAACTTAGAATTTATCCATCTATCATCTAAGACTATACATCTACTAAAGCTATGCCCCAACTTATTTAATCATGTTATTGAATCCTCAAGTCTTTATCACCAAACATATCAACTATGATATTCCCTTAATCATATATAAAAGGGTCATCAACAATGCGATCGGCCTGAGGGGTATATCTAGTACTGTTGTCACGCCCCAGTCCCAAAATACCGAGTGACCGGACGCGTGATAATGGCCAGCAGCACGCACCGATGGACAACCCAATTTAATGGATCCACCAGGGCATACTTAAGCTGTAAAATAACAAGTCTACGACAATCATGGCATAACTAATCTCATCCACACAAGGTATAAAATATGATCCACAGAGTAAATAAAGAAATGTAAATCATCAGCTAGTCTCAACAAAATGCTTCGGGGAACAACCCGATAAATATCTGTTATAATGGTTCAACAGACTAGAAATAAATGACTGAAATAAATAAATAAATACTGAGCCAGAAAACATGGATGCTCAGGAGAAGTCCTCGGCTACACCTCGTCCTCGGATGGCGGTACAGCTCCTGGATCAGCTCCTGCTGCGGTCCCGTATATCTCGGGATAGATCTCGTCCTCAAATCCTGGGGACATAATCCGGATCTAGGTCCTCAGGGGACATAGCAAGGTACAAGAAAGCTCATGCCAAAATAAATGCAGTGCAAAAAATAAATGGAGTAACAGGGCAAGTAAGTAACCATCTATGTGAAAATGCAAGTGAGAGCAGCACGAGTACTCAGGCTGTGCCACTACAAGCTCTGTGTCGGGGAGCCGGTAGTGGTAATAACAAGTAATGTGCCTAGCTCTGCTACGAGAGTCTACGGCCTCACAATAGTAGTAGTATATATCTATATAAGAAATAGCCTGTAGCCTGTGTGTCTCTCCCCACCCCATGTAACCACGCATATCATGACCATAACGTCTCATGTCCATGTCAAGCGGGATCATCACTAATGCAACAAGTCATATGTATCTAAGCATATAGTATCTCTGTCAAGTCCTGTATCCTATACAGAATCACCACGAATATCTCGGGAATATCCTGCCTCATGAACAGTGTCAAGTGTCCTGGGTTATATGGTACTTGATAAGACAAGTACGAGAATAACATGTGTCATGAAAGTCCATCTCTAAATGACAGTACCCAACACTGCGTACAAGGTTGGCACCCGACTGATAATCGGACGCTAAGTACGTCACACGGTCCTAGGTCGAGCATGCACATAAATATAACAAAGCAAGAAAACATATATAAAGACTGCAAAGTTTGGCAAGGTACACTTGCCTGATGTCCGAATACCAACAACTGTCCCTGTATCTGTGGATCCGGTAGGAACTACTCCAAAAGCTGTAATAAATATCACCAATAGCCTCAGAAGATGTCAAACTGCTAGAAATGTCTGTCCTTACGTCCAATTTGGACATAGGGGCAAAAAGGTCATTTTCGGGCCAAAGCGGGGTCCACATGTGGGCCACTTTGCACCGAAAAGTGGGTCAGGGTCAAAGGTCTCCAAATTCCTCAAACTCAGTGTCTACAAGTCAGGAACGATGGTACGAACCCAACGGAACTTCCAGAATTGGGTTCCGATGAGCCGATCATAAAATCGCCCGTCAAGTGGAGCCTGTGGGGCCCACGATACACGATTTTGTCAACGTTCTCAGAATCGAACCAAACTTGGGTCAGAGGACCAGCATATCGCTACGAGTCCGATGTGTACACCAAGTTACAGCGTGTTCCAGAAAAGTCGGATACGGGGTATTGTTCGCGGATACGCGTTGATTTCGGGGTGCACGCACCTCCGAATCGACTTCTGCAAAATCTCACACGACCGTATCAACGACGCACACGTATCTGTGAAGACCACACACGACCAAGTCGTCCCGTTTGGTGGAGCGCACTCAGTTCCGGGGTGAAATAGGATATTATTTTTCCTATTTTTGGATCGCGGTGTACGATCGCCACAAGACGCGATGCACCGAGCGGGTTGCACGGGCACCGAGAGGGTTATACAGTCTACGTATAGCAACTGACGGAATTGAAATCGGAGTTGCGATGAGGGAGAAAACGGTACCTGAACCGAGCTCCAAAATCTGAGTTTCCACGTGTCCGAGATTCACTTGTGTCCTGGTCGTGTCCTCGCGTCTACCGAGTATCCGCACTAGGGTCCTGACTCGGCAATGGGGTCGTCGAGGTCGGGCTAGGGCGGCGGCGCCGAGGGCTGACCGGTGTCGACGGGGACGAGAAAATGTCGAGGTCGGCCAGGGAGGAGAGAGGGGACCCGTGCTCGAGGGGCAGCGGTCGACGGACTGCTGACTCGCCGGAGGGGACGATCGTGGATGATCTACGAGGCGGTAGAGGTGAGTCGGGGCTGGGGGTGTGCGATGGCCTGGCGGTAACGTCGAGGTGGAGGAGATCGGGGGAAAAGGCAGCGTCGATCGACGGATCGTCGGCGGGATTCGAGCGGCGAGGGGTCTGGGTGATGGGGAGCGGCGGCGTCGTTCAGGGCACCGCGGATCAGCTGCTGGGCGGAGCAGCTAGGTCATCGACAGCGAAGCTCGAGGGCAGCGGGAACTTAGGGTTTAGGTTAGGGCTAGGCACGAACGCCGAGGAGGAGCTTTATAGGGCTGCTACAGGAATTTTCGGCGGAGAAATTCTAGGGTTCCCATGCGGGTTTGGGTCCGGGTCGGGTTTGGCTCGGATCCAACCCGACCCGACCCAATAAGCTGGGTTTGGTTTGGTCTAAACAGGGTTGGTTCAACTTGGGTCTAGTTCACTCTCCCAATAGTTTTAAGGCTTAAAATGCGCCTCCGGTGTCCAATAAATGCACCAAAAAATACCACATGTCCGGATTTCCATTCTACACCCAAAATCTTAATTCCATAATATTTTAACACCATCTAGCAGCACTTAAAATTCTTTAACCTACAATTACCTTCGTTATAAATTCCAGAAAAATATCAAAAATACGGGAAAATTGTATTAAAAAATTTCTAAAAATTTGGGTGTTTACAATCTTTCCTCCTTAAAAGGATTGCGTCCTCGCAATCAAAGAATAAGTTATAAAGGAAGAGTTATGGAAATACAAGATTGCTTAGGTTACAACTGTCTCCTCAAACAGGTGGGGGTAACGCTGGCGCATACTATCTTCTCGTTCCCAAGTCGATTCTCCAGGGAAATAATATTTTTATGCTACACGAACCAGTCTGATTGTCTGTCCCCGCAATGTCTTCTCACTGACATCGAGGATGCCAACTGGTTGTTCTTCATATCTCAAGCTTGGGCCCACTGTAATTTCTGAATGATCGACTATGTGACTTGCGTCGGTCACGTACCTTCGCAGCTGGGAGACGTGGAATACGTCATGCACTCCCTCTAAGGATGGTGGTAATGCAAGACGATATGCCACCTCACCAACGCACTCTAGAATGTCAAATGGCCCAATATACCTTGGGCTCAACTTGCCTCTGCTCCCGAATCTGATAGTACCACGAGTGGGCAAAATCCTTAAGAACACGTGCTCTCCTTCTTTAAACTCCAGGGGACGTCTGTGCGTATCTGCCCAATGTTTCTGTCTGTCCTGAGCTGCTCGAAGATGATCCTGAATCTGTTTTACCTTTTCCACTATCTGTGTTACCAATTCTGGACCCAGTATTTGACGTTCACCAACGTCACTCCAACATATAGGCGATCTGCACTTCCTTTCGTATAATGCCTCGAATGGTGCCATCTGAATGCTGGCCTGATAACTGTTGTTGTAGGAGAACTCTACTAAGTGTAAATGATCTTCCCAAGATCCTCCGAAGTCTAGCATACATGATCGCAACAAGTCCTCCAATATCTGAATGGTGCGCTCCGATTGGCCATCTGTCTGTGGGTGGTATGCCGTGCTGAATTTGAGTCTGGTGCCCAGACTCTCTTGTATGCTTCTCCAGAAATGAGAGGTAAATCTCGAATCTCGATCCGATACAATACTGATCGGCACTTCATGTAATTTGACAATTTGTCGCATATACATATCGGCTAGTACCTCTGTGGACTGTCCAACTCTAAATGGCAAGAAGTGTGCCGATTTAGTGAGTCGATCCACTATAACCCATACTGCGTCCCTTCCGCTGGGGCTTTTCGGAAATCCTGTGACAAAATCTATCGTGATGTGCTCCCACTTTCATTCTGGTATAGGAAGCAGCTGTAACATACCTGCAGTCCTCTGATGTTCGGCCTTTACTTGCTGGCAGACTAAGCATTTGGCCACGAATCTTGCAATCTCCCTTTTCATTCCATGCCACCAGTAATACTGTCTCAAGTCTCGGTACATCTTTGTTCCTCCTGGGTGAACAGAGTACATAGAGCTATGTGCTTCCATTATTAACTCCTGTCTCAATTCTCCATTTGGAACATACAGGCGGTTTCTAAATCTCAATGTTCCGTCTTCGTATATGCGAAGTCCTGTCTGCATGCCTGCTTCTGTCCTCTCTTTCAACCTTCTAAATCTAGCATCGGTGGGCAATGCCTCCTTAATCTTCTCCACGAGTGATGACTTAATTTCAAGATTAGCCATCAAGCCATTCTGTCCTGGTAAGACCACCTCTATCTGAAGCTCCTGTAGATCTCTCAATAACTCTGGCTGCATCGTCAAGAAATAAGCTATAGGCTTCCTGCTTAGTGCATCTGCGATGACGTTCACCTTTCCCGGATGATACAGCAGATCGATGTCAAAATCTATCATCAATTCAAGCCAATGCCTCTGCCTCATGTTAAGCTCCTTCTGAGTATATATATACTTCAGACTTTTGTGATCTGTGAATATTTCTACTTTCTCACCATAAAGGTAGTGCCTCCATATCTTCAATGCAAATATAACTGCTGCTAACTCCAGATCGTGTGTTGGGTAGTTCTTCTCGTGGACCTTCAACTGTCTCGACGCATAAGCAATGACTTTGCCATGTTGCATCAAAACACATCCCAATCCACTGCCTGATGCATCACTGTAAACAACAAAACCTCCTGACCCTGAAGGAAGAGTCAAGACAGGCACCGTTGTTAATCTTCTCTTCAATTCTTCGAAGGCCTTCTGGCAGTCTTCGGTCCATATAAACTCCTGGTCTTTACGTGTCAGTTTCGTCATCGGTTCTGCAATCCTCGAAAAAATTTCTACAAACCTTCGGTAATATCCCGCAAGTCCGAGAAAACTTCTCACTTCCGCAACTGATGTGGGTGTAGGCCAAGTCTCTATCGTCGCAACTTTCTCTGGATCCACTGAAAGTCCTTCTCCTGATATGATATGTCCCAAGAAAGGTACTTTGTCCATACAGAACTCACACTTACTGAGTTTGGCGTATAACTTCTCCTGTCTCAAGGTCTCCAGCACGATTCTGAGATGTTCCTCGTGCTCTTCATGATTCTTGGAATATATGAGAATGTCATCAATGAACACCACCACAAATTTATCCAAGAACTGATGAAAGACTGTTCATTAAGCTCATAAATACTGCTGGCGCGTTGGTTAAACCAAACGGCATCACCAAGAACTCATAATGTCCATACTTGGTCCTGAAAGCTGTCTTCGGTATGTCTTCCTTCCTTACTCTGATCTGATAATAGCCGGATCGAAGGTCAATCTTCGAAAATACCCTTGTACCACTCAATTGGTCGAAGAGATCATCAATGCGTGGTAAGAGATACCTGTTCTTGATGGTCACAGCATTCAGTGCCCTATAATCAATGCATAACCGTACTGTTCCATCCTTCTTCGGCACAAATAATATGGGTGCTCCCCAAGGTGAAACACTGGGGCGAATGAAACCCTTCTCCAGAAGATCGTCAACATGTTCTTTCAACTCCACTAACTCCTTAGGTGTTAGCCGATAAACTGATGAAGTGATAGGCTCTGCTCCTGGAGTTAAGTCTATTATGAATTCTATTTCCCGATCAGGTGGTAAACCTGGAAGATCATCAGGAAATACATCCATAAATTCAGAGATGACTCTTGGGTAACCTGTCTCCTCTTCTACAGATAATACCCTAAGAGTAGGCTGAACTCCTTGCTCTACTGCTCCTCGAAGAAACTCGAATTCTGGATGTCCAGGTGGTCTAAATATAACCCTTCCAAGCCAACAATCAAGAGTCGCATGGTACTGACTTAACCAGTCCATACCAAGTACAACATCATAGCCAGGCATGGAAAAGATCAGAAATTGAGCTCGCATTTCTCTGCCACAAACTACTACAGAACATGATCTACAGACGTCACTAACCGGAATAATTCCACCTCCCGTAAGAATCCTCTTCATCTTCGGAAGGGGTGCGGTAGCTACTCTATGGGTGGCTACAAAGCTAGCTGCTATAAATGAATGTGATGCTCCAGAATCAAATAGTGCTATAGCTGGTAATGAAGCTATTAAAATAGTACATGCGATGACCTCGCCTGCTGTAGCCTCCTGCTCAACGGCTAATGTGAATGCCTGGCCTCTTCCCTGAGCTGGACCTCTCTGTTGCTGCTGCTGCTGCTGAAATAGGGCTGCCTGTGGTGCTAGTGGTGGTCTCTGCTGATAGCCCCCTGTAGCTGGTGGTCTAACTCCTCCAGCTCCTGTCTGTTGTGCTCCTACTGCTGGATGAGTTGGTCGTGGTGCAGGTAAGGCCAGTCTCGGTGCTCCCTTTCTTGGTTTAGTGCAGTCTCTAGAAAAGTGCTGGTCTGATCCGCAAAGCAGGCATAGTCCCAACTTACGCCTGCAATCTCTCTCAATGTGTCCTACCTTGCCGCAGTGGTGACAGGTAGGAAGAGATATGGCCTTATGTGCTGCTCTCTCCGGTATACTCCTCTGGAATCGTTTTGCAGAATCTCCAGATGCTGTCTTGGTTGGTGCGGATGTGTTTGGCCTCTTTAGATTCGATTCCCTTCTAGTGACGCGCTCCATGCGTCGTGCTGCTGCAAGGACCTCAGTATAAGATGTAGGTGCGACCGAGCCAATCAATCTCTGAAGCTCAAACTTTAGTCCATCAAAGAACTTTTCAGCTTTCTCTTCCTCTGTCGAAATCAAGGTTGGAGCGAAGCGACTTAGGCGTATAAATTCCATGTTGTATTCTTCCACTGTCACACTGCCTTGGATGAGGCGGTTGAACTTGTCTCTGAGCTCTGATCGTGCAACTGCCGGAATGTACATCTCTTGGAAGAGTCTGGAGAACTCTTCCCAAGTGACTCGGTCCTGTCCGAGCCTCCTCTCTTCTGCTAGCCACCAGTGGTGCACATTATCAGTTAACTGCATTCTGACTGCAGTCATCCACTTCTCTCTCGGAAGTTCAGCGGCTTCCAACTGATGCTGAATGTTAGTGAGCCATTCATGAACTTCGGTTGGCCCTTCTTTGCCAGAAAATATACGAGGCTTGAGATGACGGAAATTGGTGATAGATCCCGTCGTTGTTCACCTCGTTGGGGGATTTGCCTGCTCCAATGCGGACACCAGGCTGGTCCTCAGATACTCTGCCTCCTAGCGATGGGCCTCTTGCTGAATCTGCTGCTGGGCCTACATCATGGCATACATCATCTGGAACATCTGTTGCCCGTCCATGGCTTGTCCGGGCGGGAAAACTGGCATCTGGGGAGTGAACTGTGGTGGAGGTGGGATGTCATCTCTTCGGAACCTTGGATTAGGCTGTCCGGTTTGTTCGCTCTGCGAAGCTTGTCCTCCATTCCTTGGAGTCACTCCGTCTGTATAAGTAACCACAGCGTCGTGTGGTGTATCCAAAGGAATCTCGTCTCCGTTCCTGGGATCCATTGCTCTGCAATCAAAAGATAAACTGTAAGAACGCTTAGAGGAATCAAACAGGATGCAAATCAAGAGACAATTTTGAGTTCGATATAGAGTTCAACAATGGGTTAAATAATGGATGAGATCTTATAACTTATCCTATTCTTAGGGCAGGCTGGTTCGGTCCCTAAGTTGAAATCGAACAATTTAGTCGTAGACCTGCATGGGCTACCACAAAAACTATGTCACGCCCCAATCCCAAAATACCGAGGGACCGGACGCGTGATAATGGCCAGCAGCACGCACCGATGGACAACCCAATTTAATGGATCCACCAGGGCATACTTAAGCTGTAAAATAATAAGTCTACGATAATCATGGTATAACTAATCTCATCCACACAAGGTATAAAATATGATCCACAGAGTAAATAAAGAAATGTAAATCATCAGCTAGTCTCAACAAAATACTTCGGGGAACAACCCGATAAATATCTGTTACAATGGTTCAACAGACTAGAAATAAATGACTGAAATAAATAAATAAATACTGAGCCAGAAAACATGGATGCTCAGGAGAAGTCCTCGGCTATACCTCGTCCTCGGATGGCGGTACAGCTCCTGGATCAGCTCCTGCTGCGGTCCCGTATATCTCGGGACAGATCTCGTCCTCAAATCCTGGGGACATAATCCGGATCTAGGTCCTCAGGGGACATAGCAAGGTACAAGAAAGCTCATGCCAAAATAAATGCAGTACAGAAAATAAATGGAGTAACAGGGCAAGTAAGTAACCATCTATGTGAAAATGCAAGTGAGAGCAGTACGAGTACTCAGGCTGTGCCACTACAAGCTCTGTGTCGGGGAGCCGGTAGTGGTAATAACAAGTAATGTGCCTAGCTCTGCTACGAGAGTCTACGGCCTCACAATAGTAGTAGTATATATATATATAAGAAATAGCCTGTAGCCTGTGTGTCTCTCCCCACCCCATGTAACCACGCATATCATGACCATAACGTCTCATGTCCATGTCAAGCGGGATCATCACTAATGCAACAAGTCATATGTATCTAAGCATATAGTATCTCTGTCAAGTCCTGTATCCTATACAGAATCACCACGAATATCTCGGGAATATCCTGCCTCATAAACAGTGTCAAGTGTCCTGGGTTATATGGTACTTGATAAGACAAGTACGAGAATAACAAGTGTCACGAAAGTCCATCTCTAAATGACAGTACCCAATACTGCGTACAGGGTTGGCACCCGACTGATAATCGGACGCTAAGTACGTCACACGGTCCTAGGTCGAGCATGCACAGAAATATAACAAAGCAAGAAAACATATATAAAGACTGCAAAGTTTGGCAAGGTACACTTGCCTGATGTCCGAATACCAACAACTGTCCCTGTATCTGTGGATCCGGTAGGTACTACTCCAAAAGCTGTAATAAATATCACCAATAGCCTCAGAAAATGTCAAACTACTAGAAATACCTGTCCTTACATCCAATTTGGACACAGGGGCAAAAAGGTTATTTCCGGGCCAAAGCGGGGTCCACATGTGGGCCACTTTGCACCGAAAAGTGGGTCAGGGTCAAAGGTCTCCAAATTCCTCAAACTTAGTATCTACAAGTCAGGAACGATGGTACGAACCCAACGGAACTTCCAGAATTGGGTTCCGATGAGCCGATCACAAAATCGCCCGTCAAGTGGAGCCTGTGGGGCCCACGATACACGATTTTGTCAACGTTCTCAGAATCGAACCAAACTTGGGTCACAGGACCAGCGTATCGCTACGAGTCCGATGGAGCAAGTTTCGTCTCGATCCGACGTGTGTACACCAAGTTACAGCGTATTCCAGAAAAGTCGGATACGGGGTGTTGTTCGCGGATACTCGTTGATTCCGGGGTGCACGCACCTCCGAATCAACTTCTGCAAAATCCCACACGACCGTATCAATGACGCGCACATATTTGTGAAGACCGTACACGACCAAGTCATCCCGTTTGATGGGACGCACTCAGTTCCGAGGTGAAACAGGAAATTATTTTTCCTGTTTTTGGATCGCGGTGTGCGATCGCCACAGGACGCGATGTACCGAGCGGGTTATACGGGCACCGAGAGGGTTATACAGTCTATGTATAGCAACTGACGGAATTGAAATCGGAGTTGCGATGAGGGAGAAAACGGTACCTGAACCGAGCTCCAAAATCTGAGTTTCCACGTGTCCGAGATTCACTTGTGTCCTGGTCGTGTCCTCGCGTCTACCGAGTGTCCGTGCTAGGGTCCTGACTCGGCAGCGGGGTCGTCGAGGTCGGGCTAGGGCGGCAGCGCCGAGGGCTGACCGGTGTCGACGGGGACGGGAAAACGTCGAGGTCGGCCAGGGAGGAGAGAGGGGACCCGTGCTCGAGGGGCAGCGGTCGACGGACTGCTGACTCGCCGGAGGGGACGATCGTGGATGATCTACGAGGCGGTGGAGGTGAGTCGGGGCTGGGGGTGTGCGATGGCCTGGCGGCAACGTCGAGGTGGAGGAGATCGGGGGAAAAGGCAGCGTCGATCGACGGATCATCGACGGGATCCGAGCGGCGAGGGGTCTGGGTGATGGGGAGCGGCGGTGTCGTTCAGGGCACCGCGGATCAGCTGCTGGGCGGAGCAGCTAGGTCGTCGACAGCGAAGCTCGAGGGCAGCAGGAACTTAGGGTTTAGGTTAGGGCTAGGCACGAACGCCGAGGAGGAGCTTTATAGGGCTGCTACAGAAATTTCCGGCGAAGAAATTCTAGGGTTCCCATGCGGGTTTGGGTCCGGGTCGGGTTTGGCTCGGATCCAACCCGACCCGACCCAATAAGCTGGGTTTGGTTTGGTCTAAACAGGGTTGGTTCAACTTGGGTCTGGTTCACTCTCCCAATAGTTTTAAGGCTTAAAATGCGCCTCCGGTGTCCAATAAATGCACCAAAAAATACCATATGTCCGGATTTTCATTTTACACCGTAAAATCTTAATTCCATAATATTTTAACACCATCTAGCAGCACTTAAAATTCTTTAACCCACAATTACCTTCGTTATAAATTCTAGAAAAATACCGAAAATACGGGAAAATTGTATTAAAAATTTTCTAAAAATTTGGGTGTTTACAACTATCTATATATCAACTTATACCAAGCACGAGGTTTCGTTTTTCCGAAATAAGGGAAGATAAATATCAATAATAAAGAGTTCAAAGGTGAGGTAATAGAATAGAAGTATCAGGATCAAGGCGTTTAACGAATTCAAATAGGATTTGTCAAGTCAATTGTGGATTGAAATCCTATTCTGGTAATCCTTTGTTCGCATGCTCGTATTAGTACAGTTATGTAACTGATACGATATGCTCAGACATATCTAGAGGGAAAGTATACTAGTCAACTATATATCTCAATCCATGTGAAGTAGTCGTGCGAAGAGCGAACCAAAATGCACTAAGGTTGATCAGACCGTAATACACTGATTCTGAATAGACAATTGTATTAGTGTGTCAACCCAATAATACATATGTCATGAACAAGCTTGATAAAAATGAGCTTGCAAAACTAGGCTATATTAGCAGCATAAGTCAAGGTAGTACAACAAATACAAGTACGCTAGATGATGATGAAAAGGAGGTACAACTTAATTCAAGTTCGCAAAATAACACAAAATAAGCACAATAACAAACGACTCTATAATCTCTACAGTTATCAATTATAAGCAAGTTCAAAATTACATAGGTTAAGGCTGAGGTCACGAACCACTAGGCACGAGATAAAACAAATCTATAAACCGCTAACTACGAGAAATTATGCGCCTTAGCTACTCCATGGGTCTGTGCCTCTTCCAAAGTCATCGATGGAGCTTATTCACGTTTCTGCAGTTGATTCCTCTGCTGCTGTTGAGCCTGCTGGAAGAGTGTTGTTTGTGGCGCCAAGGGTGGCCTCGACTGATTCCCTCCTGGGGCTGGTGGTCTGACTCCTTCAATTCTCGTTTACGGTACTTCCAATACTGGAAAGGCTGGCCTTGGTGCTGGTAACGCTTGTTGATTATTCATTGGTGCTCTGTCTCGACGTTGGGGGCATTCCTTCTTTAAATGCTGACTGGATCCGCAAGCTAAGCATAATTTTCTTTTGCGTCTGCACTCGTTCTCTATATGGCCTCGCCTGCGACAATATGGAAAGACAGGTATTTCTTGAGGAGGTGCTTCTGGTGGCTGTTGCATGGGAGACTTCTTTGCAACTTCTTCCTGTGGTGCTCCGGCAGATGCTGATGTGGCTGGTTGATGAATCATCACTGCTTTCTCTCGACGTTCAGGGCAATCCCTTACCGAATGCTTTTTGGATCCGCAAGCTAAATATAGTCCCAATCTGCGTCGGCATTCTTTAGCGAAATGACCTTTCTTGCCACAGTAGTGACAAGTTGGGAGAACTAGGGCTCTTGGTGCTGCTCTCGGTGGTGGATTTATCTGTGGTCGCTTTGCAGCTCTTTTCTGTTGTGCTTGGTCTGGTGCTGATGCATACGGCCGCTTCTGGCTGGACTCTATCCTTGTGTTGCTCTCCATGGGTCGTACTGTAGTAAGAACGTCCGTTGCAACGGAGCTGATTAACTTTCGTAACTCTGAGCTAAATCTGTCGTGAACTTCTCCGCTTGGTTTTGCTGAGCTTCTTCATGAACCTTCTGATGGGCTTGCATCATCGCGTAGAACATTCGAAACATTTGTTGTTCGTCCATAGCCTGCCCTTGTGGAACGGTAGGCATCGGTGGAGCAGATTGCGTCGATGGTGGAACGTCATCTTCCTGGATTCTCGAGGCATGTTGACTTGCTTGACTACGTTGTTGAGCTGCTTGACCTTCATCAACTGGTGTTACTTCATCTTCGTTGGCTACCGCAGCATCTCGTGGTGATCTTGCAGGAGTCTCGTTGCTTGATCGGGATTCCATAACTCTGTATCCAAAATAAACAATAAGAGGTGTACAGGAATCAAGGCAGGATACGAGTTAAGAAATTAATTCGAATCCGATATAGATGTCAAGAACGATTCAAGCAAGTGGATGAGATCCTTAAAACTTATCCTATTCTTATTGCAGGCTTGCTCGGTCCCTAAGTTGAAACCGAACAATTTAGTCGTTGAACTGCATGGGCCACCACAAAAACCATGTCACGCCCCAGTCCCAAAATACCGAGGGACCGGACGCGTGGCAATGGCCAGCAGCACACACCGATGGACAAACCCAATTTAATGGATCCATCGGGCCATGCTTAAGCTGTAATATAATAATAAGTAGGTCCAATGATATAAGTCACAGTCTATGCTAATCTCATCCACAACAGATAATCATAGATCAAAGGCCAGAATAAATACAAATAGAAATAAACTAGCATATCTCAATAAAGGTGTCTCGGAGAACAATCCGAGAATAAGTCTGATACATCAATGAAATAGACTGGGAAGAAAATAACTAGAAACAAAAATAAATGAATATCTCATGCCAATACTCAGGAGAAATCCTCTGGTATGACCTCATCCTCAGATGTCGGTACAGCTCCTGTATCTGCTCCTGTTCCTGCTTCTGCTCCTGTACTGTATAACTCTAGGTGGATCTCCTATGCTGGTCCTGGGGACAAAGTCCGGATCCAGGTCCTCAGGGGACAACAAGGTACAGAAAATACAAGCCAAAATAAATGCAGTGCAGCAGAGAATGCAATAAATAGGGTAAGCTATATAACCATCTATGTAAAAATGCAAGTGAGAGCATCACTAGTACTCAGGCTGAGCCGCTACAAGCTCTGTGTCGGGGAGCCGGTAGCGGTAATAACACGTAATGGGCCAAGCTCTGCTCGAGAGTCTTGTGCCTCACAATAATAGGGTTTTTATATATATATGATCAGCCTGTAGCCTGTGTGTCTTTCCCCACCCAATGTAATCACACGTCTCATGTCCACGATGCACCATGTCCATGTCACGCACAATCATATCTAATGCAGCAAGTCATAGAGTATCTAGGAATATAATGTCAATGTCAGAAATCTATATCCTATACAGAATCACCATGAATATCTCAGAAGATCCTGTCATAAATAGTGTCAAGTGTCCTGGGTATAATATACTTGATAAGACAAGTACGAGAATGTAAAGGGTCACGAATGTCCATCTCTAGATGACAATACACAATACCGCATACAGTGTTGGCACCCGACTAATAATCGGACGCTAAGCAAGTCACTCGGTCCTAGGTCAAGCATGCACATCAATATAATGAATCAAGGAAAATGCAACAAGAAATATAAAGTTGGCAAGGTATACTTGCCCACTGATATATAACTAAGTCAAGGAAATAAGTAGCAAAGGTGCATGTTTGGCAAGGTACACTTGCCTGGGATCCTAGCTCCAACTGTAGCTCTGGTCTCAGTGTGATCTGCTGGTACTACTCCGGTTGCTGAAATAAACATCACCATTAGATTCAGAAAATATCAAATAGCTAGAAACGCCTGTCCTTGAGTCTAATTTGGACACAAGGGCAAAAATCACACTTTCTGGTCAAAGCGGGGTCCACATGTAGGCCACTTTGCACCAAAAAGCGTGCCAAGGTCAAAGGTCTCCAAATTTGCCAAACTTAGTGTCAACAAGTCAGGAACGATGGTATGAACCCAACGGAACTTCCAGAATTGGATTTCGATGAGCCGATCACAAAATTGCCCGTCAAGTGGAGCCTGTGGGGCCCACGATACGCGATTTTGTCAACGTTCTCATAATCGAAACAAACTTGGGTCACAGGACCAACGTATTGATACGAGTCCGATAGCGTAAGTTTTGTCTCGATTCGACGTGTGTACACCAAGTTACAGCGTGTTCCAGAACCGACGGATACGGGGCGTTGTCCGCGAATACGCGTTGATTCCGGTGTGCACGCACATCTAAATCAACTTTTGCGAAATCCCACACGTCCGTATCATCGTAGCGCATATTTCGGTAAAGATCGCGTGCGACCAAGTCGTCCCGTTTGGCGGGGCGTACCCACTTCCGAGGTAAATTAGGACGTTGTTTTTCCTGTTTTTGGATCGCGGTTCGCGATCGCCACAGGACGCGATGCCCCGAGCGGGTTGCACGGGCACCGAGGGGGTCATGCAGGCTACGCAACGCAACTGACGGAATCGAAAATGGGTAAACGAACAGGGAGATACGCGTACCTGAACAGGGTCCAAAAAAACCGAAATATACCGTGTCCGACACGTGTCCGACACGACACGGAAACCTAGGGTTTTAGGGTTTTGGGGGTTCTGTCGGAGCCGAGGCGGAAGAGAGGCAGGCCGGAGGGACTGGGGGCAGCGCTGCACGGCGGACGGCGGCGTGCGACGGCGCTGAGCGGCGGAAGCGACGTCGGGCGGCCGGAGGGGAGCTGCTGGGTCTGCCGCGGGGTGCTGTCGGGGCGCCGGAGGAGCGGAGGTGGCCGGGGGACGCGGGGCTGGGCACGGCGGCGTCGGGCGAAGCGGTGGCGGCGAGTGGAGGAGAAGGTCGAGGCCGGCAGGGGGTCGGCTCGCCGCGGGGGGGGGGGGGAGGGGTAGCCGACGGCTAGGTTAGGGGTTAGGTGTTTTTTTGGGGGGAATTTAGGGATTTTTCCTTTTTCTTTTCTTTTTGGTTTATGGAGAAAACTAGGAAAACATATATTTATACATACAGAAATTAGACTAGGGTTAGACCTAAGTTTTGGGCTGGGTCAACGCTCCTTGGGCTTGGCTTCGGCTCTCATGTGGATGTTGGGCGTTGACACGGGTTTAATTCGGTTTATTTATTTAATAGTTTCTAGGGCTTTTAAAATGCTTCCGGAGTCCAATAAATTCCCAAAAAATTACCCTATGTCCGGTTCTCTATTTTACACCATAAAATATTATTTCTATAATATTTTAATATTATTTATCAGTAATTAAAAATTATTTAATTATCAAAAGCCTATGTTTTAATTACCGAAAAATCCCAGTAAATTACGAAAAATTGTGAAAAATCTAAAATAATAACTACTGAAAATCAGGGGGCTTACAAGAACCCATATCTCCATTCTAAGTCTAGACCGCCAGCCATGATCCTGTTTTAAACCTTTGATCTCAATTATAAACTCCAAGTCATCCAACAAGATTCATGTATCCGTTCACGAAACCATCAAGCATGATTTACTCCAGGTTCTAGACTAACTTATCCTTGAAATACTTCTGATTCACTTGTATTTCCAAATTTGCCTTATCGTGTCGAACCACAAGTCAAGATGATCCATCAGTTGTCACGCTCTGATCTCCTACAAGTTTGATCATCCTCGTTAGACGTGAGATCACTACGCCAACGCTTCCGCTGGATAATCGTCCTAATTCGGACGTGATGCATGTATGAACATAGAGTAACGCTCGTACAAGACAAGAACGTCAAACGTTATGGTTATTCAAAATGATCGAGACACCTTATTATTACACTTTTCTCCATCCAAGTTATATATAAAATTTATCAAGTTATGTCCGTTCATGCCGTGATTATAATTCGTCTAGCAAAATCATCCAACTTCAATGTTACCGTTTGATAAATTCACAGTCTACTTCTAGCATTCCTCAAGCAACTAAGTTCAATACTCAAGCCAAAGTCTATTCACTTTTGACACATTCCATTCATCGAGTTTGTTTGAATAATCATCGAGCATGTTCTCGTGAGTTCGATTATCCCCGCTGGATGTGAAATCATCACGCCGGCGCTTCCGTAGGATAATCGTTCTCGGCTGGGACTGATTTCGAAGATTATCTTTCGAACTAGATTCAAGATCATTCCAGGTCAAATCCATGATCGTTTACCTCTTTCATCGAACCAAAATATTCATTCTTAGGCTAACTTCTATTCGAGCGATATCATACTCAAGTTCAATTCGTTTGATTCAATTTGAAATTGCTCGTACGATCCACCAAGTTTCCACCAAGTTTTCTTGACCAAGATATTAATTTTATTACCTTGAATCCCTATTCGATATAAGTCTTATCACTTGTTCAAGACATTCTCAATTGTTCAAACAAACTATCACACAATACCTATGAGTTCGTTTGAATATTTCCAAAATGATCCATACACCACTCTTGAATTGAGTCAACCAATCAAATCCTCAATCGTGTTCGCATCACTCGCTAGCATATTCACCAAGTCGTTCCTTAGAATTCATGTACGATACCTAAGCATCGCCTGATAAATCTTAGTCTCCTGTATATCCTGTTGATAGTCATCCAAGTAAACCATATTTGATTTGTATTTATCGACACGAAATACCGTCTAAGCTATTTCTCAAAATTCAAGCACGATCTCTATATTCGCCTTAGCAATAATCTGATAATATTTTTATCGGTTAGCATTCTAAGTCTGACTTGTCTTTATCAGAACGATATCCCAAACTCACTTGCAAACTAGCTCGCACCATAGGGTCTTGGCACGCGATATTCAACACAACTTAGCCGAAAGGCTATGTGCATAGCTAACCGTCAGAACGATATTCTATCTCGCATACTAACCAGTTGGAATTCATGTATAGGTATTCGGGTTTGCATATAACTTACAATTTCTAGCACGAGTCTATTCCCACAAAGTCTAACACAGGCCGGACAAGGGTCATTGCATTACAATTTTGTACAAGCAATCATATTATTCACATGCACTTTTTGAAAGTGTTTAGACTCATTGTATGGAATATTCCATTGGGATATTGAGAGAGAGTGTATGCACATAACCCACGAACGAGCTTTCGAAACTGAGAAAATCGATACAAAGTCCAAAAGCGTAAAGCCATGCTCTGTTACCAATATGCCACGCCCCGATCTCCCGCAGGTAATCGGCCGTCCCTGCTGGGCGCGAATCACCGCGCCAACGCTCCCGCGGGACGATCTTTCCCATCTGGACGTGATGCCGCACGAGCACAAGCTGCGTCTGTACAAGGCCATGATCCAAACAAGTGGTAAAATATCTAAGCCACATAGTCGCACAGATAGTCCGAGTGCAGCGGAATAAGAAACGTACAAGCGATTAGTAACAAGTTCACAGAGTCGTCAATAGAGGAAGCATTGAATAACACAAGTATAAAAGTAAAACAAGCTCTTTATTGATATTGAACAAGTATTACAAGTGGCGCTAGGCCAATATTATAAGTCGCTCAAGCCTCTTTCTCTCTCAAACGATAAAAGTGTGTCAAGTGGCTACATTTGTGGAACGATACATAGGCGATGTTCCAACATTATGTCTTGTATATGTTCTTCAATTTCGGATGCAACGTTCTAAGGCTCCAGAGCGAACTTTGCGCCTTAGCATGCACGAAGGGAGTTTCTGCATCGAATGAGGTTCTTCCATACCCTACAATCAATCTGGTGGATTATCAGTACATGAATGCACTGGTGGAGAGGCTTCTCGCCCTCTCGACAAATTCAAACACGTTATATAGGTTACATGCACCATCTATTAAGTTATCTTTCTAACCTTGCCTTAGGATCAGTTTTATGGCATAATATGCAAGCCTACTCGTGTGGCAGTGCGTTGTGTAACACGGCGAGACTTACCAACTTACCATTTGTCATTCCATGTCCAAGGCAAACTAATTTAAACCAAGCACGAGCATATATATAATAAAGTTCAGGGGCAATAGCATAAGCAAACACAAGTGTCGTGAGAGAGGTTCTTGTCACGCCCCAATCCTAAAATATCGAGGGACTGGACACGTGGCAATGGCCAGCAGCACGCACCGATGGACAACCCAATTTAATGGATCCATCAGGGCATGCTTAAGCTGTAGTCTAACAGTAAATAGAACCAATGATACAGGTCACAGACTATTCTAATCTCATCCACAACAGATAACCACAGATTAAATGCCAGAGTAATGCAAATAGAAATAACTATCAAATCTCAATAAAAGTGTCTCGGTGAACAATCCGAGAACAAGTCTGATACATCAAAGCAAATAGACAGGAAATAAAGGAACTAGAAATAGAAACAGAAACAGAAATAACTGACTATATACAGCCAATGCTCAGGGGAGGTCCTCTGGTGCGATCTCGTCCTCAGGTCCTGGTACAGCTCCTGGAAGTGCTCCTGTACGGTGTATCTCTGGATGGATCTCTTCGGCTATACCTGGGGACATAGTCCATTCCAGGTCCTCAGGGGACATAACAAGGTACAGATAACACAAGCCAAAATAAATGCAGTGCAGAAAATAAATGAAATAATAGGGTAAAACTATGTAACCAGCTAAGTGATAAGTGCAAGTTGAGAGCATCACTAGAACTCAGATTGAGCCACTACCAGCTCTGTGTCGGGGAGCCTGTAGCAGTAATAACACGTAAAGGGCCAAGCGCTGCTCGAGAGTCTTGTGCCTCACAATAATAGGGGTATATATATATATGATCAGCCTGTAGCCTGTATGTCTCTCCCCACCCAATGTAATCACACGTCCCATGTCCATGTAGCCCCATGTCCATGTCACGTAAGATCATATCTAATACAACAAGTCATATAGTATCTAGGAACATATTGTCAATGCCATAAAGTCTGTATCCTATACAGAATCACCATGAATGTCTCAAGAGGATTCTGTCTCATGAATAGTGTCAAGTGTCCTGGGCTCTGATGTACTTGATAGGACAAGTACCAAGAGTAAGGGTATCGAATGTCCATCTCTAATGACGTACCCAATATCGCGTACGGGTTGGCACCCGACTATGATCGGACACTAAGTACGTCACACGTTTCCTAGGTTAAGCAGTTAAAACAAGTTTACATTTAAATCCATAAGAAATCAAGTAAAATACTATGTCAAGAATTACTGAGAATTGGCAAGCTTTACTTGCCCACTGATGCTAAATAAGTCCAGAAAAATAAGTAGCAAGCTGCAGGGTTTGGCAAGGTACACTTGCCTGTGGTTCCGGTTCCAATTGCTGCTCTGACTTCAGCTGGAATTGCAGGCGGTACTCCGATTGCTGAAATAAATATCACCATCAGATCCAGAAAATATCAATCAGCTAGAAATGCCTGTCCTTGAGTCCAATTTGGAGACAAGGGCAAAAATGGCAATTTCGGGTCAAAACGGAGTCCACATGTGGGCCCGCTTTGCACCGAAAAATGTGTCAGGGTCAAAGGTCTCCAAAATCACCAAACTTAGTGTCAATAGGTCAAAAACGATGATATGAACCCAACGGAACTTCCAGAATTGGATTCCGATGAGCCGATCACAAAATCGCCCGTCGAGCGGGGCCTGTGGGGCCCACGACACGCGATTTCGTCAATGTTCTCAGAATCGAACCAAACTTGGATCACAGGACCAGCGTATCGCTACGAGTCCGATGGCGCAATTTTCGTTTCAATCCGACGTGTATACACAAAGTTAGGGTAAAAAATAAAAAAGTCAGATACGGGGCGATGTCCGTGGATACGCGTTGATCCCGGTGTGCACGCACACCCGAATCGACTTCTGCGAAATCTCACACGTCCGTATCGACGACGCGCACGTATCTGTGAAGACCGCGCACGACCAAGTCGTCCCATTTGGCGGGGCGTACCCAGTTCCGGGGTGAATCAGGGCGTTATTTTTTTTCCTGTTTTTGGATCGCGGTGTGCGATCACCACAGGACGCGATGCCCCGAGCGGTTTATCCGGATACCGAGAGGGTCATACAGGCTTCGCAATACAACTTACGGAATCGAAAACAGAGCTACGAGCAAAAAGTTACACGCACCTGAAAGGGGCTCAAAAATCGGGGTTAAAATCGTGTCCGACACGACACAGGACACGTGTCCTGTGTCCGACACGCGGGGGGGGGGGAACTTAGGATTAGGGTTAGGGTTTTCTACCAGCGGCTCAGGGCGGAGGGCGGCCGGGGCAACGTCACCGGGGGCTCGGGACGCGGGCGGCGCCGGCAGCGGGTTCGCCGGCGGCGGAGGGAGGCGGCGCTGAGGCGGGGAGCTGCTGCTGCTGCGGTCGGCTGCTGAAGAAGATGAGGAGAAGAAGGAGGGGGCCGGCCGGCGGTGGGCGGAGCTGGGGAGGAAGAAGGAGGAGGGGGTGGAGCTCTGCGGCGGTGGCAGCGGTGGCTATGGCGGTTAGGGCTGGCCGTCGACGGGGTTTGGGGAAAGCCGGAGAAGAGAACGGGGGAGTTTTATAGGGAGGAGAGAGGGAGAGGGTGGCGCCGGGCAAGGCGGAGGGGTGGCGGAGAAGGCGGAGGCGAGGGTGAGGTCGTAGCGGTGTGGGACGCGGGCGGGCGGCCGGTGTCACGACCCGCACCCGGAAAATCGGGCATGAGTCGTGGGTACGTCCAGCCTACGCCGCAGCATCGGCGGTAGAACGCTGTCTAGGTCAACTATCTAGATAATAATCTCACAAAAAAATCGGCCATGACCTCTCCAAAAGGAGGGCAACCACACAATCAATATATATATAATCTGCCAAGATCTCAACTCCAAACGGAGGAGCAATATCAAAAGATAATCTCAAGTACTCAATCACGAATCTAAGCACGATAGATAACAAAGAAGACTAACAACTATAAAGTCTAACCACCAACTACTACTACAACAACCACAACATCAATAATAATAATAATACAACAATACATCATCCAAAATAATATACAAACAAGGTCTCAATCCAAAACCGGAGACAAATCCGGTGCTAAAAGCTAATAAAAACAACAACAAGATCCTAGTGATCCCGGCTACCAACCCGGAAATTACCTCTAAACTAGAGGGTCCCTGTCTGCACCATCGACAGGCTCAGGTCCATAAAATGTCGGACACCAATCCTCCGGATACTCTGAAAAATATGTCCAGTCAGGACTGGAGCAAGTACATCTCTAACAGCAGTTCCATTTAAATGATAAAAACTATAAAACAGTTATAGCAAGTAGCAAGAAAAATGGAGCAAGTATGAAACAAGAAATATATAAATCACTGGTGCATAAAGGTAAAGATGCATGGGTATCAGAGCAAGATAGTAATAACTACAAGATACAGAAAATCTAAGCTAAGATCAAGTCCGTGCACATGAACGTGTAGTGAGTCCAGCATGGAAAACATGTAGTGAGTCAAGTCCAGAAACATGTAAGTGAGACAAGTCAAGAAATGCATGAGAGTCCAGACTATAAAGAATGAACTCGGTGTCTTTGAAATACTTGTTTCGACATGTAAACGGCTAGGGGTAAGTACGGCTCACCGCGCACTGGGTGCACGGCTGCTATCATTCCAGATTAGACCAGAGGGAGTGATTCCTGATGATGCCAGATAGGAATGTTTACATGTCTACTCGAGTATTTCCCCGCCCCGACTAATACAAGTGGATCCAAGACCCGACACGCAAATCAAGATGAGTCCAGCCTGTACATGAATGATGCCTGTAGTGATGCCTGTAGGTGATGCCAGTAGTGATTCCAGAATAGAGGCCAGAAACATGAAATATACGTGTCGCAAGTAAATGAATCCAGAAATATCAATCAGTGTCTCGTGTTGTGCCAGAATAATCATATGATACTATACTAGAAGCTGAATCATAATAATTATCAGATAATGAAAACTATCAGAGAATGTACTCGCCTGACGTCCTGAGCAACTGGCGATCCGAACTGGTGTCGCAAGGACCTAATGCGAAAAACAAGGTTAAACAGGGTTTCTAATAAGTTAAACAGATATAAAATAATTAAAAATAGGCTTCTAGGGTCGTTCTAGGTCAAACGGATCAAACCGGTGAAATCTGGGTCAAAAAGTCAACTCTGGGTCCAAAAAGTCAACTCTGGGTCAAAACTAGGTCAAAAGTTGACTTTTACGGTCAACGGGGACAATTATGGTCAAAGCTAGGTCAAACTAGGGTGCCCCTGAAATTCTAGGTCAAACCGAGGTCATTAAGCTAGAAAACTCACAAACTCGCCTCCTTGAGATACCGGGATACCCTCGGTATCCGATACCTCAACCTAGGCTACGCACCCCGCCTATACCCTCTAAAACCTATGCTAGCACGCGTAAATATATACACATAAGCATATAAAAATCACTCCAAAGCATTTCCTAGGCTAATGCTCAAATACCCCGCTCGAAACTCAATACCTTGAATATCTCAAGGTATCGAGATACCTCGGTATCTCAAGGTATTGAAGTTTCGCCCTAAGGCCCTCTAACTAGCTACCTAGCTATTAATTATGCACCTAGTTATTAATCTAGGCTAGGTAATATATATATCTACCATATTTATATATATCTAAGTATGTATATACCTATGTATATAGATATCCACACACATTTACCCGATTACCCATATATACCTTACCCAACTCAAAATGCATATATATATACCTATCTAGATATCTATAGATATAGATATAACTATATGTATATAGATATCTATGCACTTAGGTAGATATATACCTAATACCTAGCTATCTATCTATCCATCTAACTATTATCTATCTATCTATAGATATATCTATCTATCTTATGTATCTAATTTAACTATCTAACTAGTTATTTACCTATCTATCTATCTATTAGTCTATCTAGTTAACTATCTATCTATCTATCAACTTATCTATCTACTTACCTATTTATCTATCAACTAACTAATACCTATCTATTTAATCTATCAATCTAACTAACTATCTAGCTAGTTATATATCTATCTATTCTATTTATATAGAAACATCTATCTATCTATGAATCTAGCTAGCTATCTATCTAACAATCTATAATATCTATCAATCTACTAATCTATCTATCTATTAAACCACTCTCCTTGCTACTGAACTCGCTGCTTGCTGCTGCTACTAGCGCTGCGAATACTAGCTGCTGCTGCTGCTGCTGCCCTTGCTTGCTGCTGCTGCTGCTGCTGCATAGCTGCTGTTGCTGCGCTGCTGCATAGCTGCTGTTGCTGCGCTGCTGTCTGCTGCAGTCTGCACAGCGCGCTGTGCGCTGCCTGCTGGCTGCAGTCTGCTGGCTCCCCCCCCCCCCCCCTCCATCACAAACACACACACACACACGCCTATACATATATATATCTATAACACTCTATATATATATATACACACACATATATATACATATATCACTAGATATATATATATATACACACACTTATAATCTAACACACACACACACTAACACACTCACAAACACACTAATACACACACACACTTAAACACACATACACATATAAATATACATAGCTATATATATATATAAACACCTATATATATATAGATATATATACACACACTCATCAAATATATATATATACACATAGACATATACATATACAAGTACATAAATATAAATACACACATATAAATACAAATATATATACATATAAACACATATACATATATATAAATATATATATATATAGACACACACAAAAATATATATATATATCAAGACACAATACACAAATACAACACAACACTCTCACAACACGCCCCACTCACGCCCAACGACCCCGACACGCACCAACACCCTAAAATATATAAAATATAACTCGAAACCTCTAGCACACACTCCCCGATACTAACCCAACGCGCGCACAAAGCCGAAACGAGGAAACCAAGTCGAAATGGCCGTTCGGTCATTTCGACGAACACGTGGTGCGCGGCTCGGAAAACCTCCTGAAACGCACACCAAACGAACTCGGAATCGGCCCAAAATTTACCCACGCGTCCTAAACGATGCCTAGATCCTAGAAAATGCGCTCCCGCATCGATTCTAGGCCCGTGGCGGAAACGCACACGCACTTAGAATCGGCGACGACGAAAAGCCCCAATTTCGCCCGAAACGCCCGTTTCTCCGCGACGCGGCTTCCCGTGTCCGAACGGAGACACGCTCTCACCCTCACGACACCCGACAACGTCTACCTAGGTCCATCTAACCTAGGGCATCATCCAAAATTGGGCCAAATTCGGATTTCACCCGAAATCGACACAAAACCTAATGTCAAAGTCTCTAAACTCACCCAAACTAGTTCCAACTTCCTCCCACGGGTAGCCTACGGGTCTAGGAAGGTTCTAAAATATTAATTACACTATAAAAGAGTAATTACAAGGGGAAATTTAGGGTTTACCTTTTGGGAGTTGGAATCCCAAGCAAAAATCCCCAAAATGCTCCAAATCCTCCAATCCAAGCTTCCAAGCCTCAAATCCAAGCTCCAACACCAAATCTAGGCTCTACCCACCTAGGTTAGGGAAGAATGTAAGGTTAGGGTTAGCAACCATGGAGAATAGAAGAAGAAAGAAGAGGAAAATGATGCTTACTTGAAGTTGGGAGGAAGAAATAAGAAGAAAGAGTGGAGAGGAAGAAGAAGTAGTGAAGAAGAAGGAATGGGGGGGAAATGGCTGCTGTCCACGGGTTGGGGGAAGGGTTTGGGGCCGGCCATGGTAATAATAAAGGGGTTGCCAAGTTTCTAAATTCCCAAAATGCCCCTACTCACTTGGTTTGGGTTTCGGGTCTCCGAAATCACTCAAACTAGCTCCAAATCTCTCCAACTAACCTCCTAAAAATAAAATAAATATTCTAAGCCCTAAAATAATTCTCACAAGGGTGTGGGCTGGGTCGGACATGGGTCCACTAGGGTCTGACATGGGTCCAGGCTAGCCAAAATCCTAAAACAATCAAAATAAAAATAATAAAAAATAAAGCAATCACTAATTAAATATAAATACAATTAATTATAAATAATGCACAATTAACTAAATTAAAAATAAAAAAAATACCCGGCTCTGGAAATGGGGTGGTGATAGCCGGGCAGGGCGGCGCGGGAAGCGGGCTGAGGGAGAGAGAAGGGGAGCCGGGTTGGGTCTGGTCGGGTGCGGGTCTGGCGGATCCGAACCGACCTGCTAGGGGAACAGGCTGGGCCGGTTTTGGGCCAGGGCTGGGTTTGGGCCCAATGGGCCGGGCCGATTAATAATAAAAAATATAATTAGTTAAATAAATAAATAAATAAATCAATAATTAAATAAATACTTTTTAGGTGATTTAAAATATGTCCGGGGCCCAATAAATTCCAAAAAAATTACCCTAAGTCCAATTTTTCATTTTACACCCAAAAATATTATTTTCATAATATTTTAATACTGTTTATTATTAATTAAAAATCATTTAAAAATTAAAACTCTGTTTTTAAATTACAGAAAATTCCCAGAAAATTTTAAAAATTGTAAAAAATCCAGTTTTGAAAATTTTGAAAAATCAGGGGGTTTACAATCTACCCCCTTAAGAGGATTGTGTCCTCGCAATCAAAGAATAACCGGTCAACAGAGATGACGCGGTCGCAAGCATCGTTTGAAAATACATCACAAGATACTTAGGGAAATATCGTTTCCCTAACAATGAAAGTTATGCACTTCCAGAGAAAATCTAGTTAAAGTAAAAGAACTACAACTTTTATGAAAACCATGTTATTATTAACAAGTTGCAAATTACTAGGTTGGGGCTGAGGTCACGAACCAAGAGGCACGAACTAAAACAAGACTAGAAACGGATAACTACGAATCACTTACGTGCATTAGCTACTCCACGAGTCTGCGCGTTCTCCACTGTCATCGTGAAAGCTTGTTCGCGTCCTTGCGATCGATTCCTCTGCTGCTGTTGAGCCTGCTGGAAGAGTTTTGCCTGGGTTACCAAGGGTGGCCTCGGTATTGGTGAAGCTTACAATGCTGGAGAGGTTGACCGTGGTGCTGGTAACACTTGTTCTCGACGTTCGGGACATTCCTTTAATAAATGCTGACTGGATCCGCAAGCTAAACATAATCTTATCTTTCGTCTGCACTCGTCCTCTATGTGACCTCGCCGGTGATAATATGGACAGACAGGTATTGCCTGTGGAGATACTTCTGGTGGCTGGTGTATGTGAGACTCCCTTGCGATTCCTGCCTGCGGTGCTCCAGCTGGTGCTGATGTGGCGGGTTGAAGATTCGTTAATGCTTTCTCTCGATGCTGGGGACAATCCTTGGCCAAGTGTTGATTGGTTCCGCAAATCAAGCATAATCCCATCTTACGTCTGCACCCGCTCTCAATGTGGCCTTGCTTGTGACAATGTTGACAGGTAGGCAGTACTTGCGGAGATGCTTAGGGTGGCTGATGCAGCTGAGACTTCTTTGGAGTTCCTTCCTGTGGTATTCCGGCTGGTGTTGACGTGGCTGCTTGGCGAATCACCACTGGTTTCTCTCAACGTTCTGGGCAATCCCTTACCGCATGCTTCTTGGATCCACAAGATAGACATTGTCCCAGTCTGCGTCGGCATTCTTTAACGAGGTGGCCTACCTTGCCACAGTAGTGACAAGTAGGAAGGAATGAGGCTCCTGATGTTGTTCTTGGTAGTGGATTTATCTGTGGTCGCTTTGCAGCTCTTTCCTGTTGTGCTTGGTCTGGTGCTGACGTATACGGCCGCTTCTGGCTGGACTCGATCCTTGGGGTACACTCCACGGGTCTTGCTGCAGTAAGAACGTCCTCGTCGAAGGTAGTTGCATTTGAACTGATTGGCCTCCATAACTCCGAGCTAGTTCTGTCGATGGAGTTCTCCGATTGGTTTTGTTGAGCTTCTTGTTGAACCCTCTGATAGGCTTGTATCATCACGTAGAACATGCGGAACATCTGTTGTTCGTCCATAGGCGGTCCCAGTGGGAAGGAAGGCATCGGTGGAGTAGGCTGCGTCGAGGGTGGAATGTCACCTTGGTAGATTCTTGAGGCAGGCTGACTTGCTTGACTGCCTTGTGATGATTGGCCTTCATCCACTGGTGTCACATCGTCTTCGTGGGTAACCACCACGTCTTGCGGTGTTTCTGCATGAGCCTCGTTGCTGGCTTGTGGGTCCATTTCTCTGCATCCAAAATAAACGATAAGTGGCGCACAGGAATCAAGGCAGGATGCAAGTCAATAATTTAATTCGAATAGATACAGATATCAAAAATGATTCAAGCAAGTGGATGAGATCCTAAAAACTTATTGCAGGCCTGTTCGGTCCCTGAGTTGAAACCAAACAGCCACCACAAAAACCATGTCACGTCCCAATCCTAAAATATCGAGGGACTGGACACGTGGCAATAGCCAGCAGCACACACCGATGGACAACCCAATTTAATGGATCCATCAGGGCATGCTTAAGCTGTAGTCTAACAGTAAATAGAACCAATGATACAGGTCACAGACTATTCTAATCTCATCCATAACAGATAACCACAGATTAAATGCCAGAGTAATGCAAATAGAAATAACTATCAAATCTCAATAAAAGTGTCTCGGTGAACAATCCGAGAACAAGTCTGATACATCAAAGCAAATAGACAGAAAATAAAGGAACTGGAAATAGAAACAGAAACAGAAATAACTGACTATATACAGCCAATGCTCAGGGGAGGTCTTCTGGTGCGATCTCGTCCTCAGGTCCTGGTACAGCTCCTAGAAGTGCTCCTGTACGGTGTATCTCTGGATGGATCTCTTCGGCTATACCTGGGGACATAGTCCATTCCAGGTCCTCAGGGGACATAACAAGGTACAGATAACACAAGCCAAAATAAATGCAGTGCAGAAAATAAATGAAATAATAGGGTAAAACTATGTAACCAGCTAAGTGATAAGTGCAAGTTGAGAGCATCACTAGAACTCAGATTGAGCCACTACCAGCTCTGTGTCGGGGAGCCTGTAGCAGTAATAACACGTAAAGGGCCAAGCGCTGCTCGAGAGTCTTGTGCCTCACAATAATAGGGGTATATATATATATGATCAGCCTGTAGCCTGTATGTCTCTCCCCACCCAATGTAATCACACGTCCCATGTCCATGTGGCCCCATGTCCATGTCACGTAAGATCATATCTAATACAACAAGTCATATAGTATCTAGGAACATAATGTCAATGCCATAAAGTCTGTATCCTATACAGAATCACCATGAATGTCTCAAGAGGATTCTGTCTCATGAATAGTATCAAGTGTCCTGGGCTCTGATGTACTTGATAGGACAAGTACCAAGAGTAAGGGTATCGAATGTCCATCTCTAATGACGTACCCAACACCGCGTACGGGGTTGGCACCCGACTATGATCGGACACTAAGTACGTCACACGTTTCCTAGGTTAAGCAGTTAAAATAAGTTTACATTTAAATCCACAAGAAATCAAGTAAAATACTATGTCAAGAATTACTGAGAATTGACAAGCTTTACTTGCCCACTGATGCTAAATAAGTCCAGAAAAATAAGTAGCAAGCTGCAGGGTTTGGCAAGGTACACTTGCCTGTGGTTCCGGTTCTAATTGCTGCTCTGACTTCAGCTGGAATTGCAGGCGGTACTCCGGTTGCTGAAATAAATATCACCATCAGATCCAGAAAATATCAATCAGCTAGAAACGCCTGTCCTTGAGTCCAATTTGGAGACAAGGGCAAAAACGGCAATTTTGGGTCAAAACGGGACCAGGTCCTCAGAGGAACCAGGTCCTCAGAGGAACGTAACAAGATACATAGAAGCATGCCAATAAAGTACTAAAAATAAAACATCCAATGGGTCGCCTAACCGTCTATGTGAATGCACTTTGAGAACAACTTTCCAACACGTAGGCTATCTGGCCAAAATGAGTTTGGCATAATTCTCTCGGAGAATCAGGGGCCTACAAAGCATGACGTCTTTTGAACGTTAGAGACCGCCTGATAATAATAATATAGGGGTCATCATGACCGCGCATCTCCGGCGAAGCGTACGGGTTACACAAGGAATGTACAAAGGAGCTCAAACGTCTTACTTGTTGTCCTCCCCACCCCATGCTCTAAGCATGTCATATCCATGACACGATGATACCTCTAATAACTACCAAGGCTTCTAATAATGCAAATTCTATCAGCAGTTATCCCTATTCGTCGTACATCCCATACGTACCAGCGGTCTGCCGAATACGCAAGTCCGTGTCCTACATGAGATTCACACTCGTGTAATAACTGTGTCATGGCCAATGAAACATAAGAATGCCTCATGATAATGGGGTAGTTATAAAAATTAAATAACTGTATTAACTAATCAACTAAGTAAATAACTAAATGGTTATCCACAAAATAGGTAATAGTAAATAATATACAATCTTACAAAGAAACTTTGCATAATTTGGCATGGAGAATTATGGAATGCTAATTGTAGGAAGTTGGAATAGAAAATAACCATAATTAAATTATATATATATAATATATCTAAATATTTAATAATTAATCTATGGTCGTTACACTAATGTCATACTAACACCAAGCGATCGAATTTTTGTGCCACGAAAAGATCATACGTGTAGTATCTCCTGTGTAGGCTACTTTCTATGAAGGGAGATACAGATTTTGGGACCATCCTATATCATTAATGTCCAAACCACGGTGAAGTATCATAATAAAATTATTGGATTTTAATTGATTTGAAAATTAATCTAAAACAAATACAAGAAATACAAAATACACATAAAATACCTATTTTTGGGTGAGGGGGTTTACAATCTACCCAACTTAAAAGAATTTCGTCCTCGAAATTAAAAATAAGGCATGATTCGCTAAATCATTCATATTCGTATATAAGGCAAGTCAATCGCAATCTCTTCCAAAAATTTAAATAACAAAATATATTCAAATCCATCATAATCACTTCAAAATTAAAATAACCACTGTTTAAATCAAGATTCAACATATCGTAATTCTCTTCTCGATTTTCAAATCATCAACATCCAATTTAAGTCAAATCCATACAACATCTTCAAGATTTAAATAACCCATATCAAATTTTACATCACAATTTTCAACTATCATAATCTCCTCTAGATTTTAAACAATACACAATTATAATCAAATCTTATTCCTATTTTCAACTTATGAATTTTTGTACTCTTCAAATTTTAAATTCAACTTCCATCCTCAATATTTCAAATAGGTGATCCAACAATCAAATTTTAACTTTTAATTCAAATCATCAAATTATAAAATTTTGAACTCAATCCATCAATGTATATGTTTAGAGTTCTATCATTTATTTATTTATTTATTTCCTCAAAATTTAAACTATTGATTCAATCTCCAATATTCAAAATTTAAATCATGTGCCCAAAGTATAAATATTTGGTCCACAATATCAAGATATCAAAATTTATTAAATCCTCATCATCTTAATCATTCTTCTAAAATTTCTCAAAATTAAAATGACTTAAATCTCTCAATCTAATCTTACTTGATCACAATCTAAAAACAAATTACCTTAAGTTGACATTGTAACTTCTACCCAACTTAGAATTTTCCCATCTACCATATAAGGCTATACATTTAAGAAAAATATTTTTTAAATTATTTAATCGTGTTATTCAATCCTTAAAAGTTTTTAACACACAAAATATACCACCTGTGATGTGCCCTTAATTACAAAAGATAGTCACAAGTAATATAATTGGCCTATGGGGTAAATCTAGTACTCTCCGTGTATCAAACTTATACCAAGCACAAGCGTTCGTCTTTCCGAAATAGGAGAAGATGAAGAACAATAATAAAGAATTTGAGGAGGTGATAGAATACAAGTACGGGGTTCAAGGCGATCAAAGAATTCAAAAAGAGAGTTATCAAGGCAGTTGTGGATTAAAATTCTATTTTGGTAAGTTCTTATTCGCATGTTCATATCAGAACAGTTATGTACCTGATATGATATGCTCTGACTTGTCTAGAGGGCAAGTATATTCGTCTACTAGTCAACTATATATCTTAATCCACGTAAAGTAGTCATACGAAGAGCGAACCAAGCGCACTAAGGTTAGCTAGACCATACTACACTGATTCTGATTTAGACAATGTATTAGTGTGGGCCCCCAATAATACATTGTCATAAACAAGCTCGATAAAAGAATAAGCTTGCAAAACTAGGCTATAATAGCAGCATAAGTCGAGGTAGTCCAGAAAATATAAGTACGTTGGATTATGATTAGTGAAAGGTACAACATAATTCAAGTTCACCAAGAAGATGAGACTAGTCCGGTGTTGTGCCTCTACAGTTGCCATACTAACTCCTTGTCTAAGTCTCTAGTCGACCAAATGGGGTATGGGCCTCTAAGTTCTACAGTCTGGATAAACATTATCTTCTTATGCAAGTCTATAGTTGGTGTCATTCAATTACACTTTATTAATGGGTCAAAATAACTATGTGATACTAGGTTGTGAGGCATACTACCCAACTTATAAGAATTAACTAATAGTATAACTGCCTTAAGGGGAATCCTTGTAAATAAAGTAGAACTCTTATTGGGGTATACGAGAAAAGATCTTGGTACCTATTAGGGTATCCTATTGCATTATATAGGTAATGGTCATCTTAAGTCTTAATCATAGTGCTTATAGAACAAAAGTGTTAATATTAAGAATGGAAAAGTTACTGACCCTCAAGTGAAAGAGGATATAACCTGTATGGAGATATGTGGAGCAGATTACTTGATTTAAAACTAAAGGATAGTCATAAAATCATAATCTAAATGAACAACTCAAACTATCAAGTTCTAACTACCAAGCACAGAATTTCAAAATTCAAGATTAATAACTATAATCCTTGTAAACTATATATCCTAACATAAAAGGAATCACTTGGCCTAGAATCAGAAGGGTTAGGTGGCACGAATTGAAAGTTGAAGAAAATAAATTTTGTTGTCGCACAAATAGCGAGCGTTAAGATTTTGGAAAAACAAGATATGAAATTAAATAGAGAGACTCTTGATAATATCATGGTTTCCTAAGAAAATATGGTATGCTAATCTCTGTGTTCGAGGTATGATCAAGGAAAATATTCTATTCATTCCTCTTGGCTTTCTAAGGTACTGTTCTGCTAATATCAAGACAAGAATCTAAATTTATAGATCTCCAATACTATCTCACTATGGAAGTTAGGTTTACTCCTAATATTCAACCTTGGATTTATATTGGTTCCTCAATACTAGGGTCAAACAATATGGTCAAATTTTTAACTAACCCTAGTAGTGTCTATACTACTCTCAAGTCCTTTATAAATATATCAAGGGATAATGGTCAATTAATCTACAGGTAAGGGATGCTAGGGTTCAATAGGTATTCTAAACTTAATGATGTGTCAATATTTTAGTTGTATTCTTAGTAAAAATATTACCCTAATTATCATCCTAACAACAAGGATTCCTATATTCTAGCAGAAGGCTATACTCAAGGAATTATTAGGGAAGTACATGAATTAAGCAAGATGCAATTATTTAAATAGAACGAATTGGAAGAAAGGTGAGTCATAGTCAACTGTGGATGAGATCCTATACTCTAATTCTATTTGCAGGCTTGCTCGGTACAGTAAAGTAACCAAGACAATATACTCTCGACCTGCATGGGACACCACTAAAAACATGTCATGCCCCAGTCCCAAAATACGTAGGACTAGGAATACGCAACATGCCAGTCGTATGTATACGATAACTCTAATATGTTGGAAGATCGTAACACATACGTACGTTGTACATGAATATCAAATCCACAAGTGGTAATATACTGTCAACACAAGTCACACGCAATCTATATCTCATCCATAGCATAAATAAAGAAATAGGAAATAAATAACTGAATCTCAAATATGAAGTATCCAAGAATGATAGTCAGGTAGAAACAAATCCACTGCCAATCGACTATACTAAAAACTACTAAATGAGAGAAGAGATCAAGTTCTACTATAAGATAAATGTCAATAAAGGAAATAACAACTAGAATATCCATCAGCTGCGAAGAATTAGGGGTACTCTGAAGGTAAGAGCTCCTCAGTCTGGTATGAAGCGTCAGGTCCGAGTCCGTACTCTTATGGATAGTCCTGCCCGTCTATACCTGAAAATGGACCAGGTCCTCAGAGGGACGTAACAAGATACATAGAAGCATGCCAATAAAGTACTGAAAATAAATATCCAATGGGTCGCCTAACCGTCTATGTGAATGCACTTTGAGAACAACTTTCCAACACGTAGGCTATCTGGCCAAAATATGATTGGCATGATTCTCTCGGAGAATCAGGGGCCTACAAAGCATGTCGTCTTTTGAACGCCAGAGGCCGCCTGATAATAATAATATAGGGATCATCATGACCGCGTATCTCCGACGAAGCGTACGGGTTACACAAAAAAAGTGCAAAGGAGCCCAAATGCCTTACTTGTTATCCTCTCCACCCCATGCTCTAAGCATGTCATATCCATGACATAATTATACCTCTAATAACTGCCAAGGCTTCTAATAATACAAATTCTATCAGCAGTTATCCCTATCCGTCGCACGTCCCATACGTACCAGTGGTCTGCCGAATGCGCAAGTCCGTGTCCTACATGAGACCCACACTCGTGTAATAACTATGTCATGGCCAATGAAATATAAGAATGCCTCATAATAATGGGGTAGTCTCGTAAAACTAGGTTAACATGCATAATATATAATAAAAATAAGGTACGACACCACCGTCGTTGTACCCAAGTTATTCTTGGACGCGCAGTTTATATAGCAGTTAAAATATATGAACTAAATAACAGAAATAAAATACATGTACCATATGGAATATAAATCATAGTACAATGGCAAGGTATACTTGCCTGGCAAGCAATCTGCGTAGTGTAAGCGTCCAAACGTCAAGCACACATAATCATAAACTATGACCTCCGAATAAATGTCTCTGGATGCTGAAATAAACATCACCAACATTCCCGGAATCAGCGAGATAGCTAAAAAATACTACCCTTTCGTCTAATTTGGACACATGGGCAAACGGTAATTTCGGATCAAAGCGGGGTCCACATGTGGTCCACTTTGCACCGAAATACGTGCCAGAGGTAAAGGTCTCTAAATAGAATAAATTATAGGTCAAACAAATTCTAAACGTCAGTACGAACTCAACGGTATGTCCAATTTTGGATTCCGGTGAGCTGAACACAAATTCGACCTTAAAGTCAACCGTGGGGCCCGTAAATAGGTGCCTTGGTCAACTATCACAAAATCACGTAAAACTTGGGTCACAGGACTAGTATGATACCATGAATCTAATGGCGCAAGTTTTGTCTCATTCTGACGAACGTACACAAAATGGTGTGGTATTTTACAAAAGTCGCGATACGGGACCTTTTTACGGATACGGGTTGATTCCGACGCGCACACATGTCCAAATCAGTTTCTGCGAAAGTTCACACGTCAGAACATACCATACGCGCCTTTTGGTGCAATTGGTACGCGATAAGGCAGTCCCGTTTGGCGGAACGCGCTCCGTATCATAATTTCTAATATTTTTAAAACAAGTTTTTCTCATATTTTAACCTAATTTATCTCTGATTCTAACACAAAATAAAATAAACTAATTAACAGGGAATGATCTTGGTTATATAGACTAGCTATTCGAAAAGTAAAATTATAATTTAGTTGAATAGATTGGAAGAAAATCGACTTCCAATATGGGGCGTTTGATTGGAAATTCTGTTTTCGTATGTCTGCAGTTTCAAAATTTCCCCCAGATTTATGAGCTCAGTTTCGCATGGATATAATCCTGTTTGATCCAAACTAATTAGCAAATATTGTAGAGGGTCATCTAGCCTACGCATGGGAATTGATAGTTCGGATTTATACTACACCGATAGAGAGAAATCATATTATGAACAGGGGTACCTTGCTGTGCTCAACGAGGTTGAGATTGGGTTCTCCGGTGATCGTTGGCGGGTCCGCAGGGTTCGTGCGGTGGCTGCAGTCGTCGGAGGTCGGTATTGGCCTGCCGGGGTGCTCGGGTTGGGGTCGGTGCTGGGGGTGTAGATGTCGAAGGCTAGGGTTAGGGTTTAGAATATATATATATATATATATATATATATATATATATATATATATATATATATATATATATATATATATATATATATGCGGAGGGGGTGAGATGAGACAGGGGTCGACGCTCGCGGGTGAGCTGATGTGGGTTGGGTTAGGGTGATACTAACGGGCTTTAGGATTTGTTAAGGGTTTTAGTTAAGACTTAGGCTTAGGGGTTTAGTTTAAGGATTTTTATTTGTTTTAAGGTTTTTAGTTTTTCTTTTCTTTTTCTTTTCCTTTTCTTTTATTTTTCTTTTCGATTTTATTATTACTAATACTATTACTATTACTATTACTATTATTATTATTATTATTATTATTATTATTATTATTATTATTATTATTATTATTATTATTATTATTATTATTAATAACCATATATTTATTAACATATATATTTACATATATAGATGAGGTAAAATCCAAAATAATATTGCACACAAAATAAATTCTAAAAAATTACTTTGTAAAGTTTTATTAAAATACTACACCCAAAATATTTTATAAAATATTTTATAATTAGTAATTAGATATTTATTTAGTTATAAAAATTAAATAATTGTATTAACTAATTAACTAAGTAAATAACTAAATGGTTATCCACAAAATAGGTAATAGTAAATAATATACAATCTTACAAAAAGGGAATTTACCTAATTTGGCATGGAGAATTATGGAATGCTAATTGTAGGAAGTTGAAATAGAAAATAATCATAATTAAATTATATATATATATAATATATCTAAATATTTAATAATTAATCTATGGTCGTTACACTAATGTCATACTAACACCAAGGGATCGAATTTCTGTGCCACGAAAAGATCCTACAGATAGTGTCTCTTGTGTAGGCTACTTCCTATGAAGGGAGATACAGATTTTGGGGCCATCATATATCATTAATGTCCAAACCACGGTGAAGTGTCCTAATAAAATCATTAGATTTTAATTGATTTGAAAAATAATCTAAAACAAATACAATAAATACAATAAATACAAAATACACACAAAATACCTATTTTTGGGTGAGGGGGGTTACACGGTGTAGTCTCGAGGCAAAGATGGTGTGCAAGCAAGATACAAGTGGCTTTGTACCTGTCACGCCCCAGTCCCAAAATACGTAGGACTAGGACACGTAAGCATGTCAGCCATGTGTATATGGCAACTCCAATATATGGATACCAATATACACACGTACGCTGTAATATGAATAAAACTCACATGTGGTATTTATTTATTGTCACAAGTTACAGAAATACTAATCTCATCCACACAACAAGTCACATAAATACTAAACTAAAATAAAGAGCATGAATAATCCATAAATGATAGTCGGGTGGAGACAAATCCACTACCAAAGACTATATTAACTAAATGAGAGAGAAGAGTAAAATCACCAATATAAAATAGGTAACGATATGAGAGTGTCAGCTAAAAGATCCATCGCTAGAGATAATCAGTGATGCTCAGTGGGTAAGGTCTCCTCGGTAGAAGGTAAAGCATCAGGTCCGGGTCCGTACTCCTGCGGATACTCATGGTCGTCTATACCTGGCAAGGGACCAGGTCCTCAGAGAGACATAACAAGATACATAGAAGCAAGCCAATTGAATACAGTAATCATGCAATATGTTTGAAAATATATAAATACGTTATACTAGATAATCTATATGAATGCAATAAGGACAACTTTTTAACGTATGGGCAAGGGTAGGCTACTCGATCTAAGCCTCATAACTCACACACCCGTCTAGAATATCATCAGTCGACATACCACGGGGGTAGCGACCATCGGACATGACTGCCATAGTGTATGCTAGTTACTACGGTTTACCAAAGGGGTTATAGCCCATACGCCTACTGATTGTCCTCTATGATACTAAGTGTCAAGTGTGTATCAACATATCTAATATATAGTAATGAATGAACAAAACTACACATGCAATGAATATACATAAATATAAATAGCATGCAAAGTACTGTAATAATTTAGCAAGGTATACTTGCCTGGCAAGGAGCTATGTAGTCCCAATATCATGTTCCAGAAGTCGCATAGAACAATCCAATAGATTCTCGGGGTTAGCGTGTACAGGCACAGGGATCGAGGGTGACTGCTACAGGTCATCTGGCAAGGGTGACGGGTCCACGATGAACACGATGACGAGGGTGATTAGGTTAATAATGATGGTTAGGTTGATGATGGGGATTATAATGGTGATGATAATGATGATGATGATATGGACGATGGTGATGACGAGGACGATGATGTGAACGATGTTGATAACAAGGACGATGATGTAGATGATGGTAATGATGAGGATTGATGATGTGGATGATGATGATGACGAGGACGATGATGTGGACGATGATGATGACGAGGACGATGATGTGGACGATGATAATGACGAGGACGATGATATGGATGATGATGACGACGAGGACGGTGATATGGACGATGGTGATGACGAAGACGATGATGTGGATGATGATAATGATGAGGACGGTGATGTGGACGATGGTGATGACGAGGATTGATGATGTGGATGATGGTGATGACGAGGATTGATGATGTTGATGTAAAACCCCTAATTCTGAAAACTATATTTTTATTATTTATTTATTTATTTATTTATGGTAATTATGAGCTAAATAGAGAAAATAGATTTTTTTTTCTGAGGTATTGAGCATTTAAAAGATTTATGGAGCCATTATAAAATTTTCCTAATTTTTATTCCATGTAGAAAATATTTGGACAGTTGCTACCTTAACCGTATACACCAATACCCTATCCAGATTTTCTATAAATAAATAGGTATATGTATATATATATAGATTTTATTAATAAGAAAAAGAAAAGAATAGAGAATAGAATTTTCTATCAGACCAAACCCGCAAACCGTTAAACACACCCCGCGCGTAAAGTAAGGAAATAGCAGCTCTTTCCGCGTAAACAGACAACAACAACCCACTCACCACACCGCGTATACTTCTCCGCGCGTAAACCGCAGCAGCAGCAGTATCAAAACCACCACTTATTTTACCCCGCGTAAACTCTTCTTTTCACCACACGTAAAACCCAAACCACACCCCAATAGGAGAAGAAAATATCAGCAGCAGAAGCAAAACCCAATTTTGCTTTGCTTTACTTTCCACACGTGTAAGCTCCTTATTCCACCACTCCTTAACACTAATATTACTAAAATACCCCAGCCGAAACCAAAACCAATGAAAAGAAAGAAAACAACAGCGGCAGTAGTTTTAGTTTTCTTCAACACTAAGTTTTTCCCACCGCCTCTTATTCTTTATATATCCATGCAATACACCCCAAAAACCATAAACTCTCACTCCTTCAACTTACACGGTTGTGAACGCTTGTACTATACGGAACCTTGCTCGGCAAGTATACCTTGCCACAGTACTATTATTTACATTCCAAATGATACATGATTCTGTTTTATTTATATATTTGTATTGGACCGTGTTCATGAGACCACCCCAATATTATGGAGTATTATTTGGATTCATTGGCCGTGACACAAGTTTTTACACGAGTTGTGAGTCTCGTATAGATCTCGGACTACGTATTGGGTTGGCCGCCTGTACGTAAGAGCCGTGCGTTAGGGATGACTGCTAATAGAAACTTTGTATGCTAGTAGACCTGGCAGTTATTTAGAGGTTGTATCGTGTCATGGAAATGGCATGCTTAGAGCATGGGATGGGGAGAACAATAAGTAAAGCGTTTGGGCTCCTATGTACTTTTTTCCTGTATGCCCGAATTCTCCACCGGAGAAACGGGTGATGATGACCACTTTATATTACTGGCAGCCTCTGCCGTTCAAAAGACGACATGCTTTTAGGCCCCTGATTCCGAGAGAATCATGCCAATCCCATTATTTGGCCAGATAGCCCACGTGTTAGAAAGTTGTTCTCAAATTGCATACACTTAGATGGTTAGGCGACCCAGTGGAATTTTTATTTCAGTACTTTATTGGCATGTTTATATGTATCTTATTACGTTCCTCTGAGGACCTGGTTCCTTTCCAGATATGGACGAGCAGGAGTACCCACAGGAGTACAGACCTGGACCTGACTCTACGTACCTGACTGAGAAGATCCTACCCTCAGAGTATCTGTGATTTATTGACGTTGTTTATATATTTTGCTACTTCAGAATAGTCGTTTTGTAGTAGATTTGTTTCCACCCGACTATCAGACTTGATACTCATTTTGGATATCCAGTTATTATTCAGCTTTTATTCCTACTGATTATTTGTGCTGTGGATAAGATATAGATTATGTGTGACTTGTTATGATAGTATATTACCACTGATGGATTGCATATTCATATACAACGTACGTGTGTATATGATTTCCATATATTGGAGTTTGTATACATACGGCTGGGCGTGTTACGTATTCCTAGTCCTACGCATTTTGGGACTGGGACGTGACAGTTGAGGTGATGTTGATGATAATGGGGTGATGATGATGGGTTGTAATTGTAGCGCCCCGTTCCCCCGGTGTGGGGAGCGCGGCTAAGAAACACAAGACGGTATCGTTCGATCGGGATAGATTGAATTAAGAACTCGTCCTCGTTATGGATTTGTTTCTTTGTAATCGATTCCCATATTCAGTGGACCGTGCCCCCGGGATCGACTTAGCGGCAGAGTCAGGGGGACCTCTCCGCTGCTATCTTTTTATTGCCTCGGTTTTCGATGTCGCTTGTTGCTTTCGTGCTTTGAGTTGGTTTTGGGATTTGCTTGTTTTCCTTGAACGGTTTCGATGGTTTTCATTATTTTCGTTCATTGAACTGTACTTCAATTCTGAGATTGGAAAAGTGGAAGAGGTATTGATCGAGCTGTTCGTAATGCAGGTGAACGAGCAGTAGGCAGCTTACGAGCGGAGTCGTGAAGCGCCTCTTTCCTTCTCCCTTCCAACAATCTAAGTGAGTAGCTACCATCCCGATTAGCTAGCCCTGCTTCCAAGCTTCATATCTATAAACCTTGTATTCTTGTTGCCCCGATCAAACGATACCAACTAATAATAAAAGAAACCAAGATAAAAGAGAATAGACTTGGTTATTACTGCTTGTCAATCAAACTCATGAACGGTTACTTACTTGCATGCTTGTTCATTCGGAATGTTCATCATATGCATCAATTGTAGTTAGAATATATCTTCTTCTATAAATTATGCTATTTATGAATCATATCTTGTATGCGCATAATTGTTCCTAGAGGCTATGCAAAATAAATCATGCATTACTCGTGTTGCCTCAACTGCGTGAAGTGATAATTTAACTAAACATCGTGTGTTCGATCACGGACAACTTGTGCACAAGGATATACGTTCTGCGGACGGTCGCTGGGGCACTGGCACCGATCCGATCCGGGCAGACTTCGTGTTTATAGTCAATCGTGTGCGGACTGGATGGCTTGCAACGCATCGTGTTTTATGAGCTCATCGTATTCTCGTTGCATGGTATCCTTATCCTTGACTAGTCCATTATGGCATCAAGCCAGTGATCCTCGTGTGTATATGCTTGCAACGCCTCGTGTGTTTATCGTATGAATATGGCTTGCAATGCATCGTGTGCTTATCGTGTATATTTAAACCTGTTGCAAACTAACTTGTGTCTTCGTGGCAGGGAAGGCAAGGTAAGTATTGTACGGGTAATTCAGACGGGCAGGCAAAATCCACCGAACGGTGGCTAGTTCATTTCAGTATCATACATATATACTGTTGCTTGTAAATAAACTAAGGCAAGATAGAAATCCACCAAAATATGCATGCTTTATTAAAACAACGTGTTGATTGGTATAGTTCGGTTAGCTCGCCTTCACCAGTATGTTTCGACATGCTGACCCTCGTTGAAACAGGTTCTCCGCACCAAGGCGAACTGAGCGAGGAGGCGAAGTCGTCTTCCCGATCCAGTCCAGCTGTTGGCGCATCTTCACCGCGCCCCTTGAAGCATTTTGAACACAGAAGCTTGCAACTCTTCATACACAAATGCAGCTTCGTGGCAAAGCCGTCCTCCAGCCCGGAGGTCTTTATCATTTTGAAGTTATAAAGGGATGTAATGTACAAGACTGCTATCTCATTTTGAGTCAACACTTTTGTAAGCCCGTGCGGCATATTAGCTGACTCGTTCAAGAGTTTGTAATAGATGTTCATTATCAATAAAGAGAACTTTTCCATGTTTCAAATCTGCATTTCAATTTATCTGCGTACTCTGAATATGTGCTTGTTATGCAAATCATTAAAGCCTTGTGCGGGCGCAACCCTAGTCCCGCACGGCGGTCACGATTCGGGGAACGCCTCAACGATTCCACGGAATCGGGTCGTGACATAATGGTATCAGAGCACAGATTCAAGTTCCTTAGACTCTCGCACTGAAAAAGTTCTTTTAACGATCAAATTCCTGTGCGAACTCTTGAACTCGCTAGGCCAAAATAAGATACATTCATGCAATAAGTCCATAATACATTATGATTCTAATATAATTTACCTTCTTTTGAAGGAATGGCACCAGCATAATCTGCAGTTCAAGCACCGAACGAAACACAAGAAAGTAGTTCGGGTACTTCGGGAAGCTCTCAGAGCTAGCGAGGCATGTCTCAAGTCGACCCGCTAGAGCGGATGATACAAATATTAGAAGCACAACGACAACGAGATGATGCTCGCCATGCCAAGTTCGAAAGCAATCTAGAGACCCGATTCTCAGTCCAACAGAAGCAGGTAGATACCCTGCAACAAATCGTTCAGACTTTGGCTGCCAACCATTCTGTCGCAGCAACAATGATTTCGGTGGAACAGCCCGTGCTTGAAGTAGAGACGCCACAAATTCCAAGGCCGAGGGACTTGACTGCCTTCAACTTGGGCCACTTCAAGAAAGTCTGCAACACCCCATTCAACGGGACTGAGGACCCAGTGGTAGCTCTAGATTGGCTAGCCGAACTTGAAGATCATTTCGCTCTGCTAGAGGTCCCCGAAGAGAAGCGTGTCGCCTGCGTACAACTTCAGCTCTGCCTCAACGCACACGATTGGTGGAACGTGCATCGACGATCTCTCCAATTTGATCACGGAGAGAAGGCGATCTCGTGGACGACCTTTTGTGCCGTGTTTGAAGAGGAGTTCATACCCCTCCAGTACAACGTCAGATGGAAAACGAGTTCGTGCAGCTACGGCAGGGCAGTATGACAGTTAATCAATATTCCGCCGAATTCAACCGACTCTCCAAATTTGCTAGGGCCTATTTACCTAATGCAGCGAGTCGAGCTAGAAGGTTTGAAGGCGGATTGTGCCCTGCCATCCATGCGCACGTGGTCAATAATCAGTACGGGATAATGCGTGAAGTCATAAATTATGCCCTATCACTTGAACCACAGTATCCTCACGTTTCTACAGGCGCTGTGCATACCTACAATCAAAAATGCCATAGCGACAGAGAGGAAACACCGCCACAAAGCGCCGAAACAACGGTGGTCAGCACAGGGCAAATCCTAACCAAGTATGTCAATACTGCAACAAACGAGGGCACGCCTTCAATCAATGTCGTAAGAGACTTAAGTTATGTCTCGCTTGTGGCAATCCAGGCCATGCCATTAGTTCCTGTCCGAACCTTCCTGATCATCGCCCGCAACGTAATAACCCCTAACGGTAAGCATTATTCCTAAGTTTCGGGATGAAACTTCTAATTGGTTGGGTAGGATGTAGCGCCCCGTTCCCCCGGTACGGGGAGCGCGGCTAAGAAACACAAGACGGTATCGTTCGATCGGGATAGATTGAATTAAGAACTCGTCCTCGTTATGGATTTGTTTTTTCGGAATCGATTCCCATATTCAGTGGACCGTGCCCCCGGGATTGACTTAGCGGCAGAGTCAGGGGGACCTCTCCGCTGCTATCTTTTTATTGCCTCGGTTTTTGATGTCGCTTGTTGCTTTCGTGCTTTGAGTTAGTTTTGGGATTTGCTTGTTTTTCTTGAACGGTTTTGATGGTTTTTATTGTTTTCGTTCATTGAACTGCACTTCAATTTCGAGATTGGAAAAGTGGAAGAGGTATTGATCGAGCTGTTCATAATGCAGGTGAACGAGCAGTAGGTGGCTTACGAGCGGAGTCGTGAAGCGCCTCTTTTCTTCTCCCTTCCAACAATCTAAGTGAGTGGCTACCATCCCGATTAGCTAGCCCTGCTTCCAAGCTTCACATCTATAAACCTTGCATTCTTGTTGCCCCGATCAAACGATACCAAGTAATAATAAAAGAAACCAAGATAAAAGAGAATAGACTTGGTTATTACTGCTTGTCAATCAAACTCGTGAACGGTTACTTACTTGCATGCTTGTTCGTTTGGAATGTTCATCATATGCATCAATTATAGTTAGAATATATCTTCTTCTATAAATTGTGCTATTTATGAATCATATCTTGTATGCGCATAATTGTTCCTAGAGGCTATGCAAAATAAATCATGCATTACTCGTGTTGCCTCAACTGCGTGAAGTGATAATTTAACTAAACATCGTATGTTCGATCACGGATAACTTGTGCACAAGGATATAAGTTCTGCGGACGGTCGCTGGGGCACTGGCACCGATCCGATCCGGGCAGACTTCGTGTTTATAGTCAATCGTGTGCGGACTGGATGTCTTGCAATGCATCGTATTTTGTGAGCTTCTCGTGTTCTCGTTGCATGGTATCCTTGTCCTTGACTAGTCCATTATGGCATCAAGCCAGTGATCCTCGTATGTATATGCTTGCAACGCCTCGTGTATTTATCGTGTAAATATGGCTTGCAATACATCGTGTGCTTATCGTGTATATTTAAACCTGTTGCAAACTAACTTGTGTCTTCGTGGCAAGGAAGGCAAGGTAAGTATTGTACAGGTAATTCAAACGGGCAGGCAAAATCCACCGAACGGTGGCTAGTTCATTTCAGTATCATACATATATACTGTTGCTTGTAAATGAACTAAGGCAAGATAGAAACCCACCAAAACATGTATGCTTCATTAAAACAACGTGTTGATTGGTATAGTTCGGTTAGCTCGCCTTCACCAGTATGTTTCGATATGCTGACCCTCGTTGAAACAGGTTCTCCGCACCAAGGCGAACCGAGCGAGGAGCCAAAGTCGTCTTCTCGATCCAGTCCAGCTGTTGGCGCATCTTCACCGCACCCCTTGAAGCATTTTGAACACAGAAGCTTGCAACTCTTCATACACAAATGCAGCTTCGTGGCAAAGCCGTCCTCCAGCCCGGAGGTCTTTATCATTTTGAAGTTATAAAGGGATGTAATGTACAAGACTGTTATCTTATTTTGAGTCAACACTTTTGTAAGCCCGTGCGGCATATTAGCTGACTCGTTCAAGAGTTTGTAATAGATGTTCATTATCAATAACGAGAACTTTTTTATGTTTCAAATGTGCGTTTTAATTTATCTGCGTACTCTGAATATGTGCTTGTTATGCAAATCATTAAAGCCTTGTGCGGGCGTAACCTAGGCCCGTACGGCGGTCACGATTCGGGGGACGCCTCAACGATTCCACGGAATTGGGTCGTGACAGTAATGGTAGCTGACCGGAGTCCGGTCAGGGGGAGGTAAGATCCGGCAAGGAGGAGGAGAAAATCAGGGAGCAGGAAGGAGGCCAGGGCAGATCGAGGGAAGGAGAGGGTGGCCGTTGGTGGCTGTGCTGAAGTTAATGGTGGTGATGATGATGGCAATGGTGGGTGGTGTTGGTGCTGCCGGCGGTAAACGGGGAAGAAGGATGCACAGGGAGAAGGGAGAGGTCGAGAGAGAAGAACGGGGTGGTTGCTGGCGGTTCGTCGAGGTCCGACGAGGTCTCCGGTCGAGGAAGATCGAGGCGGGGAAGACATCATGGTGGTGGTGTAGATGAGTCGACGATGGGAGGGGGAGATCAATGGTGATGGTGCAGGAGGAAGTCCGGCGAGGATGGCGAGGGGCAGTGGAAGAGGAGGAGAGGAAGAAGAGAGGGAGAGGTGGAGATAAACGTGGCTGTCTCCGGTGAGGCGGTTCAGCGGAGAGCAATGGCTCGGGTTGCTGTCGAGGTGCAGGTGGAGTAGGCTCGGCTCAGGTCGGCCTGATGGTGCAGGCGGCCGGGGTGTCGTCGACGGGATCCGGCGGGTCGAGGGGAGTCGAGGGAATGGAGGATGATGGAGAAGAGATCAGGGGGAGGTGGTGCAGGTGGAGTCCGGCGGTCTCCGATCGGTCTGCGCATAGAAGGGGAGGAAGGAGGATGAATAGGGAAGGGGTGACGGTGATGGGTGTTCAGCGGGGTTGCGGGTGGAGGAGATATGAGAAGGAGGTGGAGGACGGACGGGGTTGCTCCGGCTTCTCAGGCGAGCGTAGAGGTCAGGCGAAGGTCAGGCGAGAGACTTCTCCGGTCGTGGCTTCGGTGAAGGGGAATGTTAAAGATGATGAATAGGGAGAAAAGAGGTCGGCTAGATTTAGGTTTAGGGATGGGTTTTGGAAAATTAAAGAGAAAAGGAAAAATTGCCTATTTATACATGTAGGATTTAGGTTTTTGTTGACCTAGGGGTTTGGGCTTGGTCAACTCTCCTTGGAGTGGGCCTTGGCTTCATATGAGGATGTTGGGGCTATTAATTATATTATTTAAATGCAATAGCTAGGTTTAAAATAAAAGGGGAGATGTTTCGCGTTGCACATTCCGAAAATTAAAAAAAAATTCCTATGAAGGAGAAAGTTGGATTTCTTTATGTATTGTCCAATGGTGTGGACACCTTAATGCATTTTTGCATAAGAGCGCCCAATAATTGGAAAATTGCACAAAGATAGAAATTAAATTAATTAAATTAAAATTACTGCACAAGGTGTTCTGGATTTAATTAGAAGTACATGGAGATAAAATTAGGTGGGACACAAGTGTCGTGGACATAGAGGGCTCCGAGTAAAATTTTATCATAAATTTGGGTTGCACAAAACGGTCAAGATTGTGTCTCCAATTTCGATTGGAACGCACAAGGGTACAAAGTTAAAATTTATTTAGAATTAGGAAATAACGTCCGTGATGTTTATTGTGCGACTAAAATGTAGCACAAGAGAGCATAATTATAAGTTACACCGAGATCAGAATAGCAGACGGGCATGTCTAGGACAAGGGTGTGAAGTTTGTAGGAAGGCAGTGGCTAGTGTAGTGCTCCAATTATCGAAGCAACGGTAAGGTGCCCTATGTGACATAAATATTGCATAATTAAATAAATAAAATGTTCTATTTCTATTTGGGTTCAAACTAGCCCTAATTTCACTATCTAAGCAAAGTATGCCTAATTTTGGGGGAGGGGGTTTATAATCTACCCAACTTAAAATAATTTCGTCCTCAAAATTAAAATAGGGTAGGGTTCTCTCTATCAAATCTTACCTGGTCACAATCTAAAAAGAATTCACCATAAGTTTAACAATGCAATTTCTACCCAACTTAGAATTTACCCATCTATCATCTAAGGCTATACATCTAAGAAAGCTATGCCTCAAATTATTTAACTATGTTATTTAATCCTCAAAGTTTTAACACAAATATATCATCTATGATATGCCCTTAATCAATTATAAAAGAGAGTCACCAAGTCATATGATTAGCCTATGGGATATATCTAGTACTTATCAGTGTATCAACTTATACCCGGCACTGGGTTTCGTCTTTCCGAAATAAGGGAAGGCGAAAAATAATGATAAAGAGTTCAAGGGGGGTAATAGAATGGAAGTATGGAGGTCAAGGCTCTTAAAGAATTCAAATGAGAATTGTCAAGGCAGTTGTGGATTGAAATCCTATTTGGTAGTTTTTTATTCGCATGCTTGTATCAGTACAGTTATGTAACCGATACGATATGCTCACACATATCTAGACGGCAAGTATATTCGTCCACTAGTCAAATATATATCTCAATCCACGTAAAGTAGTATTACGAAGGGCGAACCATATATACTAAGATTAGCTAGACCTTAATACACTGATTCTGATTAGACAATGTATTAGTAGGCGTCCCCAATAATACAATATCATGATCAAGCTCGATAAAAGAATAAGCTTGCAAAACTAGGCTATAAAATAGCAGCATAAGTCGAGGTAGTACAGAAAATATAAGTACGCTAGATTATGATGAGAGAAGGTACACAAAAAAATTCAAGGTCACAAAAAGATAAGACTCTACAGTCTCTACAGTTGTCATACTAACTCCTTGTCTAAGTCGCTAGTCGACCGAATAGGGGCATGGACCTCTAAATTCTATTGTCTGAATAAATATTATCTTCTTATGCAAGTCTAAAGTTGGTGTCATTCAATTATACTACATCAATTGGTTAAGAGGACTATGTGATACTATGTTGTGAGACATACTACCCAACTTAAAATAATTAACTAATGTTGTACTGTCTTAAGGATATAGTAGAAACTCATGTTAAGGTCTACGAGAAGGGTCTTGGTACTTATTAGGGTATCCTCTTACATTATATAGGTCATGGTCATCTTAAGTCTTAGTCATAGTGCTCATAGAATAGAAGGATTAACATTAAGAATGGAAGCGTTAGGTGGCACGAGTTTGAAAGAAAAGAAGAACATCATTAGTCGTCGCACAAATAGCGAGCGCTAGATTTTTAGAGGAACAAGATTTGAATTTCAAATAGAAAGGCTCTAGGTAATATCATAGTTTTCTAAGGCGAAGGGGGTTTGCTAATCTCTGTGTTCGGAGTATGATCTAAGAAAATATTATTTTATTCCTCTTGGCTTCCTAGAGTACTGTCTGCTAATATCAAGACACGAATATAAATGTATAGTTCTATAATACTACCTCACTATAAAAGTTAGGTTTGGTCCTAATATTCAACCTTGGATTTCTAGTGGTCCCTCAATACTAGGGTCAACAATATGGTTAAATTTTTAATTAACTCTAGTAGTGTCTATACTACTCTCAAGTCTTCATAAATATCTCAAGGGGTAGTGGTCATCTGATGTATAGGTATGGGGTGCTAGGGTTCATTTGGTATCCTAAACTTAATGTTGTGTCAATACTCTAGTTGTATTCTAAGTAGGTGTGTTACCCTAATTATTATTCTAACAATAAGGGTTCCTATGTTCTAGGGGAAGGCTATACTCAAGAAACTATTTGGGAAGCACATGAATCAAATATGATGCGATAGAACGGATAGGAAGGAAGATAACTCATAGTCAATTGTGGATGAGATCCTATACTCTAATCCTAGATGCAGGCTTGCTCGGTACAGTAACGTAACCGAGACAATATGCTCTCGACCTGCATGGGCCACCATAAAAACATGTCATGCCCCAGTCCCAAAATACGTAGGACTGGGACACGTAAATATGCCAGCCGTGTGTATATGGCAACTCTAATATATGGATACCAATATACACACGTACACTGTAATATGAATAAAACTCACATGTGGTATATATTTATTGTCACAAGTCACAAAAATACTAATCTCATCTACACAACAAGACACAGAAATACTAAACTAAAATAAAGAGCCTGAATAATCCATAAATGATAGTCGGGTGGAGACAAATTATCACGCCCCAGTCCCAAAAATACGTAGGACTAGGACACGTAAGCATGCCAGCCGCATGGATATGGCAACTCCAATATATGGAAACCAAATCCACACGTACGCTGTAATATGAATATCAAGTCCACAAGTGGTATAAAATGTATCACAAGTCACAGGGTATAATCTAAATCTCATCCGCGAAAATCAGATATAAATAATAACCAGCATCTATATAACTAGATCTCAACATAAATATCTAAGGATGATAGTTGGATGGAAACAAATCCACTACCAACTCGAATGGAAAAGTACAACACAACAAATACAATATATGAATACCAGCTAACGACCATGGGCTCGAAGAGAAGACATCCTCGCAACACAAGTAATCATCCAAATCTGCGCTCCTGCAATTACTCAAGAACAGATACACCTGGCAGAGGACCAGGTCCTCAGAGGGACGTAACAAGATACAAAAAATACGAGCCAATTTGAATACAGTAAACATGCATCATATTTGAAAATAGATAAGTACGCTGTACAGGACAATCTATATGAATGCAAATGAGGATAACTTTTCGACGTATGGGCAAGGGTAGGCTACTCGATCTAATCCTCACAACCTCACGCTCGTCAGTGGACATCATCAGCTGACATACCACGGGGGTAGCGACCCTCGGACTCCATCAATCGACATACCGCGGGGGTAGCGACCATCGGATACGACCTACCATAGTGCGTGCTAGTGACTACGGTGTTACCAGAGTGGTTAAAAGCCCATACGCCTAATGATTGTCCTCTATGATACTAAGTGCCATGTGTGTGTCGACATATCTAATACATAATAATGACTGAAAGAAAACTACACATGTAAGAATAAACAGAAATACAATAAATATACAGAAATATACTAAGCATGCAAAATACTGTAAGCAATTTGGTAAGGTATCTTGCCTGGGGTCCTGCTGCTGGTATGAATCAGAGTCCAAGTCACAGTCCAAGTAGCCTATGTATTACAAATTTATCACGTCAAAAGATAATTTATTTTAATTTATTTAATTCTGGAATAATTACTCTAAAATCCTAGTTTAATCTTATTATTCTAATTTTTATGTTAATTCCTAAATTTTGTCCAAAAAAATGAATTTTATCAACTCGAGACTCATGGCACGCAAACCGAGGTGATCTGTTGACCGAAAAGTCAACCATCACAAACTCAAATTTTATGCATGATTTTCTGTAGATTTCAGCGTCAAAAATATGCTGGAATTTATGGCTCGTCCGAATTCAAATTCGTTTGAGAATTATGGCACATACAAATTTTATATTGTGCACCAATGGTTAAATTCTAACCTAGAAGTTCTACAGAATTAATAGTATATAAATACTTTGAACTAAATTCTGGGGAAAACATATGTCAATTATCTCGACATTATCTTTCCTAAACTTTAAACGGTTTGTGATTCGGATTCCTGGTTCTCCCGGAATCGCGAAAACATCAAAACGCATCTATTTTCGGATATGCTGTGTTCTACGAATTTTCCAGAATTTAATAATCATAATTTCATAAAAAATTTATATAATCAGAAATCTAACCTCAATATCGTTCTAACAAAAAAAACTAGGCCTCGTTTGGAGTACGGAGCTATGCGCAATGGCTTCTAGAAGATGAAGGAACCCTAGATGGCAATTCTCCAAAATCTCTCTCTCTAAAATACTGGGATAATTAGGGTTATAATAATATATATATATAGGGATGTTGAGCGGCTGAATGATAGTTGATAGGGTGACACGTGTCATGATTTGATTGGATGATTTTGGTTATATTATTTGATTTTGATTTGCCTTTATCAAAATATTATTTAAGTCGTTTTAAATCTAAATAACTCAAAATAAATATTAAAAATAATCATAAAAATCTAGAAAAATTACAGAAAATATATTTTGAATTTAAAAACTCTAGAAAAATATTTGAGATAATTTTATATTCATAAATTTCCTACTATAATTAGGAGAAGCTCTACATTAGTTTTCCCCATATAACTAAAAATAAATACTAAAATTATTCCAAAAATTCTAAAATAATTCCAGAAAATATATAATAATATTATAAATCCTAAAAAAAATGTGGGTCTATTCTATATTCCTGGGATTGCACAATAAATTCTACAAGTTCTAAAAATTAGTTATTAGCCTAATTACTCCCAATAAATACTAAAAATACTCAAAAAAATTCCAGAAAATTCTAGAAAATATATTTTATTATTTAGAACCTAAAATAAAAGTTTGGGATATTTTTAATTAAGTTTGAACATAAAATAAATTCTTCAAAGTCCTAAAAAATTAATGTTACTAGTTTTTAATTAACTAAAAATTATGAAAAAAATTCCAATAATCTAAAATAGCCTAAAAATAATTCTAAATAAATATTTATATAAGTAAATATACTAAAAAAAATTATTTTCTAATTAACTAAGAGAATACTCTAAATAAATTCAATATTTATAATAAATATAATAATATAAATTATACACAAAATACCTATTTTGGGTGAGAGAGTTTACAATCTACCAAACTTAAAATAATTTCGTCCTCGAAATTAAAATAAGGCATAATTTGTTAAATCCTTCACATTCGTACATAAGGTACGTCAATCGCAATCTCTTCCAAAAATTTAAATAATAAAATCTATTCAAATCTATCGCGATCATTTCAAAATTAAGATAATCATTGTTCAAATCAAAATTCAACCTATTGTAATCTCTTCTCACTTTTCCAAATCATTAATATCCAAATTTAAATGAATCCATATAATATCTTCAAGATTTAAATAACCCATATCAAATTTTACCTAACGATCTTCAACTATCATAATCTCCTCTAGAAGTAATTCGAGTCCAATATTATTCCTATTTTCACTTATAAATTTTTGAATTTTTCAACTTTTTAAATTCTATTCACATCCTCAATATTTCAAATAGGTAGTCCAACCATCAAATTTTAATTCTTAATTTAAATCATCAAATTAAAAAATAATTTAAATGCAGTCCACCAATGTTCAAGTCTGAAATTATATATTTATCCTTCAAATTCAAATTGATGATTTTACCTTCAATACTCAAAAATTTAAATTATGTACTTAAGGTATAAATATTGGGTCCTCAATATCAAGATTTTTAAAATTCATTAATCCTCATCATCTTAGTCATTCTTCTAAAATTCTCAAAATTAAAATGGCTTGAAACTCTCCCAATATAATCTTACTCGATCATAATCTAAAAGAAATTCCTCTCGAGTTGCCAATGCACTGCTACCCAACTTAGAATTTACCCATCTATCACAGAAGGCTATATACTTTAAGAAAAATATTCCTTAATTTATTTACTCATGTCATTCAATCCTCAAAACTTCAACGCCGATTATATCATATATGATATGTCCTTAATTACGAAAGAATAATCCTCAAGTATGTGATCGGCCTATGGGGTATATCTAGTACTCTCTGTGTATCAAACTTATACCAAGCAAGAGGTTTCGTCTTTCCGAAATAAGGGAAGACAGAGATCAATAATAAAGAGTTCAAGGGAGAGGTAATAGAATAGAAGTATCAGGATCAAGGCGTTTAAATAATTCAATGGGAATTGTCAAAGCAGTTGTGGATTGAAATCCTAATTTGGTAATTCTTTGTTCGCATGCTCGTATTAGTACAGTTATGTAACCGATACGATATGTCAGTGTCACCACCCCATTTCCAGAGCCGGGTATTTTTTTTATTTTTAATTTAGTTAATTATGGATTATTTATATTTAATTATATTTATATTTAATTATTGATTGTATTATATTTTTATTGTTTGTTTTAGGATTTTGGCTAGCCTGGACCCATGTCAGACCCTAGTGGACCCATGTCCGACCCAGCCCACACCCTTGTGAGAATTATTTTGGGGCTTAGAATATTTATTTTATTTTTAGGAGGTTAGTTGGAGAGATTTGGAGTTAATTTGAGTGCTTTTGGAACCCGAAACCCAAAACCGAGTTACGGGAGGACATTTTGGTCATTTGGACTTAGTGGAACCCCTTTATTAGCATGGCCGGCCCTATTTCCTACCCACATCCGACCAAACACAGCAGCTTCTCCCCTTCTTTTGCTTCACTCCTTCTTCTTCTTCTTCACTTCTTCTTCTTCTCCACTACTTCTTCTTCTTCATTTCTTCTTCACAAGTAAGTTTCTCCATTTTTTCTCCTTCCCTCTTCCATTTCTTTCATTTGTTTGAACCCTAACCCTACATTCTTCCCCAACCTAGGTGGGTAGAGCCTAGATTTGGAGTTGGAGCTAGATTTGGGAGCTTGGAAGCTTGATTTGGAGGATTTGGAGCATTTTGGAGATTTTGGCTTGGGATTCCAACTCCCAAGAGGTAAACCCTAATTTTCCTCTTGTAATTACTCTTTTATAGTGTAATTAATATTTTAGAACCTTCCTAGACCCTTAGGCTACCCGTGGGAGGAAGTTAGAACTAGTTTGGTTGGGTTTAGAGACTTTAACATTAGGTTTTGTGTCAATTTCGGGTAAAATCCAAATTTGGCCCAATTTTGGGTGATGCCCTAGGTTAGATGGACCTAGGTAGACGTTGTCGAGAGTCGTGAGGGTGAGTGCGTGTCTCCGTTCGGACACGGGAAGTCGTGTCGCGGAGAAACGGGCGTTTCGGGCGAAATTGGGGCTTTTCGTTGTCGCCGATTCTAAGTGCGTGTGCGTTTCCGCCACGGGCCTAGAATCGACACGGGAGCACATTTTCTAGGATCTAGACATCGTTTAGGACGCGTGGGTAAATTTTGGGCCGATTCCGAGTTCGTTTGGTGTGTGTTTCAGGAGGTTTTCCGAGCCGCGCACCATGTGTTCGTCGAAATGACCGAACGGCCATTTCGACTTGGTTTCCTCGTTTCGGGCTTGTGCGCGCGTTGGGTTAGTATCGGGGAGTGTGTTCTAGAGTTTTCGAGTTATATTTTATATATTTATAGGCGTTGGTGAGTGTCGGGGTCGTTGGGCGTGCGTAGGTGGGGCGTTGTGAGCGTTGTGTGCATCGTTGTGGTGGTGTTGTGTTTGTGTATATATGTCTCTATATATATATATTTATTTGTGTGTGTGTTCCTATATATATATATATATTTCTATTTATATAGATATGTGTGGTTATGTGTTTGTGAGTGTGTTAGTGAGTGCTTGTGTGAGTGTGTGCTAGTGTGTAGGTGAGTGTGTGTGAGTGTGAGTGAGTGCCTATATATATATATATATATATATGAGTGTAGATATATATGTGTGTATATATATATAGATGTGTGTTTATATATGTATAGATATATGTGTGTGCTTATGTGTGTGTGTTGATAGTGTTGTGAGTGTGTGTGTGTATTAGTGTGCTAGTGTGTGTGTTAGAGTGTGTAGATGAGTGTGAATATATATATAGATATCTAGTTATATATATATAGATGTATATATATGTATATGTATATATGTATATGTATATAGGAGTGTGTGTGTGTGTTTGAGAGAGGGGGGGTGCCTGGGACTGGAACCAGCAGCTGCAGCAGCAGAAATAGGCGCAGCAGCGGCAGTATTCAGCAGTAGCAGCAGCTCGCTCGAGCGAGGCAGCGCCGCGGCAGCAGCTCGCTCGAGCGAGGCAGCACCGCGGCAGCAGCAGAAACATCAGCAGCAGGCTGCAGCAGAGCGCGCGGGCGCAGCAGCGCCGCGGCAGCAGCTCGCTGCAGCGAGCAGTTCCAGCGCCGCGGCAGCAGCTCGCTCGAGCGAGGCAGCGCCGCGGCAGCAGCAAGAGCATGAGCAGCAGCTGTAGCAAGTAGAAAATGCAGCAGCAACAGCAGTTTAAGGTAGCAGCAGCAGCAAGTTAAGGCAAGGGCAGCAGCAAATGCGAGGGAGAGGGAGAGATATATACATAGATATATATAGGTAGTTAGATTATTAGATAGATAGATGGTTAAATAGATAGGTAAATAGTTTGATGGATAGATAAGGTGAATGGATAGATAACTAGATCTATAGTTAGATGGGTATATAGATTGTTAGATAGATAGACACATAGATAGATGCATAGATAAATAGATAGATAGATAGATATATGGATAGGTAGATATATGAATAGCTAGGTTGATAGATAGATATAAAAATAGATAGATTAATACATAGATGGTTAGATAGATACATAGGTAACTAGATACCTAGGTAGTTAGAGATAAATAGATAGATGCTATATAGATATTAGAGGGATAGGTAAATAGTTTAATAGTTAGATACATAAATAAATAGCTAGTTAGATAGTTAGATAGATAACTAGATAGGTTGATACTAGATAGGTAGATGGATAGGTAGAGGGATAGCTAGATATATAGATCTATATATATAGATATATACATAGCTAGATAGATAGTTAGATATCTAGGTATAGATATATATATTTGAGGGTAAGGTAAGGTAAGGTAAGGTATTGGGTATAGATATATAGGTATATGCCTATATGTATTAGATATCTATATTTTAGCCTAGATTATAGCTAGATATATAGGTTTATGCATAGTAAGTTAGCTAGAGGGGTAGTCGGGCTGAGTTTAGAGCGGTATCTCAATACCTTGAGATACCGAGGTATCTCAATACCTTAAGATAACCAAGGTATTGGGTTTCGAGCGGGATTTTTGAGCAATAGCGTAGGAATAGTATTTGAATAATTTTTATATGCTTATGTGTATATATTTACGCGTGCTAGTATAGGTTTTAGAGGGTATAGGCGGGGTATATAGCGTAGGTTGAGGTATCGGATACCGAGGGTATCCCGGTATCTCAAGGAGGCGAGTTTGTGAGTTTTCTAGCCTAATGACCTCGGTTTGACCTAGAATTTCAGGAGCACCCTAGTTTGACCCAGACTTGACCGTAGTTGACTCGGTTGACCGCCAAAGTCAACTTTTGACCTAGTTTTGACCCAGAGTTGACTTTTTGGACCCAGAGTTGACTTTTTGACCCAGATTTTACCGGTTTGATCCGTTTGACCTAGAACGACCCTAGAAGCCTATTTTTAATTATTTTATATCTGTTTAACTTATTAGAAACCCTGTTTAACCTTGCTTTTCGCATTAGGTCCTTGCGACACCGGTTCGGATCGCCAGTTGCTCAGGACGTCAGGCGAGTACATTCTCTGATAGTTTTCATTATTTGATGATTATTATGATTCAGCTTCTAGTATAGTATCATCTGATTATTCTGGCACAACACGGGACACTGATTGATATTTCTGGATTCATTTACTTGCGACACGTACATTTCATGTTTCTGGCCTCTATTCTGGAATCACTACTGGCATCACCTACAGGCATCATTCATGTTCAGGCTGGACTCATCTTGATTTGCGTGTCGGGTCTTGCATCCACTTGTATTAGTCGGGGCGGGGAAATACTCGAGTAGACATGTAAACATTCCTATCTGGCATCATCAGGAATCACTCCCTCTGGTCTAATCTGGAATGATAGCAGCCGCGCACCCAGTGCGCGGTGAGCCGTACTTACCCCTAGCCGTTTACATGTCGAAACAAGTATTTCAAAGACACCGAGTTCATTCTTTATAGTCTGGACTCTCATGCATTTCTTGACTTGTCTCACTTACATGTTTCTGGACTTGACTTACTACATGTTTTTCATGCTGGACTCACTATACGTTTATGTGCACGGACTTGATCTTAGCTTAGATTCTTGTATCTTACAGTTACTATCTTGTTTCTGATATTCCTGCATCTTTACCTTTATGCACCAGTGACTTATATATTTTTTGTTTCATACTTGCTTCATTCTTCTTGCTACTTGCTATAACTGTTTTATAGTTTTTATCATTTAAATGGAACTGCTGTTAGAGATGTACTTGCTCCAGTCCTGACTGGACATATTTTTTTCAGAGTATCCGGAGGATTGGTGTCCGACGTTCTATGGACCTGAGCCTGTCGATGGTGCAGACAGGGACCCTCTAGTTTAGGGGTGATTTCCGGGTTGGTAGCCGGGATCACTGGGACCTTGTTGTTGTTTTTATTAGCTTTTAGCACCGGATTTGTCTCCGGTTTGGATTGAGACCTTGTTTGTATATTATTTTTGGATGTTGTATTATTATTATTTGATGTTGTGGTTGTTGTAGTAGTCGTTGTTGGTTAGACTTTATAGTTGTTAGATCTCTGTGTTATCTTATCGTACTTAGATTCGTGATTGAGTATATTGTGATTATCATTATGATATTTGCTCCTCCGTTTGGAGTTGAGATCTTGACAGGTTTATATTTTGATTGTGTGGTTGCCCTCCTTTTGGAGAGGTCATGCCCGATTTTTGTGTGAGATTATTATCTAGATAGTTGACCTAGACAGCGTTCTACCGCCGATGCTGCGGCGTAGGCTGGACGTACCCACGACTCATGTCCGATTTTCCGGGTGCGGGTCATGACAGTCAGACATGTCTAGAGGGCAAGTACATTCGTCTACTAATCACTATATATCTCAGTCCACATAAAGTAGTTATGCGAAGGGCGAATCAAGCACACTAAGGTTAGCTAAACCTTAATACACTGATTCTGAAATATATTAGTGTGTATACCCAATAATACATATATCATGAACAAGCTCGATAAAGAATAAGCTTGCAAAAACTAGGCTATAATAGCAGCATAATTCGAGGTAGCACAGAAAATATAACGTTGGATTATGATGAGAGAAGTTACAAATAATTCAAGTTTGCAAAAAGAAAACAACATAAGCAATAATAACAAAAGACTCTACAATCTCTACAGTTATCATACAACCTCCTTGTCTAAGTCGCTAGTCGACCAAATAGGGCATGGACCTCTAAATTCTACCGTCTGAATAAACACTGTCGTATAATGCTAGCATACAATTAATGTCATTCAGTTACACTACCTCGATGGGTCAAGTGGACTATGTGATACTAGGTTGTGAGGCATACTACCCAACTTAAAAGAATTAAACTAATACTGTGACAGTCTTAAGAGGATCCTACAAAATAATCTTGCACATGCAAATAAAACAGAAACTCTTATTAGGGTATATGAGAAAAGATCTTGGTACTTATTAGGGTCTCCTATTGCATTATATAGGTAAGGGTCACCTTAAGTCTTAATCATTGTGCTCATAGAACATGTATCAATAGTAAGAATAGAAGAGTTACTAGCCATTAAGGGGAAAGGGATCTAACTTGTATCGAGGTGGGGGTACAAATTACGTGGTCTACAACTAGGGGTAATCATCACAATCTAATTGAACAACTCAACTATCAGGTTCTAGCTACAAGGTACACAATTCAAAATTCAAGATTACAACTATGACTATAGCAAACTATATATCCTATCGTAGAGTATAATCACTTGGTCTATGATCAGAGGTGGCAGGTGACACGAGTTAAAAGATGAAGAAGAGAAAATATGATTAGTCGTCGCACAAATAGCGAGCGCTAGGGTTTCAGAGGAACAAATATATAAAATTAAATGGAGGACTCTAGATAGCATCATGGTTTTCCAAGGGAAAGGGGTATGCTAGTTTCTGTGTTTGAGATATGATTAGAAAAATATTCTATGCATTGCTCTTGGCTTTCTAAGGTACTGCCTGCTTATCTTAAGACAAGAATCTAAATTTATAGTTCTCCAATACTTATATAACTGTGAAGGTTAGGTTCAGTCCTAATATTAAATTTTGGTTTTCTATTGGTTCCTCAATACTAGGGTCAAACATTATGGTAAACTAGCTCTAGTTGTGTCTATACTACTCTCAAGTCTTCATAATACATCAGGGATAATGGTATACTAATCTAAAGATAAAGAATTCTAGGGTTCACCAGACATTCTAATCTTAGTGGTGTGTCTATATTCTCGTTATATTCGTAATAGGTGTGCTACCATAATTATCATCCTAATAACAGGGGTTCCTATATTCTAGCAGAAGGCTATATTCAAAGAACTGTTAGGGAAGCACATGAATCAAGCAGGATACAATTGTTCAAATAGAACAGATAGGAGAAAGATGAATCATAGTCAATTGTGGATGAGATCCTATACTCTAGTCCTAGGTGCATGCTTGCTCGGTACAGTAATATAACCGAGACAATATGCTGTGGACCTGCATGGGAGTACACAAATCCACTACCAAAGACTATATCAACTAAATGAGAGAGAAGAGTAAAATCACCAATATAAAATAGGTGACGATATGAGAGTGTCAGCTAAAAGATCCATCACTAGAGATAATCAGTGATGCTCAGTGGGTAAGGTCTCCTCGGCAGAAGGTAAAGCATCAGGTCCAGGTCCGTACTCCTGCGGATACTCATGGTCATCTATACCTGGCAAGGGACCTGGTCCTCAGAGGGACATAACAAGATACATAGAATCAAGCCAATTGAATACAGTAATCATGCAATATGTTTGAAAATATATAAGTACGTTGTACTAGACAATCTATATGAATGCAATGAGGATAACTTTTTGACGTATGGACAAGGGTAGGCTACTCGATCTAAGCCTCACAACTCACACACCCGTCTAGAACATCATCAGCCGATATACCGCGGGGGTAGCGATCATCGGACACGACTGCCATAGTGCATGCTAGTTACTACGGTTTACTAGAGGGGTTATAGCCCATACACCTACTGATTATCCTCTATGATACTAAGTGTCAAGTGTGTGTCAACATATCTAATATATAGTAATGACTGAACGAAACTACACATGCAATGAATATACAAAAATATAAATATAAATAGCATGCAAAGTACTGTAACAATTTGGCAAGGTATACTTGCCTGGTAAGGAACTATGTAGTCCCAATATCCTGTTCCGGAAGTCACGTAGAACAATCCAATAGATTCTCGGGGTCAGCGTGCACATGCACAGGGATCGAGGGTGACTGCTACAGGTCGTCTGACAAGGGTGACGGGTCCACGATGAACACGATGACGAGGGTGATTAGGTCAATGATGATGGTTAGGTTGATGATGGGGATTATAATGGTGATGATAATGATGATGATGTGGACGATGGTGATGACGAGGAAGATGATGTGGACGATGGTGATGACGAGGATTGATGATGTGGATGATGATGATGATGAAAACGATGATGATGACGAGGACGATGATGTGGACGATGATGATGACGAGGACGATGATGTAGATGATGATGATGACGAGGACGGTGATGTGGACGATGGTGATGACGAGGACGATGATGATGACAAGGACGATAATGTGGACGATGGTGATGACTAGGATTGATGATGTGGATGATGATGATGACAAGGATTGATGATATTAAGGTGATGTTGATGATGATGTGGTGATGATGATAATGATGGGTTGTAATGGTGGCTGACCGGAGTCCAGCCAGGGGGAGGTAAGGTCCGGCAAGGAGGAGGAGAAAGTCAGGGAGCAGGGAGGAGGCCAGGGCAGATCGAAGGAAGGAGAGGGTGGCCATTGGTGGCTGTGCTGGAGTTAATAGTGGTGATGATGATGGCAATGGTAGGTGGTGTTGGTGCTGCCGGCGGTGAACGGGGAAGGAGGATGCACAGGGAAAAGGAAGAGGTCGAGGGAGAAGAACGGGGTGGTTGCTGGCGGTTCGTCGAGGTCCGGCGAGGTCTCCGGTCGAGGGAGATCGAGGTGGGGAAGACGTCGTAGTGGTGGTGTAGACGAGTCGGCGATGGGAGGGGGAGATCAATGGTGATGGTGCAGGAGGAAGTCTGGCGAGGATGGCGAGGGGCAGTGGAAGAGGAGGAGAGGAAGAAGAGAGGGAGAGGTGGAGATGATCGTGGCAGTCTCCGGTGAGGCGGTTCAGTGGAGAGGAGCGGCTCGGGTTGCTGTCGAGGTGCAGGTGGAGTAGGCTCGGCTCAGGTCGGCCTGATGGTGCAGGCAGCCGGGGTGTCGTTGACGGGATCCGGCGGGTCGAGGGGAGTCGAAGGAACGGAGGAGGATGGAGAAGAGAGCAGGGGGAGGTGGTGCAGGTGGAGTCCGGCGGTCTCCGGCCGGTCTGCGCAGGGAAGGGGAGAAATGAGGATGAATAGGGAAGGGGGTGACGGTAATGGGTGTTCAACGGGGTTGTGGGTGGAGGAGATCTGAGAAGGAGGTGGAGGACGGACGGGGTTGCTCCGGCTTCTCAGGCGAGCGCAAAGGTCAGGCGAAGGTCAGGCGAGGGACTTCTCCGGTCGTGGCTTCGGTGAAGGGGAATGTTGAAGATGATGAATAGGGAGAAAAGAGGTCGGCTAGATTTAGGTTTAGGGATGGGTTTTGGAAAATTAAAGAGAAAATAAAAAATTGCCTATTTATACATGTAGGATTTGGGTTTTTGTTGACCTAGAGGATTTGGGCTTGGTCAACTCTCCTTGGAGTGGTCCTTGGCTTCATATGAGGATGTTGGGGCTATTAATTACATTGTTTAAATGCAATGGCTAGGTTTAAAATAAAGGGGGCGATGTTGCGCTTTGCTCATTCCAAAAATTAGGAAAAAATTCCTATGAAGGAGAAAGTTGGATTTCTTCATGTATTGTCCAATGGTGTGGACACCTTAATGCATTTTTGCATAAGAGCGCCCAATAATTAGAAAATTACACAAAGATAGAAATTTAATTAATTTAATTAAAATTACTGCGCAAGGTGTTCTGGATTTAATTAGAAGTACATGGAGATAAAATTAGGTGGGACACAAGTATCATGGACATAGAGGGCTTAGAGTATAATTTTATCATAAATTTGGATTGCACAAAACGGTCAAGATTGTGTCTCCAATTTCGATTGGACGCACAAGGATACAAAGTTGGAATTTATTTAGAATTAGGAAATAACGTCTGCGATGTTTATTGTGCGACTAAAATGTAGCACAAGAGAGCATAATTATAAGTTACACCGTGGTCAGAATAGCAGACGGGCATGTCTAGGACAAGGATGTGAAGTTTGTAGGAAGGCAGTGGCTAGTGTAGTGCTCCAATTATCGAAGCAACAGTAAGGTGCCCTATGTGACATAAATATTGCATAATTAAATAAATAAAATGTTCTATTTCTATTTGGGTTCAAACTAGCCCTAATTTCACTATCTAAGCAAAGTAGGCCTAATTTTTTTTTTTTGGGGGGGGGGGGGGGCTTACAGTACCCATCCCGCCCATAACATACGACTACCAGACGGCTTCGTCTAGATCGGATCGGCCCCAGTACCCCGGCGACCGTCCGCGGAACTAGATTCAAAAATTCACCTTGTGCACAAGTTGTCCGTGACCATGCGTATCCTCAAATTTTTCAGATTCTCGCAGGTACAGATACAATTACAGATTCAGGTACATATACGGGTTCAAGTCAAGAGATATCAGGTCCATTATCGACTCCCCGAGCCGTCAGATTCAGTACATGACTAGTATTAATTTTCAGAGATGTTGTGATGTTATCTTGCTTAACCGTCCATTGATGCAGTCCCATAGTTCAAAAAATGCCTTGGTGACCTAACGGTCCCGAATACTTTCAATGTTCTATACTTGGCTCGGAACGACTATCTTGATAGCCTTCTGCCTCAACTGAGCGAATCACAAATAATGAAGTGCGATATTTTGCGGCATGCAAATAAGTGACAAGCATTAAAATGATGCAACGAGTATAAGCTACAATGTAAGCAGGCAAGCATGCATTTATATGAAACATAAGCATTTATGTTAGCACGGTCTAAGGGGTAGTGCGAGGAGTACAACCATACAGGGACGTATCGAGCGACATAATCTATGGGCGTGTAGTGTAAACAAGTGAATCAGTGCACTATGAAGAGTATATGATGATCTACTTGAGGCATAGCGGGGTCTACTTGCACGAAGCAAAGGTAGCATGCGAGGGTTCATTTATAAGCCAAATTTTATTTTCATGTTCTAACACAAGCAATACAAGATGAGATTATTCTCTTAGCTAGGTGCATTATATTCTTTATTAGCATGCAAGGGGTGATTCGCCTAGCGACTAGCATGTATCGTCCATATTTTAAGTGTGCTGGCTAAGCAAAGGCAAGTTTATCGTAGCCACCCACCTTAGCGATGATTCGTCTCGGTCGAGCGATACTCCGAGCAAGGCTTTGAAAGTCTAAGTCTGAACTCCTGAAGGACCAAGTCTGGAAATCCTTTGCCTCAAACGAGTCTTCTGGCTGAGCAAAGCGGGTCGGGTCGTTGCATTTGCGCCGTTTGAATCGGCTGTCCGCTTGAACGGAACGAGTCGTTACACTAAGAGCATCTCGAACCCATGTTATGAGTTTGGAAAAAATGGTTGCTACATAGGAATCACAACTTTTTATTTCAAAATTCATTCTCTAATGCGAATGTGAAATAAATTGTGAAGTTGACATGACAGTAACATGTCAAAGACAATGTAAAGTTGGTTGTCTAGATCTAGATAATAGACTTCACAATGCTTTACTTCAACATCATCAATTATGAATAAAATATTTATAAAAAAGGAAGAAGTGGAAAAATTGTCTTGAAAGTTGGAAAAAATAGTTTTTATTGTCTTTTCGATACTTTTGCATTAGAGAACACATTTCTATCTCATTGTCTTGTGAATATAATCTTGCCACATAGGAAAGACATTGTCTTGTGCCTCATGCCATATAGGAATCACAATACAAAACAAGATAATAGGGTTGAAGATGCTCTAAAAATACCTCTTAACCACTACTCCCATAATTGCCAAACAGACCCTAAATTTTATTTAAATACTTTTGTTACATAAATAATTTAGGCTCTTGATAAAGGCACTACAAAAATGATTCGGGCCTGGCCCAATTTTTTTTATAAAATTTGTACTCAAAATTTTACTCAGGGCTAAAAAAAAAATTATTTAGGACTGTCTAAATTTTGACAGTCCTTCAAATATCTTGGGCTGTCAAAATTTGACAGTCTATTGAACTGCATACATTATTTAGGACTGTTAAAATTTTGACAGTGCAACCTATTGGAAGGACTGTCAAAATTTTAATAGTCATAAATAATTTTTTTGGCCTGAATAAAATTTTGAGAAAAAAATTTATAAAAAAAATTAGGCTAACCCGAGTCTATTTTGTAGCAAGGGCCATAATTTATGTCCCATAATTTATTTGACAGAACTAAGGCAGCCGGGAGCGGCAACATGAATATTTCAAAATTTCTTCCTCTCTCCTGCTCCTGACTCCCTTCTTCTCCGGCGAGATGCCACTGAGATCCGAAGCCTCCTCCTCCGACGTCAATGGAGAGAAAGGCTGATCCCCACCCGCCGCCGCCGCCGCCGCCGCCGGACCGATCGAGCAATCTGGGCCGTCCGATATCGTCCATCAACGGTGGCGGAGGAGGAGAGGCCAACCTGACCTCGTCTTCGTCCTCTTCTTCCTCCTCCCTCTCAGTCTCTCCTCCCAATTTTCTCCGCCAAGCTCATGCTGTCTTCAAGCGCCATCGACCTCTCGGTAAAAAAACCCTAACTTTCTGAGGTTTCCCTATTCCCCCAAAACTAGGGTTTTCCAGTTCTTAAAAGGAAAAGTCCTTCTAGTACTCGAAGTGCTCCGTACTGTAGCAATATAGGTTTTCGGTTGATGTGGAAATAAATTAATAAGATTGCTTCGCTTTATTTTGCAACAAGTATTTCAGTGCAATGGAAATAATTCTTGATTATGTGCTTCCGGTTCCCCAGACTAGTTTTAGTCTATTTTGGTAGTCAGTTAAATAGGATTACCGTTGCCCGCATAGTATGAATCTAGGGTTTCTGTTAATCAAAATGGGGGTTTGATTCTAAAACTTTGTGGAAAAAATTTAGACGGGGAAGAGGGGAGTGATTGTTTCTGGTTGGATAGTTAACTAGAACAAATTCCTGATTATTATTGGAAAGGGGGAATATTACTGGTTTGTGCAGTTTGTTCTTTGTATTACTTTATCTGTGCACTTTTCTTCCACTGAGCTGTGTTCGGAAGGAAGTGAATTTAGGAATTTTCTGAGTAGCTTGTTCATTTCGAGACCAAAATTTAGGTCTAAACTCTGTGCATTGTGTTCCTTGTTGAATTCTGGATTTTTTAAATGATGTATCATTTTTTTTTTCTAGAGAGTCATAGAGTCTTGGACTTCTACTGACAGGGTTCTCATTTCTTGCGGGAGACTTTTAGGTACAATGCGGTCTAACTTCTCACGAGCGAGTCGAGTTTTGGTTCCACAGACAGAGTCATCGAAGAGCAGCACATCTACTGCTGTGACTGCCAATAATGCCGACAAGAAATTCTCACGAGCACAAACTCATGTAGGAGCTGCAAGGTTGTTGAATGCAGGATTTGATCAGAGAAAGGGAAATGCTGCCGAAATGGGTACGAATCCTCCGGATGATTCCTCGATTACACCTCCTTCAATCACCGGAACGGTGACTATGGTTCATAATGAGCAGATGAGCCCTTTCGGTTTGCAGAAAGGAGAGGAGGCAGTTTCTTCATCTCATCCAATGAGTCCAATTGTTTCCGCTAATGATGATTTCAAGAAGGGTAAGTTTTTTTTTTGGCACATAATGCTAGCTTGAATTTTCAAAATTTAGTAGGAACTCCATGGTTGAGGTAACATAGAAATGATGTTCTTCCATGGAGGTGAAGAGTTTGGTTTTCCATTTTTGCTTTCTAGCAAACTTAGAGGCTTTAAGAAGCAGTACAAGGAAAGAAATATTCTTTCATACTTGATATGAATTATAGGTTATTTGTGCTACTAGTATACGCAGAATAGAAAGTATTATCTTTTATTCCATATGGAAAATCCATCTTGTCCTGGGAATGTGATTCCTTTGAATCTTTGGCTTCCATGCTTGCAATCCCTATAACAAATAGCATCATTTTACCTCTTTGTCTAGACGCTTTAAAGTCGAGGGGTATTTGAAGTGTTCTCCTTGGTTGCAAAAGCTTAAACTGCAGACCAAAAGGTAGGTCTACCTTCATGCCAACTATCTATCTAGGATTCATGGCATGACCCTCTCGTGCTTATAGCTATACTGGTTATGAATTTGGTAATTACATAGAGGGTCAACATCTGATCGACAGACGTACATTAAAACTTTGTCAAATCTTTTATGAACCTTATGCTCCATTCCGACCCCATTCTGATGGGAGAAGGCTTGGATTATTATGATGGGGATGATAATGATGGAGAAACCATATTCTCATATACTACTACTACTATTATCATGAACCACTTGCTTGCTAGGCTTTATCTGGTTAGCCTAGCAAGTGATAGGAAAGAAAATAAACCCGGAAGAGGATGAATGAGGGATAAGTATAATATTTTGATCTCATTTTTACGTACTATAAGTTGAACATTTTCACTTGCTTGGTATAGCTCATATTTTTCTGATTGTTTGTTAGTCTTTCACCCGAACAGAGTAAAGTAACATGTAATTAACTTTCCATTTACTTCCGTTCGTATTACTGACAGTCTATAAGCGGTTCTTTGGGATCTAAGTAGTCAAAAACGGTTATATATCGGTTATATAACCGATATATAATGGTATCGGTCTTGGACCGATATTTTTTTGCAGAAATATCGGTAAAATATCGGAACCGATATTATCGGCCGATATGGCCGATATTTTTCGAAATATCGGTTTATAAAAAAACCGATTTCTCACGGTTTTGGTTTTGCTACAGAAAAACCGATATTGAATGATATGACATTCTAGTTTTGCTACAGAAAAATCGATATTGAATGATATGACATTCACATCAATGGAGAATGGAGATTACATCTTCTGCCATCAAAATCTTATTTAGAGATGTAGTTCCTCAAGTGATCTCCTTTATTTTTGATCTCTTGGATTTCTCGACGATATGTATACTTTCTGCATATTTATAATAGAAAACTATTAAGTGTATTGTTCATATATAAAAATTGTGTTAAAAATACAAACCGATATTTACCGCTATAAAACCGATATATAGGTGATATATTTATAACTCTACTAGACCGTTATCATGAAAAAATCGTTATTAACTGCATAGTTTGGGATATTCTTGTATGATATCTTATATCTGTCATTTAATCTCTCTTTGTATCTCTTAGACTTTACCGTATGCTGGTGTAGGTGTTGATGTACAGATGATTCATGTTACTAAAATGGACGACATGTCATCTTATTTGCATTCTCTTGCATTGACAGAGGGGGGAGGCCATTTGGGCAGTCATGCAGCCATCACTGATCAGGATTTGAAGCGGCAAGATCTTCAAAACATGGAAACTTCTAACACTGCCATGAAGTTTTGTGAGGCTAGTACGATAGAGAGGAAAGATGAACCGAGGCACAACCAGCATTTCTTGGATCCCATGAAACAGTCTATGGTGGTGGGCTCTTCATATGTGACAACAATGTCGGTCCACTCAGGTCCAACATTTCAATGCACCCATGCTCCTTTAGGAGGACACACAACATTTCCAACACAAATGTCTTCTTCTGCTGTAGAAATCTCGCTAGGTGGCCCAGCTCATGCCCTCCCAGAAGGACGAGAAACTATGGCGAAGGAAGGTGATGGACTTCAGCAGGATCAAAGACCTTTGCAGTCAGGTGAAGGCATTAGCGAGAAGGTAGTATCTAGCAATGCTGGTCATTTACAATCCCAAGTTCCTTCTGCAAATATCCCGTCTTCAAATGTGGCTGAGCCTTCTCATTCTAGCAAAGTTGAAAAGGCTTCTCGAAAGAAGAAATATGATCCTGATGTATTTTTCAAAGTTAATGGAAAGCTCTATCAGAAGCTTGGAAAAATTGGCAGCGGAGGAAGTAGTGAAGTTCATAAGGTGATATCTTCAGATTGTAGTATATATGCTCTTAAAAAGATCAAACTTAAAGGACGTGATTATCCAACAGCTTATGGATTTTGTCAAGAGATTTTGTATTTGAACAAGCTGAAGGGGAAGAACAATATCATACAACTAATTGATTACGAGGTACGACTTGCTATGCCAAACATATATATAAATTTGTCTATACATTGAGATCACTTATGTCTGTTGAAAATATTCTATTTAATGAACTGTACTACTGGTTCTAGTACATATTTTGTCCATTGCAACATAGAGATCCTCACACTTAATGATGCTGTAAGGCCTTCTTAAAAAATTTACGAAGGGACGTAATAGTTGACATTTTAGCTGGCCTAATGTTTTTCTTCTTATTTGTGTTTTCCTATTTCAAATTTTGATACTTTGAATAATAAAAATATACTCGCGAAGGAAATATTTTGGATAACTTAGCACAATGTTAGATGCTAGGTTTAGGGTTAGAAATTTGTGAGATTTTGGGTTTATATTCGAGAGAATATTAGCCCTGATGCCATGTTAGAACATGGAATCAATCAATTCTATTAGGCACAATAGCTGGGTATATATACAAGTACAATCGGATATGGTACATGGTCCCCGCTCACAACCAATGTGGGACTATATGTAAGACTATTAGTCTTTAGCAAGTGCTACTAGAATGTAGACAAACTGACTAAGATGGTGGCTTAAACTGATTAGTAAAACTGGGAAGAATTTAATCAACAGAAAGTAAGATATAGTATATTAATATATTTTTAATGGGTGTAGACCTGCATTCGTCCGGAGATATCCTTCCCCTTGACTATTTAGCTTTATCTTTATCTCTGTACAGCAAAAACCTTGCATGATCTTATTCTTACTTTCTCATATATATATATGATAGAAGACCAAGGCGGCGGTGAACAAGACCTGTGTGAAGCTGGTGAAGCAGAGCCTGTCCCCCAAGATTGGTTGTCAAAGAGGGGGGCATAGCTCCTAAGGATAAAGAAGTGGAATCGGTTGCGGTTACGTACAGGCAAAAGAGGAACATCCACCCGAGCGGTTCCTCTATTGCTCGAACTGGTACGTGAGTAGGGATACTGTCTCCACGAGGACCGAGGTCTGCAATGAGCGAGATGAGGCAACGACAGAGCTCTTTGATTGGTCATATTGTCGGATTTTTTTTTTTCCCTTTAAGGGGAGGACATGACACGAGATATCAACGGGAGTCTCTGGCAGAGGGCCAGCGTCTCTTCCCGAGGCGCTCGCTTGACTGTTTGGGTGGACAGACACGAGGGAGGATCGAAAAAACTTATCAGGAGAGAGTCCGTTTATAAAGAGGAGATGGTCTTCGTTAAGCCCAAATCGAAATCTTGGGCTTCCTTTGTGTCCCTGTGGTGATAGAAGAAGACACACGACTGTACTATGAGGCGCTGATTGTGTTGGATGGCAAATGCTCGACGAATATCTTTGCGGAAGATGTAGCACTGTATGTTGTCATTTGGGAACATACTTTAGTCATGTATGTTGTTGGCCCAAGACCTCACTACTCTTCCAACGTAGCTTTTTCTCGTTGTGCTTGGCGTCTGACGAGGTCCTTAGAGGTGTTCTCCAGGGAGAACGAGTACTTTGTCAATTCTCTCTCGCCGAAGTTTTACAAATAGAGGCACTTAGTTGTTTGACGAGATCTTGTTGTTCTAAAGCGATGGGATCCATTGGTAGCCTTCGAGCGAGGCCTTCTCGCGACTGTCCCTGTTTGGGTCCGCCTACTGGGGCTTCCTTTACAACTCTGGGGGAGAGTAACTAAGCAAGGACTAAGAACCAAAATAAGAATTCCAAAGAATCAATTTATTTTTATGCCAGGGAGGAGTCGTTTACTTAGTAAGAAGATTAATTAAAAGTTTTAAAGATAAGAAAAGGGATATGCATATGGTTATTAGAATTCTAAAATGTCTTGTAATAAAGTACCTATAGAGATAGTATGGTGAAATTTTGGAGAGAAATAGGTCTCTAGTAGTTATATTGTGATTATAAAGGATATGTATGATGGAGGTACAACTATTATACATGCTATTGGAGGAGATACCACGCCCTGTCCTACTTCCGTTAGCTTGCATCAATGGTAAGTATTAATTCATTTTTTTCACTAGTTATGATGAAAAAATACTAGGCATACTCAAGCAAGGTTCGCAGTATCGATATTAGATTCGGTATCAGACCATTCCTATGCGTATCATTATTGATGATATCGGTAATATTGACGGCTTCAGATCGGAGTATTAGATTTTTGGAAAACAAATAATTACGAATAAATTATTATTTTAAAAAAGTATTATATACTGCTAGGCATAACTTTACATATTTTTTGTGCTATTTCTTAGCAGTTTTGAAATTGAATGAAATAATAGTCACCCTTGCTGATTGATTTATCTGCGATAAATAAGTTTTCTTCATTTACATGCTTTTACAATCTTACTATACTTTTACACTATCGTTGATTTTTTTTGTTTAATTTTCTCTGCTGAGTTGACTGGAAAAGAGATCCCGAACGCCGGTTGCCGTTAGTATTGGTAGCGACGAAAAATTACTAGGCATATTCAAGCAAGGTTTGCAGTATCGATATTAGAATCAGTATCAGACCCTTCCTATGCGTATCAGGATTGATGATATCGATAGTATCGAGGGTTTCATATCGGAGTATTGGATTTTTGGTCTCGAAAAACAAATAATTTTGAATAATTTATTATTATTTTTTAAAATATTATATATACAATTAGGCATTACTTTATGTATTTTTTTTGTGTCCTGTCACGTCCCAGTCCCAAAATACCGAGGGACTGGACACGTGGCATTGGCCAGCAGTACACACCGATGGACAAACCCAATTTAATGGATCCATCGGGACGTACTTAAGCTGTAATACAACCATGAATAGGTCTACGATACAAGTCACATTCTATTCTAATCTCATCCACAACAGATAATCACAGATCAAATGCCAGAATAAATGCAAATAAATATAATCTAGCATATCTCAATAAAGTGTCTCGGGGAACAACCCGAGAATAAGTCTGATACAACTGTCAAGATACAAAAATGTAAATAGCATCACAGAATGAGTATAGAAGAAACTTATACTCAGAAAATCTATGACAATCACCTAGTCTTCGGTTCCTGATTCTGCACCGATGTATGCACCTGTTCCTGCTTCTGCTCCTGCTAATGCTCCTGTACTGTATAACTCTGGGTGGATATCCTCTGCTAACCCTGGGGACATAATCCAGATCCAGGTCCTCAGGGGACATAGCAAGGTACAAAATAACTCATGCCAAAATAAATGCAGTGCAGCAGTAAATAAGCAATAGGGTAAACTATGTAACCAACTATGTGATATGTAAGTTGAGAGCATCACTAGAACTCAGGCTGAAACCACTACAAGCTCTGTGTCGGGGAGCCGGTAGCAGTGATATCACGTAATGGGCCAAGCTCGGGTTTAGAGTCTTGGGCACCGCATTAATAAGGGTTATATATATATATAATCAGCCTGTAGCCTGTGTGTCTCTCCCCACCCAATGTATCACGCGTCTCATGTCCATGACACGCAAGATCAAAACTAATGCAGCAAGTCATATAATGTCTATGAATATAATGTCTATGTCACAAGTCCTGTAACCTATGCGAAATCACCTTGAATATTTCAGGAAGATTCTGTCTCATGAATAGTGTCAGGTGTCCTGGGTATAACGTACTTGATAATGCAAGCACGAGAAGTATAGGGTCTCGGTATCCATCTCTAGGTGACGTTACACAACTCCGCGTACGGTGTTGGCACCGGACGCTAAGTAAAGTCACACGGACCTAGGTCAAGCATGTACAACATATAAATAAATCAAGAAATTATGTAACAAGAACTGCAAGATTTGGCAATGTACACTTGCCTGTGGTTCTGGCTCCAACTGTAGCTCTGACTTCAGTAGGAATTGCAGGTACTCCTCCGGTTGTTGAAATAAATATCACCATCAGATTCATAAAATATCAAATAGCTAGAAACGTCTGTCCTTGAGTCCAATTTGGACACAGGGGCAAAAATGACAGTTCAGGTCAAACTTAGTGTCAACAAGTCCAGAACGATGATACGAACCCAACGAAACTTCCAGAATTGGATTCCGATGAGCCGGTCACAAAATCGTCCGTCAAGTGGAGCCTGTGGGGCCCACGATACACGATTTTGTCAACGTTCTCAGAATTGAACCAAACTTGGGTCACAGGACCAGCGTATTGCTACGAGTCCGATGGCGCAAGTTTTGTTTCGATCCGACTTGTGTACATAAAGTTACAACGAGTTTCAGAACAGGCGGATACGAGGCGGTGTCGGCGGATATGCGTTGATTCCGGTGTGCACGCACATCCAAATCAACTTTTGCGAAATTTTGCACGTTCGTATCAACGGCGCGCACCTTTCGGTGAAGACCGTATGCGACCAAGTCGTCCCGTTTGGCGGGGCGCACTCAGTTCCGGGGGAAAACGGGGTGGATATTTTCCTTTTTTGGATCGCGGTTCGCGATCACCACAGGACGCGACACACCGAGCGGGTTGCACGGGCATCGAGAGGGTCACGCAGGGTTCGCGTTGCAACAGACGAAACCGAAAATGGGGCAACGAGGAGAGAGAAAAAGCTACCTGAACAGGACTACGCAGAACGGGGTTTCTTCGTGTCCGCGAGTCGACACGACACGGCGACACGAAGCTAGGGTTTAGGGTTCCGACGGGTTGCTCGGGGCTGCGACGGCCAAAGGGAGGCGGAGGCGGCACTGGCGGCTTCGGGGTGGCGTCGTCGGAGGCGGCGGAGCGCGGGGAGGCGTCGCCGGGGGCTCGCCAGGGGCCGAAGGCGGCTGCTGCGGCTGCTGCTACTGGAGGCGGAGGAGGAAGGCGGGTGCGAGGCGCTGGTGGCGGGCGGATCGTGGCCGAGGGACGGCGAGGCGGTGGCGGAGCTAGGGGGCTCGGGCGGCAGGTGACAGGCGGTGGCGGAGAGAGGCGGAGGGGTTTCTGTGGCGGAGGGGAAGATCGGGGGGGGGTTTATATAGGGCGGAGGAGAGGGAGCGGGGCCGAGCGAGGCGGAGGAGAGGCGACGTGGCGGCGAGGGACGCGGGCCGAGGGGTCGTGGCCGGACGGAGCGGGCGGAGAGCCGGAGAACGCGGGCGGCTGGTGTCACGTCCCGATTTCGGCTAATCGATAATCGTCCCCCGGGCGTGATGCCGTGCACGCGTAGGGCGCGCGTGCACAAGGCCTTAGGCATAAGGATATTCTTTAGAACAATGCAACAGAGTAGACATATAAGATAACACAAGGTTGAGGCATAGAAAAGTTTCTCTTTTATTCATAATGAACATCTTTTTACATCGCTTGACTCAAAAGTATAAAATGCCCCACGGGCTTACAAACTTGGACGCAAAATGAGATAGCCGATCCATACATTATGTCCCTTTACATAGATTCAAAAACACAAAACACCTTGGGTGCGAGTAAGCACCATCGCCTTAGCGATATTCAGCAACGGAGAGAGTGAAAGGCTTCTAGCTTGAGCCTCCAAAAGTCTTGGCCACGAACCGCCAAGGATCCCAAAAGTCCGGAGAGAACTTCAGCTCCTCGCCGCGTTGCCTTGCGCCGGGGAACCTGCTACAACGAGGGTCAGTACTTCGAAAAGTACTGGTGAAGGCTAGCTGCTCAACTTTACCAAGCTCATGAGATGAGTTCTAATGAGTATGCTACAATTATGTGCTTAGGTGGGTTTCTATTCTTGCCTAGTTCAGATTTCATTTAGCAGGTATGCAAGAACTTAACTCCACATGCCACCGTTCGGATGACTTTACCTGTACCGTCTGAACCACCTGTACAACTTACCATAGCCTTCCCTGTCACGAAGACATAGTTAGTCTGCACAGTTTAAATATACACAATATCTTTCTTTGTTGTTTAGGAGCCATCATGGGTTTAGTCTGGGCTGGCGGCGACGCTTGCAGCGCGGGTAGCTAGCCCCGCTACAATTCCCCGCTCCCTGTGCTAACTCATTTTAGCACGACTAAGAAAGTAGATTCCGCCCGGGTCGAAACGGCCCGGTGCCCCGGTAACCGTTCGCAGGAACCTGGATCCCTTGTGCACAAGAATTCCCATGACCATTTCTATGAACCGAACTTCATAGATTTACTTACTAGCGATTTAAAGAACATCATGTACGAAACTGCTTTACTGTACTATCACAATCAACCAACAAGTTATATGAAATAACATGCAGCAGTTTATAGAAGAATACTTTGAACTATCAATAAATACCAACCCATTAAACACCCAACGAACATGCATGCATCAATGAATTTATGCAAGGTTTTGTATGACAAGCAATGGGTGTTCCAAGCCTACTTCTTATCTTATCTTGTTATCCAACTTGTTACTTAATTGGTATCGTTTGATTGAATGCACAACTGAGTCAATTTTATTATGAACGGAGCCCTTGGAAAGAAGGTGCTTATCGAAATAGAGCCACTCACAAGTTGGTTGAATAGGAAAAAGAAGGAGAGATCTCTAAGACTCCGCTCGCGCGTCGTCTACACGATCACCTGCACGCACCAACGGATGATCAATACCTCCTGCTTCGGTCTCCAAGGCTCGATACGAAATGCGAAATCCTAAGAACGAAAGCAATGAAATCCATTGAAACCGTTCAAGAAAACGCAAGTCATAAAACCAACAAGAAAGCAACCAAGCGGCACGAAAACGGACAAGAAACCAACGCAACGGAAAGGCCCCTCTCGACTCTGCCGCCGAGTCCATCCTCGAGGCACAATCCATTGTATATGGGACCTGATTCCGAAGAAACCAATCCATAACGAGGAAAGGATCTTAATTCAATCTGTCCCGTTCGGACGGTCGTAAGTATTTCTTGGCCGCGCTCCCCGAGTAGGGGGAACGGGGCATTACAGCTGGGGTGAGGGGGTCGTGCGGGTGACGGTTGGGGGAAACGGGTCGGGTTGGCCGGATCCGACCCGTTAGGGTCTAGGACGGTTCAGACTGGGGCGGTTCGGTTGGACCGGGTTCAGGCCGTTTCAGCCCGGTTTGAGCTCGGTTCAACCCGGTTTATTTGGGTTTTAATTAAAAATATGGTTTTTGGTCTTTTAAAAATGTTTTCGGGGTCCAATAAATTCCAAAAAATTACCCTAAGTTCAATATTTTATTTTACACCCAAAAATATTATTTTCATAATATTTTAATATTGTTTAAAATCATTTAATTTTATTTAATGCCGAAATACCTTGATTTTAATTACTGAAAAATCACCGAAAAATCCAGAAAAATTCTGAAAATCCATTTTTTTAAAATCCTGAAAAATCAGGGGGTTTACATGTCCTTTCTTAGTAGTTTTGCATTTGAATGAAATAATAGTTACCCTTGGTGATTGATTTACCTGCGATAATTTTTTTCTTCGTTTACATGCTTTTACAACCTTACTATGCTTTTACACTATTGTTGATTGGTCTTTTTTTGTTTAATTTTCTTTGCCGAGTTGACTGGAAAAGATATCCCAAACGTCGGTATCAATCATTATATGTAGCAATTGGTACCGGATCGGAACATGCATAATTGTATCGATATCGGCCATATCATATTACTATCGGTTGATATTGTAAACAATGTATTCAAGATAAGGTCCAACGGTATATGTTATTTGTTGATGATATTGTACTAGTTGCTAAGACTTCACAGGAGTTGGACACAAATAAAGTTGTGAGAAAACTTTGGAATCTTAGGGTTTTCAAGTCAGTAGGATGAAAACAAAGCATGTGAAACTCCAACTTCAATTTAAGGTCAAAAGGAAACGAGGGGGGAGTGCACATGGATAAACAAAGATAAATATGGGCAATAATCTTTGAAGAAAATGAGGGAGGAGAGCACATCAATGAATAAGAGATACACAAGAGCGATAGTCTTTGGTATTTAGGCTCAAACATTCCTCGTAATGGAGAGATTAAGAAACATCATTGGGTGACTGAGAATGTTGTTATCTATAGAATTAAAATAGGATGGTTGAGACAGAAGTATGCTTATGGAGTTTTGATCGCACGATATTGTCTAAGTTGGAAGAAAAATATTATAAGATAGGGTATAAGACATGCCATACTTTATTGATCAAAATATTGGACAACTATAAAAGATGTTCAGAAAATGTGCGTAAACTGAAATGAGAAATGCTAAGATGGCTGGTTAGTACTACATTGAATGACGTGATAAGAAATAAGTGTATTTATAGAAAGTTGGAGGTGGTCCCAATTCAGAATAAAATGAGAAAATTGTCTCACGTGATTTTGATGTGTGCAATATGGAACATGGCAGTTATAACAAAGCCCCCACCATGATTATTTGAAACGTAGAGTGGGTGCTAGCACTACATTGAAATGAGTGTAACTGAAATGAGAATGAGCGTAAATTTAAATGAGAATGTTGAGATGGGTGACTAGCGTTACATTGAATGATAGGATAAGATATGAATGTATTCGTGGAAAGTTGGAGGTGGCTCCAATTGAGAATAAAATAAGAAAATTGTCTCACGTGGTTTAGACTTGTACAACGTAAACCAATAGATGCACCGATTAGGAGTTATAAGATAGTAGTCAAAGGATCTGCCAAATCTAAGGGGGCCTAGTGAACTTAGATTGAGGCTATAACAAATGATGCACATTTTTTAGTAATGTTACAGAAAAATGGCCCTAAACAGAGCTGAATGGAATGGCCCTTAACATAGCTGAATGGAAAAAGTGATTCAAATAGCCAATCCAAAATTTTGGAATAAAGAATGTTGTTGTTATTGTTGTATTGTAACATGTCAAACATGAACGTTATAAATTAGAATAAAACCTGCAGCATGATCATTTAAAACAAGAGAGTGGGACATCCGGCATGACCATGACCGTGACTGTTTGGAAATAGCGGAATATTAGTCCAATTGTGGTCTTTCTACATTTGGACAATTGTCCATATTATCAGGCCTGTATTTGACGATTTTTATCCTTTATTGTTGGGTACACTAGTGATATATCAATGTTCGTCTTTTTTGAAATCTTTTTCATGCTCAATGTTCCAAAAATTGGGCCAGGCGACCGTCCGCTGCACCTAAAACCACAAATTCGGCCCTCCTAGGCGTCTGTTTGGGCCTGTTGGTTCCTAGGCGGATCTGTTCAGCGCCTAGGCGGGCCTGCTCGGATAAGTCTGCCCCTGTTTGGTCGGTTAGGCCAAGGCGGAAAATAAAAAAAATTCAAAAATTTCAAATTTCAAATTTTAGAAATTTCAAATTTCAAATTTCAAATTTTTTTTTTCTAAAATATTCAAAAAAAATTCATATTTCAAAAAAAAGTTAAATAAAAATTCAATAAATTAAAAAAAAAATTCAAAAAATCAAAAAAAATTCTTTTAGGCACCCCTTTGGCACACCGAACCCGCCTAACGAAATTTATAACATTTCTCATGCTTTCTAGATTGATTTTATTTATATATTTATATATGCTTGAGGATATTTCCCTTTTTTTCAATGATCATCTTGCTCAAAGTTTTTTTGTTAATAGATTAATATTTTATTGGGAATGTTGCACGTCTCTCTTTCTTGTTTATAGCATATTAAGATAGAGATAAATGCAATTCCTTGTAGCAAATTGTATCTCTTACCAGTTTGTATGTACTCTTTCATGTCTATGGGCATTTGGAAACCCTTCTTTTGTTGCAAGAGCTTAAAGTGCATGACCAAAAAGTTAGGTTTACCTACCTGTCAAATGGCCTTCTTAGGTTTATGGCAGTGCCTCTCTGGATTGGAATTTAGCACCATAAAATTTTGTGACATCAATTTTGCGGCTACTCGTAAAATTTTGTCCAATTCTTTGTGGAGATTTTTCATGCTTCATAGCCAGCTTGATTCTAATTGGACGTCAAAGATGACGACGATGTCAATCATGATCAGATTAAAATTTTATGGAAATGTATTTCTTTGCCATCCAACTGCTTCTAGATTTTATTGCCAATCCCCCTCTCTTGAATGTAGCATCCTTTATACTGATGGTACCGACCGTGTTAGTGTCCTCTTGACAGCCATGCGTAGAGTTGTTTCTTCAATACCCATTCTTGCTCAGGAGAGCTCCTTTTGGATGGAAAAGGGTAAGTGATATAGGAAAAAATTCTGAAGAGGTTGAATGGAAATTTTCTTACCTTTAGGAATCAGGATGCCTTTTCATGGACGTGGAGATCACGGTGGAGATGATGGGGGTTTTATTGTTTGTCTATATGCCGGATACAATCTCCAGAGCATTGGGAAACAACTAATATGTTCATATTAGTTGGCTATATGCTTGGATCACAGAAAAGCTCACAGTAAATTCAGATATAGGTTGCCTAAAGTTCAACTAGTCTAAAGGGTATGATTGTAAGATTTTGATTTCCATGATACAAAATCAAATCATATTTGAGCCATATACACTTGACCCGGTTCAGACTCGAAACAAATTTCATGAGTATATTCACGGATACAACTCCCAATTAGTTCAAACTTCCAAATACTATGAGTGTATAAGTTGTAAAGCTCTAAGTAGTTTGAACAAGTTGATAGAAAAGCTGTCAGAAGATGGTACTTTTTGCTTGGTGTTGTTAGAAAAACAATTTGGTATGTCTGTTTCACAACGACCACCTATTTTTGAAATTCCCATCAGATTAAACATAGTAGCTACATGTGACAAATCTTATTTAAAATGTTTCTTGCTAGTATGGACCTGTCCTGCGCACCTCTCAGATAGTCTTCAGGACAACTGACTAATCAAGTAATCAGATCTTATGGAAGAATAAAAGAATAAAAGAAGAAACACTGCTATAACTTATCAGTATTCAGCATCTTTTCCTGTCCATTAATTGCTCTGTACTTTCTAGAACAAATTTGCTTAAAAGAGTTTTTGCTCATTCATTATGTTGTGTATATGGACTGATGCCTTTATCCCATATGCTCTCAATTTTTCGTTTTCTAGAGCTGATACCTGCAAGCTTCCTTTCTTCTTAGGTAACAGATAAAACTTTGCTTCAGGAGGTCATGAATGATTCCATGACTATAAAGGATGGAAGGATCAAAGATGATCAGTACATTTACATGGTTCTCGAGTACGGGGAAATTGATTTGGCTAACATGCTATCACAGCAGTGGAGGGAGATGGACAAGTCAAGCTGGGAAATAAATGAGAATTGGCTAAGATTTTATTGGCAGGTCCTTTTATCGTCACTTTGCCTATGTTATTTCTTTATTGCATTGGGTACATCTTACTTGAACTAAGCCTTTTTGTGAGGGCAACTTGACATTCAGACTAGCCTCTTTTTAGTGAAAACTAAAGTACTCATTAACTTATACACAAATGATACTAAGAAACAATCGGTTCTGGTGACGAAATGGCGAACTGGTATCATTGTATCAATAATCATTTATAGTAAATTATATCAAGAAATTTGAAGTAGGATTCATGATAATCTAATAAGTTGCACGTAGGGAAGGATGCACTCAGACCAGCATTAATTGTTTGTTTGTTTTTGTTTCTGTTTTTCTTCTTTCGATAATTAGTTTTGTTACATCTACTGGCATCAAACTGTTGAGTAAATTTGCTTAAAGATTTGTTTGGTGGAAATAGAGTTTGGTTATAATGAAACTATGGAAGTGTAAGATAGAAAACAAAACAAGAGAGGAATGGCAATAATGTGGTTCTTCCCTTCACTTTCGTTATAGTGCTCTGGTCAAATGCTGTGCAGTGTCAGGAATGGGAAAAAAAAGTGTAGTCAACTATATCAAGAAATGTGAAGCAGGCTCCTTACATGTAGGAAAGGATGCCAAAAAACATGGATCTAATCTTAGTTATTTGTTAATTCAATTGGTATTGAACTCTTGACCAATGTTGTAGATGTCGGATGTCGGGGACATTTTAAATGTCGGGTGTCTATAAGTATACAATATGTAATATAGGAGAAATTTCAAGAAGAAAAGCCATTGTATGCATGTTCCCCCCCTAACACCAATTTCTTCACATAAAGAGTCTACGTCGTCTAATTTTGATTAAAAATGTTATAGGGGTGACAGACCATTATGGCCTTCTTTGAAATTTAAAATAAAAGCACTTCTGTAACTATTTTAAACTATTCTAAATTTCATTGAAAATTTAAAAAAAAGAAAAAGCTAAACCTCGGCCATGGAGAGGGTAGGGAAGCTGATGATGGCAGGAGAGCGGAGTCCATGGAAGGGGACCTTTGGGGAGGGGGGTTGGGGGGTGGGGTGGGAAGAGGTTGACATTCCAGGGAAGGGGCGGATGGGAGAGATATTGACCATCACAGGGGCCATGAAAGTCTGACAGGGGATGGCCGTGACAATGAATGAGGAACTGGGGACAATGGTGATCATGACTCACAACCGTAGAGGTGGCTGATCAAGGACAGTTCCCCCCTCTAACATGACTGAGCCCCTCCCTCAGGAATCCCCTCCTATTCAATGCTCGCGGCCAACCAATCCCTCTTCTTCTCCATGCCATGGCAAACCAACCCCAAACTCCTCCACGTCATTTTCTTTCTTTTTAATTTTAATGTGTTATTTCTCTCTCTCTCTCCAGTAGCTCCTTATAACATTATTCACCAAAAATTCAAGTTATGGACATAATGGTCTTTTGTCACCCCAGAATAACATTTTAGTCAAAATTAAACTACAAAGACTCTTTATGCGAAGAAACCAACGTTAGAGGTGATACTTGTAGATACGATATATATTAGGGGAGTTTTCCTCTGTAATTTGCCCTATTATATATATTATATATACTAAGTCAATTCTTTCATGCTCCATAGCCAATCCCATTTGATGGGAGAAGGCTTGGATGATGATATACTATAAATACTAAATGTGCAAAATTATGTTGGATATCAACTCCTACTTGATGGAGGAAGAAGCTTGCTCTCTGGAAGGAGGACCCAAGCTCTAACTTTGGATAAATCTCTAAAGACAAAGTTTTTTCTATTGGACAGAAAAAGTGGAGAACTTGGGAGACTAGGGTTCAAAGTCAAAGAGATGACATATAGAGGATTAGATTCGGTCGATTTCAACCAAAACGATTTTATTTACTGTTCTGTGTTGTTTGCTAGTCAAATTCAATATGTTGGTAGACATTCCGGACATGTCGGCCAACATCTACAACATTGCTTTGAGTAACTATTTTTAGGGATGAAAGAAAGGGTTAGGGTCAGCCGTTTAGACCAAAATAATTTTATTTAGTGATTTGTGTCGTTTACTAGTCAAAATCGATATCTGGATAGACATTTTAGGTATGCCAGTCGACATATACAACTTTGCTCATGAGTTACCATTCCTTAAAGATTCGTTTGTTGAAACCGAGTTTCGTTGCTATGAATGTGATATGTAGAAAAGAAAAGAATAATCATGTAGCTTGTCTCATCCCTTCACTTCCAGTACACTGTTATGTTTGAATCATAGTTCTCAATATCGGGCAATACACATCGGTCGTATCGTATCAATTTTGGCATGTCACGGTCGAGTACCAGCGGGGTCCAACACTAGCCGATACCGATGATGGCGGACGATGGTGGTCTCTTTCCCAATCCATCCGATGGAGAAAAATTGAATGAAATGAGAGAAGTATGGAAAATAGTGTCGACTTAATGATTCAGTTGTGCCGAACATTGACAATGTTACAATGTATCTATAAGTTTTCTTATCCTTATGAATAAGTTTCTTTATCGACAGACTATAACAATTACCATTTGTCGAAGTTGTATATCTAAAATTCACAACATTCATCCATATTAATATTATTTCGTTCAAAATTGTTTATTGTGGTCGTACTGTCTAAAAGCAAGTAAATAAACAATAATTATGAGTGAATGATTTAACAATGTTGAATATTACTTTATTCTAAACTAACAAGAAACAACACATAATATATAAAATTATGTCTAAATGTACCAATTTTTTTTCCCCTAGTTTTTTAAAAACTTTTTATCAATTTTTATTTTCTTAAACAAAAAACCCAATACAACCATTGAAAATGCTGAAACTGTCGATATCGATAATCTTAGAAGCCAAAAGTGGGAGCGGGGACAGAAGCGGGGGCGGGAGAACGCGACTACCTAGAAGAGTCTAAAGTTGGGAGCGTGATGGAAGCGTACACTAATAAATGTTTATATTTATTAATTATTTTTATCAAAACTTATAAATACCTTAATATTTATTAGAATTTATAAAGTTCAGTACAAACTTACAGAGAGATCATCGCATGTTGATTTTTTATGATGTCAAGGTAAGTAATCTTTAGTTTCTTGGTACTTTGATAAACGTGGATTACAAATTTAATAACTTTTTTTTCAAAATTTATGTCCTCTTTTAAAATTATGGTCATATTATGGAAATCGCTCATGTCGTCGGAGAAATGAGTTTCCGTTGCCGGATAAACGAGTTCTCAAGTAAGAACCGTCGAATCGAGGTTCTTACTGAGAATCGTTGACCTCCTAGGAGTTTATGGCTTCTAAGCCGATAATCATAGGAAGGGTCTGAAACCGATTCTGATACGAATAATACGAGTGCGAAGAAAGTAAATATAGCTTTGTGATTCTAAATTTAAACCCATCATTCCTACTATGCTTTCTCACTAGCCGTACACAATTTCAAGAGGGAAGTTTTTCACTGAAAAAATATTGCTTGAAAATGCACCGGGGTTTAGCAATGTCAAACAAAAATATACTTCATGGCGCTCCAATAATAATATTTCCTTTATCATATTTCTGAAAGGAGAATGTTTGACACATGGGGCTAGGGTTGCCGCGTAGCAACTATGCTCACTACCATTGAGCAGGATATGGGCAGAATAAAGAGGAAGAATAATCAGTCATAGAGTAAAAGAGAAAAAGGGTGCCAGAGTTATGTAAGTGGTTGCTTTTGTTGTCTTTGCCCTAGCAGTGTCCGCTGCACCCACCTCAAGTACCTTGCCTCTTGAGCTTTAGAGATGGCGGAGAAAGGAGGTTAACAATTAGGGTTTTAATTCCCAAACCGTATTGACCGCACAACTTATGTGGGTTAGTTTTGGGATTAAACCCTAATGCTCACCACCTTCTCCCCCTATCGCTTGAACATCATCAAACAGAGCGGAAGAACTACAGACGGCTGGAGGAGTGAAGGTGACCCCTGAAGCGAGTAAAGTTGGTTTTCTTGTAAAATAGCAACACCTCCAACTAAGCTGACTTCTTCGTGCCAAGGGATATAATTGAGGCCATGCTGGGCTAGGAGGCACCTTGCTGTCCTCGGTCTAGGCGGCTGCAGCTGCATATTGGACCACTGCGCACAATATCTTGACCAAATATACAAAATCCAATTTATGTCAAACTAGTGTTTATTTCATTTCGAGAATATTTTGAAGCATTTGTTAGGAGGATCAATCTTTCATGAAGCTTTGTTAGGAGGATCAATCTTCATAGGCGGCTCTATTCTGACGGGAGAAGGCTTGGATGATGATGATAGATATATCTAATTGCAAGTACTGATGTTTTTAATGGTCTCATTATTGGACACTGACATCCACACCAACCAATGCCAACCTTCTCAATGAGAGTTATTAACTCACGATGTATAAAGAGGGAAAATATCTTGAGTGAATTTAGAATAATTTGATATGCCTGCAGATTGTGGAAAATCTAGATTGGTCTTGGTATATGGAGTAAACCTACTCCTCTGAACAGATAAGTGTACTATATATATCTATTGGGTTTTTTTCCCCCTCTTTTTTTGATCAGTTAGAGACTTGTGCTCATTACTGACGGATCATTATCACCATCAAAATCCAGTGTTTACTGTTTAGTATATTGTATTCGCTGCATGGTACGATGATGCAAAGCATTTGGTAGTATTGCGCAAACTAAAATAGATCATCATTTGGATTTTTCTCATGGTTTAGTATGTGACGGATGCTAGTGTGTCATGATGTGTTTATGAGACTCCAATTGTCTATTAAAGCGTGCAAACTTAGACAAACTACTCATTTTGAAGTCTTTTCTTATTCCTTCTGAAAAAAATCAACATTGACATGCATCTCTCTCTCTGCAGCAAATGCTTGAAGCTGTAAATACTATACATGAGGAGCGCATTGTGCACTCAGATTTGAAGCCTGCCAACTTTCTTCTTGTAAGAGGCTCATTGAAGCTTATTGATTTTGGCATTGCAAAAGCTATAATGAGCGATACCACTAATATCCAAAGAGATGCACAGGTTCTCAGTTTATAACTTTTTCCTTTGTGCTTCTCCCAGGCATACCTGTATGCATACATACTGTTATAAGTTGACTGCTCATTTATCCTTTGGAAGTTATTCTTTACTAATGTTTTCAAAGCTTCCCTCTGTCTGTGTTTGTCAGGTAAACCATTGAACCGTCTGGAAGTTTCTGAACCACTGTCTTAACGTTTATTCTCTCCAGCCTCTTAATATTTGTCGAGTAAATCTTTGTTTTATTCTTTATCCATCTTTTGAAAGCTTAGTTGCACATATGCCTTATCATAAGCCTTTGTTCGTATGTATCGAGTAAACATTTGTTTAGTGTTGGTTAATGCTTGTTCTCTATCTAAGACTTGTTTAATGGATCAAAGTGTCGGAAAAAATATAAATTATGTCCATAGAATGAGAATGTTGAGTTAGATTAGTGACAGTACATTGAAGGATAGGATAATATATGATTTTATTCATTGAAAGTTGGAGTTGGTGCCGGTAATAAGGATAAGATGAGCAAAAATCATCCATGTAATGTGATTTGGACTTCAAAATAGACCTACAGATGCACCAGTTGGCAGGAGTTTAAGCTATAGTTAAAGGAATGACTAGAACTAGGGGCAGACCTAAACGAACTTGAATTGGGACGGTAACCAAGTACATGGTTTTTGTCGATGTTACAGAGGTCGTGTTGCTTAACAGAGAAGAACGGAAGAAAAGAAAAGAAAAGAAACGATCAAATAGCTGACCGTAAATTATTTGCTATGAAGACTTTTGAGTTGTTATTGTTGTTACTATTGTTGCTGTATCTTAGATAATTTGTGAACCTTGTCTTCATGTTTTAAAATTATGTATGCAATTAGCAGATTCATGCCGAACTCATGGAAAAGACAGAATCGTAGAACTTCTAACTGGTTGTTCAAAAACTGCAGGTTGGGACCTTAAACTACATGTCACCAGAAGCATTCATGTGGAATGAACACGACGAGAGTGGAAACACGATCAAGTGTGGACGTCCATCAGACATCTGGTCCCTCGGCTGCATTCTGTACCAAATGGTCTACGGAAGGACTCCCTTTGCCGAGTACAAGACTTTCTGGGCCAAGTTTAAGGTCATAACTGACAGACACCACGAGATCTCGTTCGAGCCGGTCTCCAATCCGTGGCTCGTTGATCTTATGAGGAGGTGCCTTGCGTGGGATCGCAACGAGAGGTGGCGGATACCGCAGCTGCTTCAGCACCCATTCCTTGTTCCTCCTATATTGCTGTCACCACCTTTGCAGGACCATAACCCATGTAAACTCCTTATGGAGAGGGTCGGAGCGTATTGGAACGACCCCGAGGTGTCCAGACTGTGCTCTGAGCTTCACCAAGTCGTGGCCAAGCTTGAGAGGGCTCAAAAGGATTGAGAAACAATGGTTCATCGTGCTGAACGGAACGGAGAGAGAGAGAGGTATGTATATTATATATTTCATGGTCTCAATTGTCTTGTGTAACTTGTGTTGCCTTCGCAAAGTCTCAATTGCAGTGTTACATGTTAGAGCATATACTAAAGCCCATCCAAATTTCTAGATTCTAGATTCATAATGTAGAACTAATTTTATAGAATAATAAGGTTCAATTAGAGTTTCATGATGGTCCTAACCCATCCACAGTAGCTATAGTTTGGATTTTATAATTTCTACATTCAGAATGTAGTAACTTATTTTGTAGAATAGTAAGGTTCAATTTGAAGTCCAAATTTCTAGATTCTAGATTTTATATTATTTTTTTACTACATTATTTTTTAATCACACAACCTTTGGGACCAAAAATTATTTTATCATTTTTATTATTTCCATACAGACTCAATTCATTATGGATTTACTTTTTTTTTTTTATAAATTTGGGTCTCAAGTTCTATTTTTTAACTCCTACTCCTAAATTTGCTGCTCTTACAATTAGGTTTAGTTAGGCCTGCGGAAAATTGAGACTCTAGTCTGTATGTGTTATCTCTGTGCATTCCCTTGCGGCGACGATCTTTGTACCGAAGTGGATGTGGTGGGTGTTTGGTAAGTGGTAAAAGGTTGATTTGCACATTCAACTGAACATATGGAGAAATTATTTAGTGGGCCGGTCTTATCGTGTGATAATGACGAGTCCTTGTGTTCTTCCAATAACATTATGTGACAGTGGCGAAACTAAATTAGGAAAAAAAAAAATATTTGGTGTATCATATTGCCATTTGAAAAGAATATAAGTGAAACCGGCCGACCAATAATTTCTCTAAAAAAATGGAACAAATTCAATTTCTCCGCTGTTTTAGCAAGTGGGCCACAAGAATATGTTGATGCAGTTCGTGTCCCTCCGTGGGAATCACCATTGTTCCTTTCAAAACTGATTTTTCACGTCCTCTGAAAAAAAAAGGGTAGGTTGGAATTGTCTTATTTTTTAATTAGATAATAAATTAATAATTAATTATTATTATGTTATAATTAAATTATTAAAATATATATACTATTATATAATAAAAAAAAGTTAGGTTTTACCGTAAAAAAATTTGTTCAAAAAATATTCTTACCGATATTTACTAATTAAAATTATTTATTAAATTTAATATGGATGGATAGTTAATTACATATAAAAAAGTAATTGTTGTTTGTCCTTTCCATGTAGTAAATTATAGAACTATTGTTTGCTCTTTCCACGTAATATAAAATATGTGTAAGTGTACGTGCATATATACTAATTAATTATTAATAGATAATAAAATACGTTTTTATTAGTGCTTATGCAGAGAGAGTTAATTATTATTATTATTATTATATATATAAAATAACAATTTAAATAACAATTTAATATGTAATGCATTTTTATTAAATTTGAATAATTAATATGTAATAAAAATGATTTTTATTAATTATTTATATTTAGTAATTATCTTAATTGTTATTCTAATTGTTTAATTTTATTAATATTTAGTTATTATGTAGTTTCTTATGTAAATTCATTACCATTCACTTTTATTGAAATACACTCGATCATTTTCCGCTATCATTTTCTTATGAACCAAAGCCATTGTCTCCTAACAAGAAAATTAGATAGTCCAATGATTATATACACTTGGAACCTCTTGTAAATGTAAATCCTTCACCCATTTACAGTTTCCTAAACAGTTCCTTACGGGAAATTACTAGTTTTTTTCTATCTCAATATATTTGTAGCCAATTAACACTTTTCACACATTTCATGTCCCATCGTTTATCCCTGTTGTGCAGTTATATACGCGTGCGGTTGCTCCCTTTTTCCTGCGTCAATGCATCTTGGCTGTAACTATTGCCCATATCAACATGAACAATCTCTCGCAATGTGACTATTGCTCATGATCCAGGCTAGAGGCAGTAGCCACATGGTAATGCACAAGATTTTTCGCTCCACCGCACAACCTATCAAGCATGGAGTTACTTGAGGAAAGCATCTGGAATAGCCTAAGTCGTATAGTGTCTTTGAAAAAAATTCCTTCAATATGTCTTTCGGTATTTCTTGAAAGATTTTTGGAATATTTCTTGTATCTTGAAACTTTATGAGCACTCATACTATTTTTAGATGTCTATTATATAAATATTTTATTAAGAAATATTGTAAATATTTAGATTCTAGAAAATTTCATCCATTAGATAGTGAACGTATAGCACAATCTTATTCTTTCGGGTAGATTCCTTGAGGCTATATAAAAGGAGAGGCCTCGTTTGTTCTCCACCACCAAAAAAATTATAATTTTTTTTTTTAGGATAGTGAAGTTTTCTACATTTCAATTTCTTTTTTTTGTTCCATATTTTTTTTATTTCTACCTTAGCGATCTAGCTAAACATTTAGAAAAGACTTATATACACCTATGTGGAATAAGGTGTATGCAAATATAGTAAATTCGTGACACAGTTAATTCTCTCTATATGACGACAACTATGTATGGTAAAGATCCGTAGGATCTTGACATGTTGGTTAAGATTGTAGGCTTCTGTCGAAATGGACACGATTCATTTTTTTTTGTTTGAAAAATATACTTCCTAATCCGATGAAAATGTGATATAAAAAACACTATGTATGATGTATGGTAACACAAAAAAAAAAAACAGAAAATTTACTGTAGCGAAATAAATTTATATTTAGTTAATGCAAACGAAATAAATTTGTAAAATTTTGAAAAAAAAAAGCGTCCGCCAACAGTGTTGGCGGAAAAAAAAAAAAAAATGAACACGTAGGCAAAAAGTAGACCCCACTAAGCAAAATTCCGCCAACACTGTTGGCAAAATTTTGCCTTCTGGGACCCGCAGGTTGGTTTGGGTGGTTGGGTTTTATTTGGTTGGTTTGGTTTGGTTTGTTTGGTTTATTTTATTAGTTAGTTTTAATTAGTTATGTTTTAGGTTTTTTTTACTTAGTTTAGTTTTGGAATTTAATTTTAAAAAATATATTTTAACGAAATAAATTAAAATAAATTAATTGTAAAGAAAAATTTAGAAATAATTTTTTTCGCACATGTTTTATGTCTACTATTTTTGCCTCACAGATTTAAAATAATTAATTTAAATTTTTTCTTTTTAAATTTTTTTTGGAGGTCGAAATATCGTTTTAAATCCTTGGGCCCCACACCCATTATAAATTAATTTCGCTACAGTAAATTTTTAATATTCGAAAAAAAAATGACCGAAAGTAAAATTTGGAGGTCGAAACATCGTTTTTTTTTTGCGATTTTGAAAATTTGGGAAGTCCTTAAAACGGTGAAACTATTTATCCCGTAGTACTTTTCAATACGGTCATTTTGGCACAAACTGGAGCTTGTTTCGATCTCTCAGTCAAAAGTTATGATACTTTAAAGTTTTAAATTTTAAATTTTGTTTGTAACATGTGCGTCTTGCTTCGGATAAATTTTTTTTCTACACGATTTGTTTTACTCTCGTCGAAAACATACGAATCGACTTATTATTTAACGAAAAACGATTTCAAAACAATTAGTTATGGCCACTTGAAGTCTGCTCGACGGCAGACGTAATATTCTTACGGCAGATTTTTTTTATTATTTAATGAAAAAATATTTCTAAATATTTCTTTTTAATTATTTTATTTTATTTTTATTTCGTTAGAATAAATTTTCTTAAACCTAATTACAAAACAAAACTAAATAAATAAAACAAAAACATAACTAATTAAAACAAAACAACCAAACGAACCCAACCAAATAAACCGAACCGAACCCAACCAATGAAGTGGACCCCCACACCCAATTTTCGCCAACACTGTTGGCTGAAATTGACCGCCAATTTCAGCCAACAGTGTTGGCAAAAATTGGCTTGTGGATCTCACTTTAATTTTTTTTTAATTTTTTTTTTTTTTGCCTACGTGTACAACAATTGTGTTTTCCGCCAACACTGTTGGCGGATTCTGTCTTTTTTCTAAAATTTTGCAAACTTATTTCGTTTGTATGAATTGAATATAAATTTATTTTACTATAGTAATATTTTGAAAAAGAAGAAGAAAGAATTGTTGTCAAAGTTGCTCCTGTCTTTTGACATATAGTCATGGCTCTTACAATTTTGTTACACAACTACATGTATTCAATGACTTTGAGTTTGACCAACTATCTGGATGGTTAAACGTCTCTGCACGTGAAGCCATGTTAGCTTTTCGTCTTTTGTCATGGAGATCAATTCCAAGTTGCCATCACCGTCCTCCCATGAGCTTCCAGGAAGCATCTATACTACTTATTATGCCACCACCACCACCGCAATGTTATATACGTATTTTGTTATATACGTGTGTTTCTAACATGTATAACATTTTTTTGTTGGTTGTGGGTTGTATAATTAATACAACCTTACTCGTAAGGTCAATTGGGCGAGCCGGTTCGGCCCAGTGTTGATCGGATTTGAACGGATCGAACTTAAACCGGAGGAGAGACGAGTCAGACCGAGTTTTTAAATGTAACCTCTAAATCAAGTTCGGATCCAGATTCGAGTAGCTTCGGACCAGGTCGAATCCGAACTAAATCTAGATCAACCTTTGGGATGTACAATTTTTTTAAAATTATATATATATATATATATATATATATATATATATATATATATATATATATACCCTCTAGTCTAGTGGTTTGTGGAGAGGCATGCGGTTCGAATGGTCGAGTTCCAGTGGGAGAGTGGAAGAGATTAATTACTAAGGACTAATATGCTCTATATATATATATGTATAAATGCTCAAGAACCATCCGGGTGGTTTCATATTATAAAATCATCCTATCTCAACCACCCAATCCAAATCCAACCAATGTAACATAGAATTGGTTTCATAATATGAAACTACCCGGATGGTTCTATAGCACTCCCCTATATTATATATATATATATATATATGTGTGTGTGTCATTGTCTAATGGTAAAGACTGAGGCATACATCCTGGGCGGTTGTGGAATCGAGCCACCTGGACGTCATTTTGGGGAAATTAAGTGGTGGGATGGTGGTGGGTGTAGTGCATGTGCGGTGGAGCGGTGCTACGCAACTCGGATGGTGCGCGGATGCGATGCAAGGTGCAGGTGCGGAGCTGGTGCGACGCGATGCAGTGCGGCTTCGGCTGCGTGAGGTCTTCGGACCGGATGGTGCCTTCAGGTCTAGATGTAGCCTTCGGACTGGGATGTGACCTTCAGATTAGAAATTGTATATATAGACCTTCAGGCTGGATTGATTGTAAGCCTTCGCACTGAGTTGTAGTATCTCAATGGGACCTGAATAAAATTTACCTTCTTCGAAATATATATATATATATATATATATATATATATATATATATATATATATATATATATATATATATATATATATATTAAAATTTTGAATTTATATTATATTTATATGTATTTCAGACACAAAATTAAGTGGGCCTAATGGTTAGTGGTTAGATGAAGAAGTCATATAATATTAGGAGGTCGTTCATATGTGCCCCCATCTCGTATTTATTTAGATTGATTGAATTTTTACCCGATCTAGGATAGGACCGGACCTTGCGGGCCTGAAGAACTAACCGTAAGATATTTTTAGACATAACAATAATGCTATGACTACAACCATTGCTTACAATCCTCTTACAACTGCTGACGGCCACGTGTCGAAATTCGATTAGAGGAGAGAAAAAATGGTGGGGTCGGATGGAGCCCATATAGCAAAGAAGGGTGAGGGGAGGTGAGACCCAATGAGACCCATGTGTAAGGGGTGTGAGGGAGAGGTTGTAAGAAGTTGTAAACCTTTGGTTGTAAACTTAGCATTATTGTAGACATAATATGTAGTATTGGACGTTTCTTCATTAAAATTCCCAATAAAGCAATGGTTGAAATTAAAAAAAAAAAAAAAACCAATTGTTAGGTGTTTCCATTATAATATTATTCATGTCCACGTAAAGAATATATATATATATATATATATATATATATATATATATAATTTTTGATATGTATTTAGTTAAATAATATCATGTACTTAGTTTAAATATTGAATACATTTTAGAATTCATTATATGTTAAGGCAGTTAGAAAGATTTAGAATTATTAAAAAAAAATTAACTACGTGAGGAGCAAATACGTGTTTACTTTTTTTTTTTTTGAATTTTTGAATTATTTTTATTTAGTAGTGTATATACATACGACTCATTTTTTGAGATGTTTTTAAGTCGAATTATAATAACAGAGATGACTTGGGGTCAACAATGAAATTATAAGATGAGATTGCGAGGTTGATGATCCAAATCCTAACTTTGATTTTCTTTTTTCCTCAAAACAAGCGCTTTGGGTGTTTTTTTGCTATTGAGAATTCGATTAAGAAATCAATTATGCTATTTGTCTTCTAAAATTTTTAGATAATGTCATTTTCTATTATGTGACATCTGACATGACAACAAATTTTTTTAATATTAATATTAATATTAATGTGAGTTCTAATGTTAATATTATTTTTAATGTTAATATTAATTTTAACGGTTTTTTTCAAAAAAGGAAACAATTTTCGCATAATTGCGAAAAAGGGGAGAAGTTTTAGGTAATTGCTGAGAGGGGGACAACTCACCAACTTAGTTGGCTGGGTCAAATGCAAATGGGCACGCTCGCCAACTTAGTTGGCGGGGTCAAATGGCTCGCCAACTCAGTTGGCGAGCTAGGGGTGTTGGGGGCAGAGCCCGCCAACTCAGTTGGCGAGTGAGTGGAAGAAAAGTTAATTTCGGCCGTTGGCTTCTCGGGATGGGGGACGGGGAGGAATTATAGCCGTTGAGGGTGTTGGGGGGGAGTATTATAGCCGTTGCACAACGACTAATACAAATTTTTATATATTTTCTGTCTAAACCAAATCATCCAGCACTCTCACTCTCTTCCCTCTAGCAAAGCCTCCACTCATCCGCCAACTCTGTTGGCGAGTGAGTGGGAGGAAAGTTAATTTTGGCCGTTGGCTTCTCGGGATGGGGGGCGGGGAGGAATTATAGCCGTTGAGGGTGTTGGGGGGAGGATATTGCCGTTGCACAACGGCTAATACAAACTTCTATATATTTCCTGTCGCAACCAAATCATCCAGCACTCTCACTCTCTTCCCTCTAACAAAGCCTCCAGCACTCTCTCTGTCTCTCTGCCTCTAGCAAAGTTTCCAACACTAAAAAAATATTCTGCCTACAGCCAAAGTTTATCTGAGTTTCTTGTAGCAAAAGTTCTCAACTGTCATGGATCGTAGCGTAAGAATTGTATGCTCGCACGACGGTAAAGTAAATGGGTTAAATTACGAAGGAGGAGAAAGCCATTTTTTTAACTCATCCGAATATTAGTTTTGAAAATATACGTAATCATATTATTGAATGTTGTTCTATTCGTTACAATTTTATTCTGAAGTCTATTTTTGGTTCTAATTATTTTTTGATAGATAGTGAAGATGCATGGAATTATATTCTTGAGATTAATTCGCAATCACGGTATATAAAAATATATGTTATTAAAGTAGCAGCAACATTAGATAATAGAAATAGTGAATATTTTTCTAAATACCAGCATGTTAGTTCGAGTGCTAGTTCTTCTCAACAAATTGTTTCATTTTTCCAAGAAGGTCATTCATCAGATGAATCTAACCATGATGATGATAGTGACAACGACGATGAAAATAGTGATGATTTAGTTGAAAATATAGATTTTACGGTAGATGATGATGTTGTAAAAGCTATCACTGATGAAATATTTAAGGGACAATCATTTCCTAGCCGTTCTCACTTTAGAAGCTTTATAAGTAATTTAGCAATTAAATATAATTTTAGTTGTTCAACTAGTATTATGAATAATGCTCGTGAAATAATATATAGTTGTGATCAACCGAATTGTAATTGGAGAGTATATGTCAAATCCATAGGAAATGACGATATAGTTAAACTTAGTACATTAGAAAATCGTCATTCTTGTTTAGGGAGACTTAGTACAGGACGTCATCGACTAGCTATCGCTGCATGGATTAAGACCATAATAATTGACATTATTAGAGATAACCAGTCATATAGTCCATCATAAATTGTTAAAGATATATATAGGGAGCACCGTATACAAGTTAGTTATTCCAAAGCCTGGAGAGCCCGAGAGACGACATTAGCTAAAATTAATGGTTGTTATGATGAGGCATACGCTAGTCTTGAGGAGTATTGTTATAGAATTATGAAGACGAATTCAGGTAGTACATATTTTATTAAAACTGCCAAAAAAATAGCTTTCAACGAATTTTTATTTGTTTTAAGTCATGTATTGACGGATTTTTAATGGGTTGTTTACCGGTTATTAGTACTGATGCTACATTTCTTTCGTCTAAATATCAATGTATCTTATTTATTGCTTGTGCTCATGATCCTAACTATCAACTATATCCTATTGCTTATGCTGTTGCTGAAGGTGAGAATAGTGATTCTTGGTCTTGGTTTTTAAACTCTCTTAAAATATCTTTTGAAAGTTTTTTTAATGATTGGAGTATAATTTCATTTATATCTGATAAGCAAAAAAGATTAATAAATGCTGTTCGTGCTATTTTTTCTGCATCTTCTTATTTTTTTGTATTCAACATTTTAAATAAAACATACAAAAGTTACGAAAGAACCAGTATTTCAACACTTGTTAGACTCTCTTGCTAGATCATATAATAAAACGGGTGCAGATAGTGTGTTTGATATAATTAAAGCCGAGAACATAATGTTGTACGATTGACTTATTGGTATAAACAATAAAAGTCGTCGATTTGAACATTGGATAACAACGTATGCTACTTGTCCTTGATTAGATATTAACACTTATAATCTTGCTGAATGTTTCAATAGCTGGATTAAGAAATTATGAGATAAGCCAATAACAATACTTCTCGATGGTATTAGAGCCAAGATCATTACACTTCATGACAATCGTAGAAAGAATGCTGAAAATATAGACAAAGATTATTGTCCGAAGATGTTAAAGACTATGGCTTGTATTATCAAAGAGAAGAATCACCTAAAAAATATTAGCTATTGATAGTTATAAGTTTGAAATAATAGACCGTACAACAAGTAGAACATATATTGTTAATATAACCGACAAATCTTGTACATGTTTTAGATGGTACCATACTTATATACCATGTATACATGCATATTTTGTTTGTAGATATTGCAATATTAGTATTGATAGTTTTTATCCTGCAGTATTTTTGACGGAGACCTTGAGAAGTGTATACGCACCAAAAATGGAGCCAATTCAATTTCCCTACAAGATCCAAGCTCCTTTGGTTAGAGAAGAAATTGGAGTACCAGATGTAAGCCGTAAAGCCGGAAGACCAAAGAAGAACCGCATCAAACCCCGGGATTCATCAACGAGAGATCTTCGTTGTAGTAATTGTGGTGCGATGGGACACAACCGAAGAAGATGTACTAGTCAACCGAGAGAGTAAAATAGAATTGTTCAATAAAAACATAAAAATATTGTAATAGTGAGTCTGATAATAAAAGTTGACAAACATTGCAATCAAATATTGTTACAAATCATACAAATATTGTAATCAAACATTGTTACAAATTATCTACTCATCCTCCTCCTCGTCTTGCTGAGTTTGGGTAGGCAGTGGTGCTGATGGAGCCGAAAAAAACTGTGTGAATATCTGGTAGCTTTCATCTCCAGCAGTCTCGTGACTAGGGCCTGCTCCAGCATACTGGTGACTAGGGCCCGCTCCAGCATACTGGTTGTAAACCCCCTGATTTTTCAAAATTTTAAAAAACTGGATTTTTCACAATTTTTTGGAATTTTCTGGGAATTTTCTGTAAATTAAAAATAGGGTTTTAATTATTCCATAATTTTTAAATGATAATAAATAATATTAAAATATTATGAAAATAATATTTTTGGATGTAAAATGAAAAACTGGACTTAGGGCAATTTTTTGGAATTTATCGGACCCCAGACCTATTTTTAAATGCCTAAAAACTATTTATTTAATTAATTATTTATTTATTAATTAATTTACTGTTTTTAATTATTATTAATATTATTATTATTATTTATTATATAACCCAGCCCAGCCGGCCCGGCCCACGAGCCCAGCCCAAACCCATTTCCCAAACCCGGCCCAGCCCCCTGCCTAGCGGGTCGGGTCGGATCCAGCAGACCCGACCCGGACCCGCCACCCGCCCGCACCCTCTCTCCTCCCACGTCGCTCCCCTCCCCGCGTCGCGCGCCGCGTCCGGCGCCGCTCCGCCCGCCTCGCGCCGCGCTGGCCGGCCACGCCCCCACGACCCCAGCCACCTGGCCGCCTCGCCCCGGCCACATCTCCCCTCTCTCCGCCTCGCCCGGCGCTAACCGCTCCCCCCCAGCCTATTTAAACCCTATCCCCCGGCCGACGACCCCACTCCGCCACCTCGCTCCACCACCGGACCGCCACCGTCCTGCCCGCCGCACAGCCGTGCAGACCCCCCAGCGCCGTCCTCCCTCCTCCTCTCCACCGTCGAGCTCCGTCGACGGCCACCGCACCCCGCAGCACAGCAGCAGCAGCCGCACCAGTCGCCCACGCCTCCGGCCGCCCTCGTCCGCCTCCGCCTCGCCGTCGCGTGCCTCGCCACAGAGCCCCGGCCCCTCCGTCGCAGCCCAGCCAGCCCAGCCGCCGTCTCCGCCCCTCGCCGGCGGCAAATCCCCAAATCCGAAACCCTAACCCTAATTCTCGGTTCCTGTGTCCGACACGAGTCGGACACGCGTCAGACACGATTTTGACCCTGATTTTTGGGTCCCCTTCAGGTGCGTGTAACTTTTTGTTCGTAGCTCCGTTTTTGATTCCGCAAATTGCGTTGCGAAGTCTGTATGACCCTCTCGGTGTCCGGACAAACCGTTCGGGGCATCGCGTCCTGTGGTGATCGCACACCGCGATCCAAAAACAGGAAAAACCCAGACCTTGTTTCACCCCGGAACCGAGTACGCCCCGCCAAACGGGATGACTTGGTCACGTGCGGTCTTCACAGACACGAGCGCCTCGTCGATACGGACGTGTGGGATTTCGCAGAAGCTGATTCGGGTGTGCGTGCACACCGGAATCAACGCGTATCCGCGGACATCGCCCCGTATCTGACTTTTCTGCAATTCACCCTAACTTTGTGTACACACGTCGGATCGAGACGAAACTTGCGCCATCGGACTCGTAGCGATACGCTGGTCCTGTGGGTCAAGTTTGGTTCGATTCTGAGAACGTTGACGAAATCGCATGTCGTGGGCCCCACAGGTCCCGCTCGACGGGCGATTTTGTGAACGGCTCATCGGAATTCAAATCTGAAAGTTCCGTTGGGTTCGTATCAGCGTTCCTGACCTGTTGACACTGAGTTTGGTGAATTTGGAGACCGTTGACCCTGACGCATTTTTCGGTGCAAAGCGGGCCCACCGGTGGACCCCGTTTTGGCCCGAAACTGCCGTTTTTGCCCTTGTCTCCAAATTGGACCCAAGGACAGGCGTTTCTAGCTGATTGATATTTTCTGGATCTGATGGTGATGTTTGTTTCAGCAACCGGAGTACCGTCTGTAATTCCAGCTGAAGTCAGAGCCGTAAACATAGCCGGAACCACAGGCAAGTGTACCTTGCCAAATGCTGCAGCTTGCTATATATTTTTCTTGGTTAATTTTGCATCAGTGAGAACATAGAGCTTGTAAATTCTCAGTAATTTCTGTTATAGTATTTTACTTGAATTCTGGTAGATCCATATGTAACTTGTTTTAACTGCTTAACCTAGGAAACGTGTGACGTGCTTAGTGTCCGATCATAGTCGGGTGCCAACCCCGTACGCGGTGTTGGGTACGTCATTAGAAATGGACAATCGATACCCTTATTCTCGTACTTGTCCTATCAAGTACACCAGAACCCAGGACACTTGACACTATTTCATGAGACAGAGTCTTCCTGAGACATTCGAGGTGATTCTGTATATGATGCATGTTTTATGACATAGACTTTACATTCTTAGGCATTTGATTCATAGCTATCAGACTTGCTGCATTAGTTATAATCGTGCGTGACATGGACATGAGGCATCGTGGATATGAGACGTGGGATTGCATTGGGTGGGGAGAGACACACAGACTACAGGCTGATATTATATATAAAACATAGTATATATCATAGTGTAGTTCATAGTTATTGCCGCTACCGGCTCCCCGACACAGAGCTTGTAGTGGCTTCAGCCTGAGTTCTAGTGCTGCTCTCATATTGCATATCACATAGTTGGTTACTTAGTTTACCCTGATGATTATTTTATTTGCTGCACCGTATTTATTTTGGCTTGTATTTTCTGTACCTTGCTGTCCCCTGAGGACCTGGATCCGGATTATGTCCCCAGGTACAGCTGAAGAGAACTACCCAGAGGTGTACGGTACAGGAGCACTCCTTGGAGCAGAACCAGGAACAGAGGACGAGATAGTGGCCGAAGATTTCTCCTGAGCCCGGCTTCAGCTATACAGTATTTTCATTTTCAGCATTTCAATTCCTGTCTATTTTTCCTTGAATGTAACAGAATAATTCTCGGATTTGTTCCCGAGATAACCTTATTTGATATTGCATACTTATTTCTATTGCATTTATTTCCTGGCATTAATCTGTGTTATTCTGTGGATGAGATTAGTAATACCTGGGACTTGTACTTAGTCCTGCTAGACTACAGCTTAAGCATGCCCTGATGGATCCATTAAATTGGGTTGTCCATCGGTGCGTGCTGCTGGCCATTGCTCACGTGCTCAGTCCCTCGTCATTTTGGGACTGGGGCGTGACATGGTTTTTGTGGTGGCCCATGCAGGTCAACGACTAAATTGTTCGGTTTCAACTTAGGGACCGAACAGGCCTGCAATAAGAATAGGATAAGTTATAGGATCTCATCCACTTGCTTGAATCGTTTTTGATCTCTATATCGACTTCAAATAATTTATTTGCATCTTGCCTTGATTCCTGTGCGCCTCTTATTGGTTATTTTGGATACAGGAAAATGGACCCACAAGAATGCAACGAGACTCCCGTCGGAATACCCCAAGCTACAGGTGTCACCCATGACGACGAAGTAACACCAGTCGAAGGAGTTCCACCAACTCAACAGAGCCAGCAGGCAGGTCAACCTACCTCCCGATTCCGGCGCGATGACATCCCACCTCCGCCGCAGTTCGTCTCACCAACGCCCGTACTCCCACAAGGACAGCCAATTGACGGGCAGCAGATATTCCAAATGATCTACGCTATGATGCAAGCCCAGCAACAAGTCCAACACGAGGCTCAGCGTCGCAAAGCTAACTTCTGGAGGGACAGCATCGTAACTGTACTGGAGCAGGCCAACCTACCAGCTCGACGGCCATCTACAGGCTCAATCACTGACTTTCGCCAACTGAAGCCCCGCACTTTTTCTGGAAAAGAGGAGCCCACAGAAGTTCATGAGTGGCTCACCAACATAAGGAATCAACTTGAAGTAGCCGAGCTTCCACGGGAACGCTGGATGACTGCCGTCCGAATGCAATTGACAGGCAACGTGCACCACTGGTGGTTGTCTGAGGAGACGCGACTCGGACCAGACCGAGTCACTTGGGAAGAGTTCTCCAGACTCTTCCAAGAGATGTACATTCCGGCTATCGCTCGATCAGAACTGCGGGATAAATTTAATCGCCTCACTCAGGACTCTATGACGGTGGAGGAGTACAACGCAGAATTCATTCGTCTGAGCCGCTTCGCCCCAACCCTGATTCCGACAGAGGAAGAGAAGGCCGAGAAGTTCTTCGACGGACTGAACTTTGAGCTACAAAGACTCATCGGATCCGTCGCACCTACTTCCTACTCAGACGTTCTCGCTGCAGCCCAACGCATGGAACGCGTCACCAGGAGGGAGTCTCGCCACAAGCGGCCAATCACCTCAGCACCAGACAGGACATCACCGGGAGAATCTGCAAAGAGATCTCACACGCACCAGGCACCCAGGACAGCTTCGCAGACCCTTCCTACCTGTCACTACTGCGGCAAGCTAGGTCATGTCGAGAAGGACTGCAGACGCAAGTTGGGATTGTGCCTGATTTGCGGCACCAATCAGCACATAGCCAAGGACTGTCCACAGCATCGAGATGGAGCACCAAGGGCGAACCAACCAGCTTCACCAGCACCGAGGCCACCTCTGGCACCTCAGGCGACACTCTTCCAGCAAGCCCAACAGCAGCAGAGGAATCTACCTCAAGGACGAGGACAAGCTTATGCGCTGACTGTGCAGGACGCTGATGCGAGTAAGTGATTTGTAGTTATCCGTTTTAGTCTTGTTGTAGCTCGTGCCTACTAGTTCGTGACCTCAGCCCCAACCTAGTAAATTGCAACTTGTTAATAACAACCTGGTTTTTATAAAAGTATAGTTTTAACTAGATTTTCCTGTAAAGTGTAAACTTTCAATTTTAGGGAAATGGTATTTTCCTGAAGTCTCTTGTGATGTGCTTTCAAACGATACCTGCGACCGTGTCATCTCTGCTGATCGGTTATTCTTTGATTGCGAGGACGCAATCCTCTTAAGGGGGGTAGATTGTAAACCCCCTGATTTTTCAAAATTTTAAAAAACTGGATTTTTCACAATTTTCTGGAATTTTCTGGGAATTTTCTGTAAATTAAAAATAGGGTTTTAATTATTCCATGATTTTTAAATGATAATAAATGATATTAAAATATTATGAAAATAATATTTTTGGATGTAAAATGAAAAACTGGACTTAGGGCAATTTTTCTGGAATTTATCGGACCCCAGACCTATTTTTAAATGCCTAAAAACTATTTATTTATTTAATTAATTATTTATTAATTAATTTACTGTTTTTAATTATTATTATTATTATTTATTATATAACCCAGCCCAGCCGGCCCGGCCCACGAGCCCAGCCCAAACCCATTTCCCAAACCCGGCCCAGCCCCCTGCCTAGCGGGTCGGGTCGGATCCAGCAGACCCGACCCGGACCCGCCACCCGCCCGCACCCTCTCTCCTCCCACGTCGCTCCCCTCCCCGCGTCGCGCGCCGCGTCCGGCGCCGCTCCGCCCGCCTCGCGCCGCGCTGGCCGGCCACGCCCCCACGACCCCAGCCACCTGGCCGCCTCGCCCGGGCCACATCTCCCCTCTCTCTGCCTCGCCCGGCGCTAACCGCTCCCCCCCAGCCTATTTAAACCCTATCCCCCGGCCGACGACCCCACTCCGCCACCTCGCTCCACCACCGGACTGCCACCGTCCTGCCCGCCGCACCGCCGTGCAGACCCCCAGCGCCGTCCTCCCTCCTCCTCTCCACCGTCGAGCTCCGTCGACGGCCACCGCACCCCGCAGCACAGCAGCAGCAGCCGCACCAGTCGCCCACGCCTCCGGCCGCCCTCGTCCGCCTCCGCCTCGCCGCCGCGTGCCTCGCAGCAGAGCCCCGGCCCCTCCGCCGCAGCCCAGCCAGCCCAGCCGCCGTCTCCGCCCCTCGCCGGCGGCAAATCCCCAAATCCGAAACCCTAACCCTAATTCTCGGTTCCTGTGTCCGACACGAGTTGGACACGCGTCAGACACGGTTTTGACCCTGATTTTTGGGTCCCCTTTAGGTGCGTGTAACTTTTTGTTCGTAGCTCCGTTTTCGATTCCGCAAATTGCGTTGCGAAGCCTGTATGACCCTCTCAGTGTCCGGACAAACCGTTCGGGGCATCGCGTCCTGTGGTGATCGCACACCGCGATCCAAAAAAGGAAAAATCCAGACCCTGTTTCACCCCGGAACCGAGTACGCCCCGCCAAACGGGATGACTTGGTCGCGCGCGGTCTTCACAGACACGAGCGCCTCGTCGATACGGACGTGTGAGATTTCGCATAAGCTGATTCGGGTGTGCGTGCACACCGAAATCAACGCGTATCCGCGGACATCGCCCCGTATCCGACTTTTCTGCAATTCACCCTAACTTTGTGTACACATGTCGGATCGAGACGAAACTTGCGTCATCGAACTCGTAGCGATACGCTGGTCCTGTGGGTCAAGTTTGGTTCGATTCTGAGAACGTTGACGAAATCGCATGTTGTGGGCCCCACAGGCCCCGCTCGACGGACGATTTTGTGAACGGCTCATCGAAATTCAAATTTGAAAGTTCCGTTGGGTTCGTATCAGCGTTCCTGACCTGTTGACACTGAGTTTGGTGAATTTGGAGACCGTTGACCCTGACGAGTTTTTTGGTGCAAAGCGGGCCCACCGGTGGACCCCGTTTTGGCCCGAAACTGCCGTTTTTGCCCTTGTCTCCAAATTGGACCCAAGGACAGGCGTTTCTAGCTGATTGATATTTTCTGGATCTGATGGTGATGTTTGTTTTAGCAACCGGAGTATCGTCTGCAATTCCAGCTGAAGTCAGAGCCGTAAACATAGCCGGAACCACAGGCAAGTGTACCTTGCCAAACGCTGCAGCTTGCTATATATTTTTCTTGGTTAATTTTGCATCAGTGAGAACATAGAGCTTGTAAATTCTCTGTAATTTCTGTTATAGTATTTTACTTGAATTCTGGTAGATCCATATGTAACTTGTTTTAACTGCTTAACCTAGGAAACGTGTGACGTGCTTAGTGTCCGATCATAGTCGGGTGCCAACCCCGTACGCGGTGTTGGGTACGTCATTAGAAATGGATAATCGATACCCTTATTCTCGTACTTGTCCTATCAAGTACACCAGAACCCAGGACACTTGACACTATTTCATGAGACAGAGTCTTCCTGAGACATTCGAGGTAATTCTGTATAGGATGCATGTTTTATGACATAGACTTTACATTCTTAGGCATTTGATTCATAGCTATCAGACTTGCTGCATTAGTTATAATCGTGCGTGACATGGACATGAGGCATCGTGGACATGAGACGTGGGATTGCATTGGGTGGGGAGAGACACACAGACTACAGGCTGATATTATATATAAAACATAGTATATATCATAGTGTAGTTCATAGTTATTGCCGCTACCGGCTCCCCGACACAGAGCTTGTAGTGGCTTCAGCCTGAGTTCTAGTGCTGCTCTCATATTGCATATCACATAGTTGGTTACTTAGTTTACCCTGATGATTATTTCATTTGCTGCACCGTATTTATTTTGGCTTGTATTTTCTGTACCTTGCTGTCCCCTGAGGACCTGGATCCGGATTATGTCCCCAGGTACAGCTGAAGAGAACTACCCAGAGGTGTACGGTACAGGAGCACTCCTTGGAGCAGAACCAGGAACAGAGGACGAGATAGTGGCCGAAGATTTCTCCTGAGCCCGGCTTCAGCTATACAGTATTTTCATTTTCAGCATTTCAATTCCTGTCTATTTTTCCTTGAATGTAACAGAATAATTCTCGGATTTGTTCCCGAGATAACCTTATTTGATATTGCATACTTATTTCTATTGCATTTATTTCCTGGCATTAATCTGTGTTATTCTGTGGATGAGATTAGTAATACCTGAGACTTGTACTTAGTCCTGCTAGACTACAGCTTAAGCATGCCCTGATGGATCCATTAAATTGGGTTGTCCATCGGTGCGTGCTGCTGGCCATTGCTCACGTGCTCAGTCCCTCGTCATTTTGGGACTGGGGCGTGACACTGGTGGCCGCCCGCTCCAACATACTGGTGACTCGGGCCAGCTCCAACATAGTATTGGAAAATATCTCCAACATATTGGTGAATATGGCTCGCTCCAACATACTGGTGAATAGGTCCCTCTGTACCATCCCTCATACGACGATGAGAGTGTCTCTGTCGTACAAAGCCGGTCGGATAGTCTGGTGGAAGACGTGATTGTACTAGCGGTATTTCAGGTTCCCGTCCAATATCCAGATGATCAACATGAGTCACAAGTTCCTTCATAAGAAATCGACTTTGTAGGGGAAGGTTTATCTCAAATTGTTGCAAATATTGTTGGTATACACCACTCTAAAATATGAAAGATGTAAATTAATTTTTTTTATCATATCTATGTATATATAATTTTTAAAGTGTAATGAAGTCATACCAAATTATGAATGCCATCGACAAAAGCACGCAAAGTAGAATCATCTACGGATATACACTTGAACCTTTGATCCTCGTATTTGTATACTCGGTTGCTCATAAGAGGGCATCCCCACCATTGCCTATAGTCCAGGTTACCAATGTCTGTATAATGTAAACAAAATTTGAGCAAACTATTTACACTAAATTAATACGAATAATGAGTAACTTAGAACTTACATTCCTCAGCAGATCTTAGTCCGGGAGACATGTCCCTCACATTATAATTCTCGAACCGATTATTCCAATCAGCAACGAGACCAAGGATTCGTTGTATTGCATTTGCTGCCTCATAACCGACAGTCGGTGGATCATCGAAAATTATTTGACTCATCCCGAATTGTCGAAGAACACGGTCTGCCGGATGGTACATGATGAACCGATCATATATAATATAAGATCTGTATAAACTAAACGAATATGATGTCCTCTAGATTTCTGGAGCATCATCTTCACATGTGTAAGGTAACCAGGTAACCTATTTAATGACATTGTATCAAATAGATATGATATTTATCTACGATTATAACTGTAATAATTTAAAGATATTTATTAGATATTTAAATAATTATCTCATGATACTGCAATGTATCAAATTGGCTACGATAATGTGATACACTCTTGTATTGGTAGTGTTGATAATCCACTACATCTGTGGGCCATCACATAGCAACCGGAAAGACTCCAATATCACTGAGAATGCTAGTAATATGCCTACCAATATAGAAGTGCTCGTAGGACCAAAACTATAAAACAAAAATATGACATTTGTACAAACAAAATTTGTATTCTAATCTAACTAATTTAGGTCTTTCATTCATACCTGAATTAGTGAAATACATCCACAAATACTCTTGCGACCGGATCTCACAAATTCTGTCAAATTTGCGTATAAAAATGCTAGAGTAGCAGCTCTCCATGCATGCTGAGTAGGTTTTGTCAAATCATCAAATAATGGTAGAAGCTGCACATTTATCATATTTTCCGATGCATCAAAAAATAGAATTGTACCACATAAACAGAGCAAATACGCTCTAGTGCAACGAATGACCTGAAAATATTAAGTGTTATATAAATACTAAATTAAGTCATAAATAAATCTTACTAATTAAAATACATATCCGCATTTCATCTACATCAACCACCCCGTCAATAGTGTGATGTAGGTCCATGAAGTTATCACAAAGCCATGTAAACTTCACAAAATTATCGTCTTTTATACCAGATGGAGGGGTAACACCGAGATACCTCATGATCAGATCAGATCCCTTTAAGTGCGGATCAAAATATATAGCGTCACCTTTAATAGATAACCCTAGTATATTTGCCACATCAAATAGGGTGATCGTCATCTCGCCGAATGGGAGTTGGAAAGTGTTGCGTTCAGGCCACCAACGCTCCACAAGACTTACAACTAGATGAAGATCGCGGATTAAATATCTAACACGATCTATATAGTGGAATCCAAAGGATTCTACGAAAGCCTTTTGGACAAAATTTAGCTCCCACGTACGATAGTTTCTTTCGGTCCGCCAATGTACATGGATCCGGATTCGTAAACCAAGATCATGGTCGTATAACTATAAAAAATATATGCATTATATTTTATGTGCAAATTACTTAACTTGCAAACTTATAATTTAAAAAATTATCTCTTCAGTAAATATCCGACTAGATATGTAGCATTCATGTTGCTTAATAATAAGGTCGATAGTCGGTCCACCGGAAATACGACCGTCATTTTTATTAGCTATCTACAGAAAAATTAACTGTGATCATTTACGACTAAAATATAATAAGTTTGTCAACGATTTAAAAAATGTCACAAATAATATGTTTACTTACATTAGATTTTTGGGTTATTTTTTTTTTCCAGTTGATCTTGCTGCTTGCAGACAGGGAAGTGGGGGAGAGCAGAGTGCTGTCAGGAGAGGAGGGTGTTGTGAGAGTGTGGTGAGGAGGAGGAGGAGTTGGGGGGCTGATTTATAGAGGAAGTGGAAGGTTTTGGGGGAGGGGGGAGGTCTTCGAGGGAGAGGGGAGGTTCTCCGAGGGAGCGGTTACTCCCGCATGGCCCGCCAACTGAGTTGGCGAGTTCTTCCCGGTCTCTGAGCGCGTTTGACCCCGCCAACTCAGTTGGCGAGTTGTCCCCCTCACTGCAATTAACCAAAACTTTGTTCCTTTTTTGCAATTATGCGAATTTTTCTTTTTTTGAAAAAATTTCTAATTTTAATGTTAAAATTTATTATGTTAGTTGTCATGTCAACGGTCATATTATATGATGACATAATCTAACATTTTTTTTGGAAGAAAAATAGCATTTGTGTTGAGAAATACCCACAGATGTTTAGGAAACTTTTCCGTATTGAATATATCACGATAACATTTATAATTACCGGAAGAAAGTGAGAAGCATGCAAATGGAAGTGCGAGAAGAGCAAGTAACAACAAGTGAACGAAGCATGCAGCGACAAGGACAAAAGGTCCAGCTATATATATATGCACGCCCTTTTAGCCTAGGGAGTGTTTGACAACAGATCGACGTGCATGCAAATTGAATTGGCATATAGTAGCCATATTGCAGTGGACACGTACGTACGTACACGTAGGTAACGAACGTACGTACGTACGTACGTGGTGGACCTCCTCTATAACTTTCCTTAGCAACAACATGTAAGGTGTAGGTGTGGGTGTAGGTGTAGAAAGATCGATCAAAGCATGAAGTGTGACTATGGATCGGGGACCACTCTTCATTCTTACTTCTTAATTATTTTTTTTCCCACTGTTCCATCGGGAGGATGGGATCTGTTATCCTCAAATGAACCATCCTTTTTTTTTCTTTTCTTCCAATTATACTATTTGTCTGACAAAAAATTTAGATTATGCCATCTATCACCTATTATGCGGTATCTGACATAGTAATTAATATGATAAATTTTAAACAAAAAAAATAATTATCTAATTTTTTTAATATTAATATTAATATTAATATTAATGTCAATATTAATATTACTTTTAATGTTAAATTTTATCATGTCAGCAGTCATGTCATATGTTACATAATGGAAGATGTTATTACCAAATTTTTTTTGGGAGACAAATATCATTTTTGTTTTTGTTCACCCACCAAAACTAGGGTGTATGTTTATCCTCCACTCAAGTATTGTCACGTGTCAAAATAGGAGTCAAAATCACTTTGGATGTTCACAAAATCAATTTCAAAGTGGTTTTAGATTGCATAATTAAAAATGACACGTGACAATACTTGAGTGGAGGGCGAACATACACTCTAATTTTGGTGGGTGAACAAAAATAGACTCGTCCTCAAATATAGTATTCCAACCATCTCATCTTATATGAATAAGTAGGTCCCACTGGTTAAAGTGTTAACTTTTTAATTAAATCGATATGACCTACATATTCATAGGAGAGGGGACATGATTGGAATAACATATTTGGGGACAACAAATCTCATCTAGCACGTACATTTTAAGTAAAAAAGATTATTAATTTTTTAAAATATTTGTTATAGATAATGTTATTTCGAAGAATCGAACCCAAGCAGCCAAGGAGACTCTTCTTACCTTAACCATATGAATTAAATGTGTTGGGCTATAATTAAATAATATATATTATATAGATAAATAATTAGTTATTATTTATTATTTTTTAAATTTTTAATTAAGTGAGGATATATATACGACTTCGATAGTTCATTTTGAACCACTTTCAAGTCTCTTTATAAAAAAAACTAGTAATGTACACGTGCATTGCATATGCGTAAAAAAATATTATAAAAAATTAGAAATAAATTTATTATAAAAAAATATAATTTCTAGGAATTGAACTCAAGCAATCAAGAAAAATACCTCACACCTTAACCATTTGAGTTATAGTTATTTAGTTATAAATATATCATATTAGGTAGTTAAATGCTAGATTTTTTTTTAATTTACTAGAGTATTTAGGTAGTTATTTAGTTATCTTCTTATTAGTTTTTTTTAATTCATTTAAATGATGATATACATATAGCTTAGACGGCTCATTTTTGAACCGTTTCTAAGCCGCATTAATATATATATATATATATATATATATATATATATATATATATATATATATATATATATATATATATATGTCCTTAGGGTAGTAGCCTAGTGGTAAGGCTTTGGGACATGCACGGGTAGGTCCGGGTTCGGTGCTCGGCTTCGACATAGGGGGGGTGAGGGAGGAGGCTGGGTAGGTAGTGTGTAATCCCCCTGATTTTCAAGATTTTAATTTTTGGATTTTTCACAATTTTCTGGAATTTTCTGGAAATTTTCTGAAATTAAATACAGGTGCTTGAATTATTAAATGATTTTTATATGATAATAAATAATATTAATATATTATAAAAATAATATTTTATGGTGTAAAATTAAAAACTAGACATAGGGTAATTTTTCGGGAATTTATTGGACCCTAAATGGATTTTAAAAGTCCTAAAACTTTTTATAAATTAAAACTAAATTGAACCCTAAATAAATCGGGTTTATTTTAGACTAAACCAATATAAACCAAACCCATATAAAACCGAACCCGGTCCAACTTAAACCCCTGCAGGTCGGATCCGGGTCCAACCCAGACCCGACCCATTAACTCGCTAGACCCGAACCCGCTTAGATGCTTAGCGGATCGGGCCGGATCCGCCCGACCCGACCCGACCCGGAACTTCTCCTCTCCCCCAGCTGTCACCACCCCATTTCCAGAGCCGGGTATTTTTTTTTATTTTAATTTGGGTTAATTGTGTATTATTTATAATCAATTGTATTTATATTTAATTAGTGATTGCATTATTTTTTATTATTTTTATTTTGATTGTTTTAGGGTTTTGGCTAGCCTGGACCCATGTCAGACCCTAGTGGACCCATGTCCGACCCAGCCCACACCCTTGTGAGAATTATTTTGGGGCTTAGAATATTTATTTTATTTTTAGGAGGTTAGTTGGAGAGATTTGGAGTTAGTTTGAGTGTTTTTGGAACCCGGAACCCAAAACCAAGTGTGTAGGGACATTTTGGTAATTTCTCAACTTGTAAACCCCCGTTATTATTCCTTGGCCGACCATTTCATCCCCTCCCAGACCGTGGAACAGCAGGCCCCACTCCCCTTTCTCTTCTTCTTCATCTTCTTCTTCACTTCTTCTTCTTCTCCACTTCTTTTTCTTCTTCCTTCCTTCTCCAAGTAAGTTCCTTCCTCCTATTTCTCTTCTTTCTTCTTCTATTCTCCATGGTTGCTAACCCTAACCTTGCATTTTCCCTAACCTAGGTGGGTAGAGCCTAGATTTGGTGTTGGAGCTTGGATTTGAGGCTTGGAAGCTTGGATTGGAGGATTTGGAGCAATTTTGAGATTTTGGCTTGGGATTCCAACTCCCAAGAGGTAAACCCTAATTTTCCCCTTGTAATTACTCTTTTATAGTGTAATTAATATTTTAGAACCTTCCTAGACCCTTAGGCTACCCGTGGGAGGAAGTTGGAACTAGTTGGGTAGTGTTTAGAGACTTTAACACTAGGTTTTGTGTCAATTTCGGGTGAAATCCGAATTTAGCCCAATTTTGGGTGATGCCCTAGGTTAGATGGACCTAGGTAGACATTGTCGGGTGTCTTGAGGGTGAGTGCGTGCCTCCGTTCGGACACGGGAAGCCGTGTCGCGGAGAAACGGGCGTTTCGGGCGAATTTGGGGCTTTTCGTCATCGCCGATTCTAAGTGCGCGTGCGTTTCCGCCACGGGCCTAGAATCGACGCGGGAGCATATTTTATAGGATCTAGGCATCGTGTAGAGTGCGTGGGTAAATTTTAGGCTGATTCCGAGTTCGTTTGGTATGCGTTTCAGGAGGTTTTCCGAGCCGCGTACCACGTGTTCGTCGAAATGACCGAACGGCCATTTCGACTTGGTTTCCTCGTTTCGGGCTTGTGCGCGCGTTGGGTTAGTATCGGGGAGTGTGTGCTAGAGTTTTTGAGTTATATTTTATATATTTATAGGCGTTGGTGACTGTCGGGGTCGTTGGGCGTGCGTAGGTGGGGCGTTGTGAGCGTTGTGTGCATCGTTGTGGTGGTGTTGTGTTTGTGTATATATGTCTCTATATATATATTTATTTGTGTGTGTGTTCCTATATATATATATATATATATATATATATATATTTCTATTTATATAGATATGTGTGGTTATGTGTTTGTGAGTGTGTTAGTGAGTGCTTGTGTGAGTGTGTGCTAGTGTGTAGGTGAGTGTGTGTGAGTGTGAGTGAGTGCCTATATATATATATATATGAGTGTAGATATATATGTGTGTATATATATATAGATGTGTATTTATATATGTATAGATATATGTGTGTGCTTATGTGTGTGTGTTGATAGTGTTGTGAGTGTGTGTGTGTATTAGTGTGCTAGTGTGTGTGTTAGAGTGTATAGATGAGTGTGAATATATATATAGATATCTAGTTATATATATATAGATGTATATATATGTATATGTATATATGTATATGTATATAGGAGTGTGTGTGTGTGTGTTTGAGAGAGGGGGGGGTGCCTGGGACTGGAACCAGCAGCTGCAGCAGCAGAAATAGGCGCAGCAGCGGCAGTATTCAGCAGTAGCAGCAGCTCGCTCGAGCGAGGCAGCGCCGCGGCAGCAGCAGAAGCATCAGCAGCAGGCTGCAGTAGAGCGCGCGGGCGCAGCAGCGCCGCGGCAGCAGCTCGCTGCAGCGCGGCCTGCAGCAGCAGCAGCAGCAGTTCCAGCGCCGCGGCAGCAGCTCACTCGAGCGAGGCAGCGCCGCGGCAGCAGCAAGAGCATGAGCAGCAGCTGTAGCAAAGTAGAAAATGCAGCAGCAACAGCAGTTTAAGGTAGCAGCAGCAGCAAGTTAAGGCAAGGGCAGCAGCAAATGCGAGGGAGAGGGAGAGATATATACATAGATATATATAGGTAGTTAGATTATTAGATAGATAGATGGTTAAATAGATAGGTAAATAGTTTGATGGATAGATAAGGTGAATGGATAGATAACTAGATCTATAGTTAGATGGGTATATAGATTGTTAGATAGATAGACACATAGATAGATGCATAGATAAATAGATATATGGATAGGTAGATATATGAATAGCTAGGTTGATAGATAGATATAAAAATAGATAGATTAACACATAGATGGTTAGATAGATACATAGGTAACTAGATACCTAGGTAGTTAGAGATAAATAGATAGATGCTATATAGATATTAGATGGATAGGTAAATAGTTTAATAGTTAGATACATAAATAAATAGCTAGTTAGATAGTTAGATAGATAACTAGATAGGTTGATACTAGATAGGTAGATGGATATGTAGAGGGATAGCTAGATATATAGATCTATATATATAGATATATACATAGCTAGATAGATAGTTAGATATCTAGGTATAGATATATATATTTGAGGGTAAGGTAAGGTAAGGTAAGGTATTGGGTATAGATATATAGGTATATGCCTATATGTATTAGATATCTATATTTTAGCCTAGATTATAGCTAGATATATAGGTTTATGCATAGTAAGTTAGCTAGAGGGGTAGTCGGGCTGAGTTTAGAGCGGTATCTCAATACCTTGAGATACCGAGGTATCTCAATACCTTGAGATACCGAGGTATCTCAATACCTTAAGATAACCAAGGTATTGGGTTTCGAGCGGGATTTTTGAGCAATGGCCTAGGAATAGTATTGAAGTGATTTTTATATGCTTATGTGTATATATTTACGCGTGCTAGCATAGGTTTTAGCGGGTTTAGGCGGGGTGCGTAGCCTAGGTTGAGGTATCGGATACCGAGGGTATCCCGGTATCTCAAGGAGGCGAGTTTGTGAGTTTTCTAGCTTAATGACCTCGGTTTGACCTAGAATTTCAGGAGCACCCTAGTTTGACCCAGACTTGACCGTAGTTGACTCGGTTGACCGCCAAAGTCAACTTTTGACCTAGTTTTGACCTAGAGTTGACTTTTTGGACACAGAGTTGACTTTTTGACCCAGATTTCACCGGTTTGACCCGTTTGACCTAGAACGAGCCTAGAAGCCTATTTTTAATTATTTTATATCTGTTTAACTCATTAGAAGCCTGTTTAACCTTGCTTTTCGCATTAGGTCCTTGCGACACCGGTTCGGATCGCCAGTTGCTCAGGACGTCAGGCGAGTACATTCTCTGATAGTTTTCATTATTTGATGATTATTATGATTCAGCTTCTAGTATAGTATCATCTGATTATTCTGGCACAACACGGGATACTGATTGATATTTCTGGATTCATTTACTTGCGACACGTGTATTTCATGTTTCTGGCCTCTATTCTGGAATCACTACTGGCATCACCTACAGGCATCATTCATGTTCAGGCTGGACTCATCTTGATTTGCGTGTCGGGTCTTGGATCCACTTGTATTAGTCGGGGCGGAAAAATACTCGAGTAGACATGTAAACATTCTTATCTGGCATCATCAGGAATCACTCCCTCTGGTCTAATCTGGAATGATAGCAGCCGCGCACCCAGTGCGCGGTGAGCCGTACTTACCCCTAGCCGTTTACATGTCGAAACAAGTATTTCAAAGACACCGAGTTCATTCTTTATAGTCTGGACTCTCATGCATTTCTTGACTTATCTCACTTACATGTTTCTGGACTTGACTCACTACATGTTTTTCATGCTGGACTCACTACACGTTCATGTGCACGGACTTGATCTTAGCTTAGATTTCCTGTATCTTGCAGTTATTACTATTTTGCTCTGATATCTATGCATCTTTACCTTATGCACCAGTGACATATGTATATTTCTTGCTCCATACTTTATTTCATTTTTCTTGCTACTTGCTATAACTGTTTTATAGTTTTTATCATTTAAATGGAACTGCTGTTAGAGATGTACTTGCTCCAGTCCTGACTGGACATATTTTTCAGAGTATCCGGAGGAGTGGTGTCCGACGTTTTATGGACCTGAGCCTGTCGATGATGCAGACAGGGACCCTCTAGTTTAGGAGTGATTTCCGGGTTGGTAGCCGGGATCACTGAGTCTTTGTTGTTGTTTTTATTAGCTTTTAGCACCGGATTTGTCTCCGGTTTTAGATTGAGACCTTGTTTGTATATTATTTTGGATATTGTTGTATTATTATTTGATGTTGTGGTTGTTGTAGTAGTTGTTGTTGGTTAGACTTTATAGTTGTTAGATCTCTGTATTATCTTATCGTGCTTAGATTCGTGATTGAGTATATTGTGGTTATCATGGTGATATTTGCTCCTCCGTTTGGAGTTGAGATCTTGACAGGTTTATATTGTTTGTGTGGTTGCCCTCCTTTTGGAGAGGTCATGGCCGATTTTTGTGTGAGATTATTATTTAGTTAGTTGACCTAGACAGCGTTCTACCGCCGATGCTGCGGCGTAGGCTGGACGTACCCACGACTCATGCCCAATTTTTTGGGTGCGGGTCGTGACATGGTTTGACCGTAGGAATTGGGTACCCGTAACTCTCTGCTCGGTTACCCGTTTTTAATTCCGTCTGTTGCATCGCGAAGCCTGCATGACCTCCTCGGTGCCCGTGTAAACCGCTCGGTGCATCGGGTCCTGTGGAGATCGTGAACCGCGATCCAAAAACAGGAAAACCAACGCCATATTTCACCCCGGAACTGAGTACGCCCCGCCAAACGGGACGACTTGGTCGCGTGCGGTCTTCACAAATACGTGCGCGTCGTTGATACGGACGTGCGGGATTTCGCAGAAGCTGATTCGGATGTGCGTGCACACCGGAATCAGTGCGTATCCGCGGACAATGCCCCGTATCCGACCTTTCTGATTCTCGCTGTAACTTAGTGTACACACGTCGGATCGAGACGAAACTTGCGCCATTGGAATCGTAGCAATACGCTGGTCCTGTGAGCCAAGTTTGGTTCGATTCTGAGAACATTGACAAAATCGTGTGTCGTGGGCCCCACAGGCTCCACTCGACGGGCGATTTTGTGATCGGCTCATCGAAATCCAATTCTGGAAGTTCCGTTGGGTTCGTATCATCGTTCCTGACCTGTTGACACTAAGTTGGATTGATTTGGAGACTTTTGACCCTGACACATTTTTGGTGTAAAGCGGCCCACATGTGGATGCCGTTTTGCCCGAAAATGTCGTTTTCACCCCTGTGTCCAAATTGGACTCAAGGACAGGCGTTTCTAGCTGATTGATATTTTCTGAATCTGATGGTGATAATTGTTTCAGCAACCGGAGCAGTCCCTGCAATTCCTGCTGAAGTCAGAGCTACAATTGGATCCGGGACCTCAGGCAAGTGTACCTTGCCAACTTGCAGTCTTTGTTAAATATTCTTTGACTTATTTATACATTGTTGTACATGCTTAAACCTAGGACCGTGTGACTTACTTAGCATCCGATTATAGTCGGGTGCCAACACCGTACGCGGGTTGAGTAAAGTCAAATAGAAATGGATACCGAAATCCTTTGTATTCTCGTACTTGCATTATCAAGTACGTATACCCAGGACACTTGACACTATACATGATAACAGAATCTTCTTGAGATATTCATGGTGATTCTGTGTAGGATGCAGGATGGACATAGACATTATATTAGTTCTTATTATGACTTGCTGCATTAGTTTTGATCTTGCGTGTCATGGACATGAGACGTGTGATTACATTGGGTGGGGAGAGACACCCAGGCTACAGGCTGATCATTTATATATAAAACCCCTATTATTGCAGTGCTCAAGACTCTAAGCCCGAGCTTGGCCCACTACTTGTTATTACTGCTACCGGCTTTCCGACACTGAGCTTGTAGCGGTTTCAGCCTGAGTTTTAGTGATTCTCTCATCTTGCATTTCACTTAGCTGGTTATTTAGTATTACCCTGTTTACTCATCTATTTTCTGCACTGCATTTATTTTGGCTTGAGCTTTCTTGTACCTTGCTATGTCCCCTAAGGACCTGGATCCGGATTATGTCCCCAGGTATAGCAGAGGAGATCCACTCTGAGGTTTACAGGATAAGTGCTTTAGCAGGAGCAGAAGCAGGTTCAGTAGCAGGTACTGGAGCAGAACCAGGAACCGAGGACTAGGTGATTGCCATAGATTTTTCTGAGTATATGTTCTTCCATACTCAGTCAGTGATGTTATTTACTTTCCTGTTTAAAGAACAATTGTATCAGACTTGATTATCGGATTGTTCCCCGATTACATTACTTGTGATTTGATGTTATTGTTGATGTTTTATTTTTCTTATGTTGACTTTGTTATATTCATTTTTTGGATGAGATTAGTAGACCCGGACGGTTGTAATACAGCTTAAGTATGTCCCGATGGATCCATTAAATTGGGTTTGTCCATCGGTGCGTGCTGCTGGCCATTGCCACGTATCCCGTCCCTCGGTATTTTGGGACTGGGGTGTGACATAGTGTAAGGGGTGTTGGGGGAGGGGGGTCTCGGGTAGAAAAAATAAATAAATAAATAAATAAATAAATATATATATATATATTATTATTATTATTTATCCACCCCAAGCATCCTCCATATTCACACCATTGGATGGACTTTAAGTCATCTAATCTTAACCGATGATTTATCAACGGTTAAGATTAGAGCCTATCCAACGGTGTTAACATGAGGGATGTTTGGGGTGGACAAAAAAAGGGATGGATCATGATCCCAATATATATATATATATATATATATATATATATATATATATATATATATATATATATATATATATATATATATATATATATATATGTAAGGAGGATGTGTTTCATAACGATACAAGTATTGCTTGCTTAGTTAACAATACGATACGAATATAACATGCTTAGAAATCAAGGTGACCGAATATAACAAGTTACTTTCTAATGCGATCGAGAATAACATGCTTATACGCTTAAGTGAATTCAATGCCTATATACGAATATACTTTCATAACTTCAAAGTTTACATGGGAGCATGATTTACTGCTTTCGAGGCGTGCCTCAACATGAACAAAAATTTATCTAAGTTCTAATAGAAAGATCACTATAAATCTGTATGCTTGCCATAATCACTTAGTGTCAGTTTAGGCGAGTAGGTTATCCTGCTTACCAATACAAGTTGCATAGACTCACGTTTGTGGGCACCCTCTTTCAGGTACTCAGGTGCGAGGCCTTAGCTTGGATATACTATGACGTGATGTATGGAACGGTGAAAATTCTTTGTTAGAAAGAGAGATTAATGAGTATTGTAAGCCAACTTGACATATTCAATGGGGGCTATTCAAGCCTTTGTAATCGCTGTAATTATCAATAAAAGAGCTTCGCTTCGCATACTATGTGTGTTTCATATTGACTCTATAAATCTGTGGCTGCGACTCGGTATTTTTTTATAAAATCTATTATGTTTTATCTTTTTGCCTTGTGCGTTTTGCAATAAAGGCTCGCACGGCATCACGTCCGGGAGATGATTATCGACTTTATGGAGCCGGGACGTGAAAATATGTGTAGTAGTCCAAACTCCTAGTGACTGTCCTCTCTCATCCCAAGAGGATCATACGCATCGCCTCCGTAATACACCATATCGGGGTAATCCTTAATGTCTACATATCAAGTCAAGAGTCCCCAAGAGATCCAAGCATACTACATCTACATAAAGCATGCTAAAAATAGACATCTCTAGGTACATGCTATACCCACTAAGGTATAGTTCTAACATGTAAGGTATGAAGACATGAATTGAAATATATTAACATAATACTGTAAATGACATCAATGTATAGTTGTCTGATTCATGTCTGACGAAGAGTCGAGGTATCGGATACGAATGTGTCAGACACGCAATAATATAATCAACCCAAATTAGCTTAGCTACAACTAAATATCCCAAAAATTTGACAACATAAATTATGTATGTTCTATGTACATGTATAAGAAAGAAAATCAAGAATTTGAAGGGATTTATTAGATAGGTTAAAGGGGTTATATAAACACCCTAAAATTTTCAGTTATTTAAAAATCAATTTTTGGGAATTTTCTGCATTTTTCAGGAATTAACAGAGGTGCGGTGGTGATTATGTAATTTTTAATTACTAATAACTAATATTAAAATGTAATAAAAATATGATTTTATGGTGTAAAATAGAAAACCGGACTTAGGGTAATTTTTCTGGATTTTATTGGGCCTCAGACCTATTTTTAAATGCCTAAAAACTATTTAAGCTAATCATTAATTAATTAATGATTTTTATTAATTAATTATTTGTTATTATTATTATTATTAGTAGTATTGTTTAGGCCCGGCCCGGCCCAGTGGGCCGAGCCCAGTAGCCCAGCCCAGCCACCCTAGCGGGTCGGGCGGGTCCGCCCACCCGGAGCCCGCCGCCCGACCCGACCTGGCTTCACCCATCTCCCCCAACCCACGAACCCCGCGGTTTCCGTCGCGTTCTCCGGCCACGTCGCCGGAGAACCGCCCGGCCTCACCCCCACGTCTCCACGACCTCCCCTCGGCCCGCCTAACCCGGCCACGTCCGCCCCGGCACCCCCTATAAAATTCTCCCCCCTCTTCTTCTCCTCCGCCTCACTTCCTCTTATCCCTAACCCTCCGCCGCACCGTGCCCTAGCTCCGGCCCCGGTCCCCTCCCCTAGCCGCTGCCCTCCGCCGGACCACCGCCTCCTGCGCCGACCTCCTCCCGCCGTGAGCCACCCCGAGCCCACAACCAGCCTCCCCCTTTCTCCTCCTCATTCCTCCTTCTTCTCCACAGCTGCCCGAGCCGCCTCCGGCGACCCTCTGCCGGCGCCGCCCGCATCCCGAGCCCCCGACGACGCCGTCCCCTGCTCCCTCCACCGCCAGCGCCGCCAACCCGCCACCGGCCGGCCACAACTCCGACAGACCCCAAACCCTAGCCCTAGCAGTGGACACAGTGTCCAGGATACGAGTCGGACATGAAAACCCCAGTTTCGAAGGGCCAGTTCAGGTACTCGTATCTCGCACCCCGTATCTCCGATTTCAATTTCGTAAATTGCAACGCATAGCCTGTATGACCCTCTCGGTGCCCGGATAAACCGCTCGGGGCATCGCGTCCTGTGGTGATCGCACACCGCGATCCAAAAACAGGAAAAACCAGACCCTGTTTCACCCCGGAACTGAGTACGCTCCGCCAAACGGGATGACTTGGTCGCGTGTGGTCTTCACAGATACATGCGCGACATCGATACGGACGTGTGAAATTTTGCGGAAGCTGATTCGGGTGTGCGTGCACACCGGAATCAACGCGTATCCGCGGACATCGCCCCGTATCCGACTTTTCTGCAATTTACCCTAACTTCGTGCACATACGTCGGATCAAAATAAAACTTGTGCCATCGGACTCGTTATGATACGCTGGTCCTGTGGGTCAAGTTTGGTTCGATTCTGAGAACGTTGACGAAATCGTGTGTCGCGGGCCCCACAGGCCCCACTCGACGGGCGATTTTGTGATCGGCTCATCGGAATTCAATTCTGGAAGTTCCGTTAGGGTTCGTATCAGCGTTCTTGACCTGTTGACACTAAGTTTGGTGAATTTGGAGACAGTTGACCCTGACACATTTTTCGGTGCAAAGCGGGCCCACCGGTGGACCCCGTTTTGACCCAAAATTGCCGTTTTTGCCCTTGACTCCAAATCGGACTCAAGGAAAGACGTTTTTAGCTAATTGACACCTTCTGAGCATGATGGTAATATTTATTTCAACATTCGGAGACATCTCTGGAAATTTCTCGAGAACAGAACCGTAGTGGAATCCAAACATCAGGCAAGTGTACCTCGCCAAAACTTGCAATTTTTGCTAAATATTCCTTGGCTTAGTTATACATTAGAGGGCAAGAATACCTTGCCAAATTTACAGTCTTGTTGCATATTTCCTTGTTTTATTTATAGCTGTTGGACATGCTTAACCTATGACGTACTTAGCGTCCGATTATTAGTCGGGTGCCAACCCCGTACGCGGTGTTGGGTACGTCACCTAGAGATGGACATTTCGGACCCTTTAATTTCTCATACTTGTCTTATCAAGTACATCATAACCCAGGACACTTGACACTATTCATGAGACAGGATCTTCCCGAGATATTCGTGGTGATTCTGTATAGGATACAAGACTTGACAGAGATATGTTATTTATAAACAATATGACTTGTTGCATTAGCTATAATCCCGTTGACATGGACATGAGACGTTATGGTCATGATATGCATGATTACATTGGGTGGGGAGAGACACGCAGGCTACAGGCTGTTATATATATATATCCACTACTATTGTGAGGTTGTAGACTCTCCAGCAGAGCTAGACCCTTTACCTGTTATTACTGCTACCGGCTCCCTGATACAGAGCTTGTAGCGGTCTCAGCCTGAGTTTTAGTGCTGCTCTCATATTGCATATCACTTAGTTGGTTACATAGTCTACCCCATTATTTACTTATTGCTGCACTGCTTATTTATTTGGCTTATATTTTCTGTACCTTGCTATGTCCCCTGAGGACCTGGAATGGATTATGTCCCCAGGTTTAGCTGAGGAGCAGTACCCTGAGATATACGGGACAGGAGCTGAAGCTATTACTGGACTTGATACTGGAGCAGAACTGAACCCTGAAGATGAGGTGACTGCCGAAGACTTCTCCTGAGTACCTGATCCCGTACTCAGTATTTACTTTATGTTTATCTCTTTTGTTCCTGGCCTACTGAGCCAGAGTATTCAGACATATGTCGGATTGTTTCTCCGACCGACTTGTTGAGATTTGTTGCTACTTATTTCTATTTCATTATGCAGTTTATTTATTTATCTTTTATGGATGGGATTAGTGTGACTTGTTGTAGTAGACCTTCTTACAGCTTAAGTGCGCCCTGATGGTTCCATTAAATTGGGTTGACCATCGGTGCGTGCTGTTGGCCATTGCCACGTGTCCAGTCCCTCGATATTTTGGGACTGGGGCGTGACAGGTTATATAGATATAGGCTTATTAGTGTTAAGGTGTTATTCATAGGATAAGTGCACAAGATCAGTGAAATACAACTAAGTTCATATGTATATAGTGTCATGCGAATGAATGCAACTAGAGTGATACTAATAATACAAGATACTTGAGTTCTAATATACTTTCTAATTATGTTTCTACATGAACTTCTTAATTTATTACTATTACCTACTGTTCGCCATTAAATTTGAAAGTTCTAAGAGAGCTTGATTTAATTAACAAATGAAAAAAGATAGTACAAAGAGGTCCCAGGCAGACAATCTAAGTAAAAATTTATTTTCTGGGAGTGACGATGGAGGGTTAGGAGTGTAGCAACTCTCTTTACTCCGTGGATGATCCGATGCTGGAGGAGGAAGCTCTTCTATCTTGTTTGAATATAGATTTTTCGATCCTCTCGTATGGGTGTGGTACCCTACTATTTATAGTCACCCCTGGACGTGCATATGTTGGGCCGCATGGATGCCGGAGGCTGCCACGTGTCCCTTCTTAGCAGGGTGCAGCTGTAACTGTGAGCAGGCCAAGATACCACGCGGACGCATAGACCGTATGGAGCCTGGGACGCATGGGGCCAGAGACGCATGGACCGCATGGAGCCTGGGACGCATGGGGCCAGAGACGCATGGAACACATGGAGTCTAGGACTCATGGGGCTAGAGATGCATGGAACGCATAGAGTCTGGAACGTATGGGGCCAAAGATGCATGGTTCGCATAGAGTCTGGGACGCTTAGGGCCAGCGACACATGGTCCTCATGGAGTCTGGGACGTATGGGACCAGCGACGCATGGTCCGCATAGAGTCTGGGAATCATGGGGCCAGTTGTGTTGTACACGTGGCACAGCACATTCATCGAGGGTGAAGTTTTGTTCTGACGTGAGACTTCTGTTGTTTAGTATATTTACGTCTTTTGAGGCATTCATAAAATCTTTTTCGTCGAAATTCTGTGTCAGAGACGATCCTGCTGAGGGAATGCCACGTTAGGTCCTTCTGCGACCAAACTGCTTTGGCTGATTGGGACGCATGTATGTCATCTTTCTTGGCTGCTTGGAGACTCTGCAGCCTGATCTTTCCCGAGTTTTAATTTAGGGCGCATAGTTATTGGAGCATGTATCCATATTTTCTATGCTTCTATAAGACCCCCTTCAAAGTTTTTAAACTGATAAGTTTAGAATACTTTGAATAAGAAGCATGGAGGAAGAAGCACTTTCGGTCGCATGGCTGGAAGGTCGCATGGACGTTGGACCACATATACGTCGGGTAGCATGGGCGAGCACTTCCAGGCCGTCAAATAATTATTAACTGACATATTTATTTTGATCTTTTAGTGGATCTCCTTTGGGATTTTGCGCCATCTCCTAACGTGTGGCCCGAGAAGCCGCCGTGTCAGGAAGATTGGAAAAGACCCGGATCAAACACGACATGTGTTATATTTGGAGGTGCATTAACGTCGGGTGCTTCATAATCTTGCTGGTAGGCAAGGCCCGACCTGGTTGCCCTGGCCTAGGCCTCCTCAGCGGTAGGAGAAACTATATGGCAGGATTTAATTTTTTCTTATTTTAGGCTTAACGGTGGGAGGCACTACTTGCTGCATCAAGTCTGGGACCAGATCTGGGTGGACTCACATGATCTTTCCCCGTGGCGTAGTAAGAGGTGTCAGCCCGGCTGCTTGGTCGCGAGCAGGTGGAAGATTGAATACCTCTATTGTTGCCCTTAGGATCGGTATGACTCTGTCCTGGGCTTCTGTCGCAGGAAAGTCGTCGTACTGGAGGGATACCATGTTGGCGGCAACTGTTATGTCATCGAAGTCCAAGAAGAGAGCTTTGGTATCGATCAAGCGCTGGATGTACCGATTCAATGTATAACAATCTCGTATCGCATCGTGGACGTACTGGTGGAAGTGACAGTACTTCGGATTATTTATGTCTGCCATTTCAGGCTGGTGTCTGACATCGGGGAGCCAAAGTTTTCCTCCTTTTATCAGCATGTCAAAGATGGGTATGGCATCATCATCCTCGAAAGAGTAAGTCTCCTTTGGTTTCGGACTTTTGCCTATTTTTTCTCTGGCTTTTTGGTTTAGTTGGCGACCAAGGCCAGCTTCCTTTTTTGTAAACCCCCTGACCCAAAAATAGGTATCTTGTGTGTATTTTGTATTTCTTGTATTTGTTTTAGATTATTTTTTTAAACAAATAAAATCCAATAATTTATTAGGACACTTCACCGTGGTTTGGACATTATTGATATATGATGGCCCCAGAATCTGTATCGTCCATCATAGAAAGTAGCCTACACATGAGACATTACATGTAGGATCTTTTCGTGGCACAAAAATTCGATCAATTAACATTAGTATGACATTAGTGTAACGACCATAGATTAATTGTTAAATATTTAGGTATTATATATATAATTTAATTATGGTTATTTTCTAATCCCAACTTACAACAATTAGTATCCCATAATTTTTCGTGCCAAGATTAGGCAAATTCCCTTTTTTTTGTAAGATTTTATATTGTTTACTATTAACCTATCTTGTTGAATATCCATTTAGTTATTTACTTAGTTAATTAGATAATACAATTATTTTATTTATATAACTAGATAATATCTAATTATTAATTATAAATATTTCATAAAATATTTTGGGTATAGTATTTTATTAAAACTTTACAAAGTAATTTTCTAGAATTTATTTTGGTACAAATATTATTTTTGTGATTTTTAGCATCATCTATACATGTAAATATATATATGTTAATAATAATAATAATAGTAATAATAATAATAATAGTAATAATAATAATGGTAATAATAGTTATAATAATAATAATAATAATAATAATAATAATAATAATAATAATAATAATAATAATAATAATAATAATAATAATAATAATAATAATATCAATAATAGTATTAGTAATAGTAATATAATAAAATAAAAAAGAAAAGAAATCAAAAGAAAAAGAAAAAGAAAACAAAACAAAACAAAAGGAAAAGAAAAACAAAATAAAAAGAAAAAAAACCTAAAACTAATAACTACCCAAAACCGATAACCTAAAACCCATTCCCAGCAACTCCCCAGAACGTGACCCCCCTCTCGAATTCTCTCTCTCCCCCTCTCTGTATGTATATATATATATATATATATATATATACATATACATATAGAACTAATCTAAACCTTAAACCTAAACCCTAACCCTAGCCCCGACGCCGACCCCCGGCCGACCGGCGCAGCCGCCGCCGCCTTAGCCGTCCGCGTGTGCGCATGCGCGCGCATGTGCACATCAGCGTACCATCTTTAAGGTAACATATCTCCCTTATCTCTTGTCCTTTTCTCGAGCGGTTTATCCATGTACGTTCACAACCTAACCCTCTAGGATTTTCATCCAAGCGGGATGAGTTTTCGTGTCCTATATTGGTCGAAAATTCGACCAGAAAATGGCCGAAAAACTGACCAAAAGCAGTCCAGAATTTTGAACCAAACCCCCATGTTCACACCCAATTTGCCACCAACCTGTTTAATATTTTTTAATCTAATTGAAGGATTTTTTTCTCAATATAACCGAGAATTTTTTTGTTCTTTTAGTTTTTATTAATTTATTCTATGTGTTAAATTATTCGACCTCCAAAACGACCAAAAAATTGATAATTTAAAACTGAAATTTTATGATACAGAGTGTACCCCACCAAATGGGACTGCCTTATCGCGTACCAATTATACTGAAAGGCGCGTATAGTATATTCTGACGTGTGGGCTTTCGCGGAAGTTGATTCGAACGTGTGAGCGTCAGAATCAACCCGTATCCGTAAAAAGTTCCCGTATCGTAACTTTTTGCAAACTATCACCCCTTTTTGTGTACGCTCGTCGGAATATGACAAAACTTGCACCATTGGATTCGTGGTATCACGCTGGTCCTGTGAGCCAAGTTTCACGTAATTCTGAGACAGTTGACCAAGCCGCCTATTCGTGGGCCCCATAGTTTGACTTTAAGGGCGAATTTGTGATCGGTTCATCGGAATCCAAAATTGGACATACCGTTGAGTTCGTATCGTCGTTTAGAATTTATTTGACCTATAATTTGTCGCATTTAGAGACCTTTACCTCTGACACGCTTTTCGGTGCAAAATGGGCCACATGTGGACCCCGCTTTGACCCAAAATTACTGTTTTGCCCCTGTGTCCAAATTGGACGAAAGGGTAGTATTTTCTAGATATCTCGCTTATTTTGGAAATGTTGGTGATGTTTATTTCAGCATCTGGAGACGTTTATTCGGAGGCCATAGTTTCTGATCCCTTGTGCTTGACATCTTGATGCTTACACTACGCAGCTTTCTTGCCAGACAAGTATACCTTACCATTGTACTATGATTTACATTCCATATGGTGCATGCATTTTATTTCTGTTATTTAGTTCATATATTTTAACTGCTATATAAACTGCACATCCAAGAATAACTTGGGTGCAACGACGGTGGCGTCGTATTTTGTCTTTATTATATATTATGCACGTCAACATAGTTTTACGAGACTATCACATGATTTAGAGGCATCATTATATTTTATTTGGCCATGACATATTTCTTACACGAGTTGTGAGTCTCATATAGATCACGGACTTACGTATTGACTGATCATCAGTATGTATGGGACGTGCGATAGGAAATAACTGCTAATAGAGATATGTTAGAAGACTTGGCAGTTATTAGATGTCTCATCGTGTCATAGATATGACATGCTTAGAGCATGGGGTGGGGAGGACAACGAGTAAGGCGTTAAGGCTCCTTTGCACTTTTTTGTGTAACCCGTACGCTCCGCCGGAGATGCACGGTCATATGACCCCTATTTATTATATACAGGCGGCCTCTGACATTCAAAAGATGTCAAGCTTTGTAGGCCCCTAATTCTCCGAGAGAATCATGCCAATCCCATTTTAGCCAGATAGTCCACATGTTGGAAAGTTGTTCTCAAAGTGCATTCACATAGGTGGTTAGACGACCCTTTGGATGTTTATTTTCAGTATTTTATTGGCATGCTTCTATGTATCTTGTTACGTCCCTCTAAGGACCTGGTCCCTTTCCAGGTGTAGACGATCATGACTATTCGCAGGAGCACGGATCGGGACTTGCTACTTCGTTTTCTTTCGAGGAGGTCTTCTCTTCGAGCCTTATTGTTTATTAGATGTACTTATTATGTTTACTTTATATTCTAGTTTGGTAGTGGATTTGTCTTCACCCAACTACTTGTTCTTATCAAGCATCTTATACTTGATTTAGTTATATAGTTGACTGGCTATTTATTTCTTTATGATTTTTGTGGATGAGATTTAGTTATGCCCTGTGACTTGTGACAACTATATACCACTTGTGAATTATTGTTCATAATACAGCGTACGTATGTATTATGGTTTTCATATATTGGAGTCTCCATTTACATATGGCTGGCATGCTTACGTGTTCCTAGTCCTACGTATTTTGGGACTGGGATGTGACACTTTTCCCTCGCGGTTGCTATTATCACCGTTGTTGTTGTTGGGATGTCTCCCCTATCATCGGCGACATGGATTTGTATGCCCAAGAGTCGGGCGTCCTTTGCTTTTTTCTTGGTGTCGACATCGTTTATAATGAACGTCGTCCAGTCTTTAATCTGGCTATCACCCATCCATATGTAATCACCCTAAAATTTTCAGTTTGTTAAAAAACAATTTTTGGGATTTTCTGCATTTTTTCAAGAATTAAAATAGGTGCTTTGGTGATTATATAATTTTTAATTTTTAATAACTAATATTAAAATGTAATGAAAATATGATTTTATGGTGTAAAATAGAAAATCGGACTTAGGGTAATTTTTCTGGAATTTATTGGGCCTCGGACCTAATTTAAATTACCAAAAAACTATTTAAACTAATTAATTATTATTATTATTATTGTTGTTATTTGACCATTTTTCGGCCCGGCCCAGTGGGCCGAAGCCCAGCCCAGCCCCAACTTAGAGGGTCGGGCGGGTCCGCCCAACCCGGAACCCGCCGCCCGACCCGACCCGGGAACCCCATCTCCCTTCCCACGCCTCAGGACCCGAAACCCCCGCCGTGTTCTCCGGCCACGTCGCCGGAGAACCGCCCGCGCCCTGCTCCACGACCCCCCTCAGCACCGCCTACTCCGCCACGACCTCGCCCGAGCCTCTCCTATAAAACCCCTCCTTCACCTTCGCCTCCTCCTCCAGAATCCCCTCCCCCAAACCGTGCCCTAGCTCCGCCGCACCGTGCCCTAGCTCCGGCCCCTTCCCCAGCACCGGTTCCCTCCCCTAGCCCCGCTGCCCTCCGCCGGATCTCCGCCTCCAGTGTCTCCCAGCCGCCGAGAGCCGCCCCAATCCTCTCCTCCTTCCTCCCCTCTTCTTCACCGCAGACCCGACGCCGGCCTCCCCTAGCTCCGCCGACCCCCTCGGCACCGCTCGGCCCCGATCCAACGACCCCCGACCTAGCCGAAGCACCGCCCTCCTCCGGTGAGCAGGACCCTGACCTAGCTGGGCGCGCCGCAGACACAGCAGGATACGGGACTCGTCGACACAGTGGATACGGCTTGGATACAGTGTCCAGGACACGAGACGGACACGAAAACCCAGTTCCGAGGAGCCCAGTTCAGGTACTCATAACTTTCTGCTCGTAACCCCATTTTCAATTTTGTAAATTGCAACGCGTAGCCTGTATGACCCTCTCGGTGCCCGGATAAACCGCTCGGGGCATCGCGTCCTGTGGCGATCGCACACCGCGACCCAAAAACAGGAAAAACAATGCCCTATTTTACCCCGGAACCGAGTACGCCCTGCCAAACGGGACGACTTGGTCGCGTGCGGTATTCACAGATACGTACGCGACGTCGATACGGACGTGCAAAATTTCGCGAAAGTCGATTCGGGTGTGCGTGCACACCGGAATCAACGCGTATCTGCGGACATCGCCCCGTATCCGCCTTTTTTGAATCTCGCTGTAACTTTGTGTACACATGTCGGATTGAAACAAAACTTATGCTATCGGACTCGTAGCAATACGCTGGTCCTGTGACCCAAGTTTGGTTCGATTCTGAGAACGTTGACGAAATTGCGTGTCGTGGGCCCCACAGGCCCCACTCGACGGGCGATTTTGTGATCGACTCATCGAAATTCAATTATGAAAGTTCCGTCGGGTTCGTATCATCGTTCCTGACCTGTTGACACTAAGTTTGGTGAATTTGGAAACCGTTGACCCTAATACATTTTTCGGTGCAAAGCGGGCCCACCGGTGGACCCCGTTTTGACTCGAAATTGCCGTTTTTGCCCTTGTCTCCAAATTGGACTCAAGGACAGGCATTTCTAGCTAATTGATACCTTCTGAGCATGATAGTAATGTTTATTTCAGCATTCAAAGACAATTCTAAAAATTTCCCGAGAACAGGACCGTAATTGGAATCCAAACATCAGGCAAGTGTACCTCGCCAAAACTTGCAGTCTTTGCTCAATATTCCTTGGCTTAGTTATACATCAGAGGGCAAGTATACCTTGCCAACTTTACAGTCTTGTTGTATATTTCCTTGTTTTATTTATAACTGTTGTACATGCTTAACCTAGGACCGTGTGACGTACTTAGCGTCCGATTATCAGTCGGGTGCCAACCCCGTACACGGTGTTGGGTACGTCACCTAGAGATGGATATTTTGGACCCTTCACTTTCTTGTACTTGTCTTATCAAGTACATCATAACCCAGGACACTTGACATTATTCATGAGACAGGATCTTCCCGAGATATTCGTGGTGATTCTGTATAGGATACAGGACTTGACAGAGATATTTTATTTATAGACAATATAACTTGTTGCATTAGCTATAATCCCGCTGACATGGACATGAGACGTTATGGTCATGATATGCGTGATTACATTGGGTGGGAAGAGACACACAGGCTACAGGCTGTTTCATATATATATATCCACTACTATTGTGAGGTTGTAGACTCTCCAGCAGAGCTAGACCCTTTACCTGTTATTACTGCTACCGGCTCTCCGATACAGATCTTGTAGCGATCTCAGCCTGAGTTCTAGTGCTGCTCTCATATTGCATATCACTTAGCTGGTTACATAGTTTATCCAATTATTTACTTATTGCTGCACTGCTTATTTATTTGGCTTGTATTTTCTGTACCTTGCTATGTCCCCTGAGGACCTGGAATGGATTTTGTCCCCAGATTTAGCTGAGGAGCAGTACCCCGAGATATACGGGACAGGAGCTGAAGCGATTACCGGACTTGATACTGGAGCAGAACCAATCCCTGAGCACGAGGTGACTGCTGAAGACTTTTCCTGAGTACCTGATTTCGTACTCAGTATTTACTTTATGTTTGACTCTTTTGTTCCTGGCCTATTGAGCCAGTGTGTTCAAACTGATGTCGGATTGTTTTCTCCGACCTACTTGTTGAGACTTGTTGCTACTTATTTCTATTTCATTATGCAGTTGATTATATTTATCTTTTATGGATGAGATTAGTTGTGGCATATTGTCGTGGACCTTATTTTACAGCTTAAGTGCGCTCTGATAGTTCCATTAAATTGGGTTGTCCATCGGTGCGTGCTGCTGGCCATTGCCACGTGTCCAGTCCCTCGGTATTTTGGGACTGGGGCGTGACACCATAGGCTGACCGTCACCTTTTGCGGGTCCTACTGCTGGTCCTCCTGGTAGTCGCCTTCTCAATGCGCTGGTTGAGATTTACGGACTGGAGGTATTGGATTTCTTTCCTCCCATGGTGGAAGTGACCTTTCGAGCAGAGTAACATGGGGCAAGTTGTATCTCATCCTCCTCGGGTTTTTGTACCTGATCCTTGGATTATTGCGGGATAGGTGCCATCGGGTGCAGTCGTTGGAATATCGACTGCCTGCTTGTAGGTTCTATAACTTTGTTGCAGTAGCAGTTGATGATAATTTTGGCACAGTGATGTCCTGGGAAGGACACTGCACATGCCGTAGCTATCTCCCTCGCCTTGCGCTTGTGATTGATCACATTACATAGGTCAGGCGAGGGCTGACTCACCTTTACACCCTTTTTGCGAGCACGGGTAGACCCAGCACACGGGTGCGTGGGTGTTATTTTTGCTCCATGATCTAGGGTTCGTACAAGAATATTCCCCATATCGTTAGTAGAAGACTTTGGAGACGGACTCCGTCCATTTGCCGCTGAGGGTTGGAGGCACGGGTCGGTCTTATAAAGATTTCCATCAGTGGCCCACATAATAGTTAGCGGTGCCCTCCGACGGTCAGTCGAACGGACAGTTGCTTGATCATGACGAGCTCGCACTGCCCCAGACTTCTTCGACTTGGCACCCAGAGGGGCATAGTACGAAGATTCCAAGTTTGGGTTTTCATCATTCTCATCATGGCGCATAGGGTCAACGATGCGTGAGATTCGATCAAAAACAGAGGTTCGACGGCTGCCAGAGTCGCATGCGGCCATTTGCCTGCAGCCGTCAACCGATGCCGCATAGTGAATCATATGCGACCTCCTCCTTGGCCGCATAGAGTTTGCATCAACACCCGAATGTCTGACATCGTAGTGTTTTTTCTGCCAGAGTTTGGGTGCTGAGTGTTTTCTACGTCAGGCGAGGATGTCGCATGGACAGCCTGGGGGGACGCCTGGCGAGAGTCCTCAGCAACATGGAGAGAGGCGAGGAGCTCAAGCTCTACAGTTAGGCGAGGTGCAGTGGCCTGTTCTACCCACGTCCTGCGGGTCTTCAAGTGCTGAGCTCCCTTCTGGTTGGAAGAGGCTACCGCATAAGCAGTGGACGCATGATGTGTGGTCCCTGCGGTAGGAGGAGAGAAGGGGAGTGCCTGCTCCGCAGTTGGGTGAGGCGCAGTGGCCTTTGCTACCCACGTCCTGCGGGTCTTCTTGGGCTTTGCTTGCCTCGAAGAAGGACTCGTGCTATCCCCGTAGAGCATGTCCTCGAAGGCTTGCTGGTCGAAGAGGACCACCAGCATCCTTTGAGTTGACCCGTGCTTGGCTGCGTCGATTGTGCCACAGCTTTCTCATCAGAGGAGAAAGACATCCCCAACAAAGTTGCCACTTGTTCGCCATTAAATTCGAAAGTTCTAAGTGAGCTTGATTTAATTAACAAAAAAAGAGTACAAAGAGATCCTAGACAGACAATCTAAGTACAAATTTATTTTCTGGGGAGTGGCGATGGAGGGTTAGGAGTGTAGCAACTCTCTTTACTCCGTGGACGATCCGATGCAGGAGGAGGAAGCTCTTCTCTCTTGCTTGAATGTATATTTTTTGATCCTCTCGTATGGGTGTGGTACCCTACTATTTATAGTCACCCCTGGGCACGCATATGTTGGGCGCGCATATGGAGGGTGCCACGTATCCCTTCTTAGCATGGTACAACTGTAACCATGAGCAGGCTAAGCTGCCATGCAGGCGCTTGTTAGGATTTTCTATTGCTGAAGATATGGGTGGTTCTCATCCTTTGTGGGCGTGACTTAGTCAGTCTGACACATAGTCTACACTTGGTTGGAGAGAATCGCTCTTGTCATTACAGCAAGATTTAATCTTCATGGAGTCTGAAACACATGTGGCCAGAGACGCATGGGACCTATAGAGTCTGGGATGCATGGGGACAGAGACGCAAGGACCGCATGGAGCTAGGGACGCATGGGGACAGATATACATGGAGCCTGGGATGCATGGGGCCAGAGACGCATGGAATGCATGGAGTTGTGACGCATGGGGACAGAGACGCATGAAACACATGGAGTCTGGAACGCATGGGGCCAGAGATGTATGGTCCACATGGAGTCTCTGACGCATGGGGCTAGAGACGCATGGTCCGCATGGAGTCTGGGATGTACGGGGCCAGAGACGCATGGTCCGCATGGAGTCTGGGACGCATGGGGCCAGTTGTGCTGTACATGTGGCGCTGCACATCCATCGAGAGTGAAGTTCTGTGCTGGCATGAGACTTCTGTCGATTAGTGTTGTCTCGCTCCAATACCGGAATACGGAGACGGAAATGGCCAGCTCCACCGTACAAGGTATAGAACATCATACGGCGGTCACGACTGTAACTCGACAAGGGGGTGCATACTACAAGCAAGTTACTTAGGGTTACACAACACATTTATTGTCTTAATCAGTCAAGAAAGAACAGTAAACATAGAACATATATGACAAGAAAGTAAGTCATCCCAATTGTCCTATCACGATATTCTGAAAACCAGCTGTACAAAAACAAAAAAGCTATCAGAGTATCAAAAGTACATGACCGTGATCAGCTGCAGTCTGATTAATTACAATCATGTAGGAAAACTAAATGTCCAGATTCATGGCTAACAAGTACCAGGGGCTAAATGCCAAAAATAAGTAAAGTGTGCAATAACGAGCAGGAAAGAAGAGACCCACTCGTTTCTCTCAGTGGCCATCTGCCTGGTGCGTGCCATGGTTCATGGGGAAGTACGCTTGATCCTTGGGTGCTGGCTCTAAACCTGGCCATGCAAAACCAGTGGGGTTAGACCCCAAATATTAAGTACCACAAAGGAAGCATGAATGAAAAAAAATAAAACCAGGTTATATATATATATATATATATATAGTTCTGTCTTGTAGTTTCGGTTCATAGCCTATCGTGACATAATAATCTAACCCTATAACTATACAAGGACAAGGGTTAGACCATCGCACCATAATTGTCACGCCCTAGTCCCAAAATACGTAGGACTAGGAATACGTAACACGTCCAGCCGTATGTATACGAACTCCAATATGTGAAAATCATATACATACGTACGCTGTATATGAATATGCAAATCCATTAGTGGTAATATACTGTCATAACAAGTCACACACAATCTGTCTCATCCACAGCACAAATAATCAGTAGGAATAAACGCTGAATAATAATTGAATATCCAAAATGAGTATCAAGTTTGATAGTCGGGTGGAAACAAATCCACTACAAAACAACTATCCTGAAGTAGCAAAATATCTAAATACCGTCGATAAATCACAGATACTCTGAGGGTAGGAACTCCTCAGTCAGGTACGTAGAGTCAGGTCCCGGTCCATACTCCTGTGGGTACTCCGGCTCGTCCATATCTAGAAACGGACCAGGTCCTCAGAAGGACGTAACAAGATATAGAAAAATATGCCAATAAGTACTGAAATATAAACATCCAATGGGTCGCCTAACCGTCTAAGTGAATGCAGTTTGAGAACAACTTTCCACCAAGTGGGCTATCTGGCTAAAAATATGGGATTGGCGTGACCCTCTCGGAGAATCAGGAGCCTAAAAGCATATCGTCTTTTGAACGACAGAGGCCGCCAGTAATATATAGTGGTCATCATCACCCGTTTCTCCGGTGGAGAATCCGGGCGTACAGGAAAAAGTGCAAAGGAGCCCAAATATTTTACTTATTGTTCTCCCCACCCCATGCTCTAAGCATGCCATATCCATGACACGATACAACTCCTAATAACTGCCGGGTCTACTAGCATACAAAGTTTCTATCAGAAGTCATCCCTAATGCACGGCTTATACATACAGGCGGCCAACCCAATATGTAGTCCGAGAGCTATATGAGACTCACAACTCGTGTAGCAACTGTGTCATGGCCAATGAACCAATTAATGCTCTATAATACTGGGGTGGTCTCATAAACAAGGTCCAATGCAAATACATAATTAAGATAGAATCATGCATCATTTGGAATATAAATAAGAGTACTGTGTCAAGGTATACTTGCCGAGCAAGTTCTGTATAGTACAATTGTCCACAACGGTGTTTAAGCTTTGGTGTAAGAAGTGGAATTAGATTTTTAGGAGAGTTGTGATATATATATATAGGAATAAGGAGGTGGTGGAATTTACTTAATGGGTAAGAAACTGTTGCCACTGCTGTTTTTTTTATTGGTTTAGGTGTGCGGCTGGGGGTGTTTAGTAATAATAGTGTTAAGGAGCGGTGGAATGAGAAGCTTACACGTATAGGAAAGCAAAGAAAAGTTGAGTTTTGTAGCTGATATTTTTTCTCCTAATGGTTATGGTTTGGGTTTTACGCGTAGAGAAAGAAAAAGTTTACCCGATGTCAAATAAGTGGTGGTTTGATACTGCTGCTGCTGTAGTTTACGCGCGGTGGTTTTTGCTATTTGCTGTTGATATTTACGCGCGGAGAAGTATACACGGTGATGAGCGGTTGCTGTTGTTTGTTTACGCGAGGTGGCTGCTGCTGCTATTTCCTTATTTTACGTACGGAAGTTTGTTTAACGGGTTGCGGGTTTGATCCAATAGGAAATTATATCTTCTATATTTAGCTCATAAATTCTAATAAATTACATAATATAGAATAGGATTTTTAGAATTAGGGTTCTTACATTCTACCCAACTTATAAAAAATTTGTCCTCGAAATTAAAACTAAGCCACGGTAGAAAGTCAAAATTTGTAAGAGATATATTTTAACAAGTAAATTTATACCTTGGTTAATGAATAGGTTTGGGAAACGTTGGCGCATGTCATCCTCGCGCTCCCAAGTAGATTCTCCTGGCGAACCATGCTTCCATGCTATGCGGACCAAGGGAATAGACTGATTTCTCAATACTTTCTCTCGACGATCGAGAATTCCTACGGGTTGCTCTTGATATGACAAGCTTGGCCCAATGAATGGTCAAGAATATGACTGCTATCTGCCACATATCACCTGAGTTACGACACATAGAATATATCATGTACTCTCTCAAGTGAAGGTGGTAGTGCAAGTCGATACGCTACTTCTTCCACTCTCTCTAACACATTAAATGGTCCAATATACCTTGGACTCAACTTACCGCGCCCTCCGAATCGAATAGTGCCTCTGGTAGGTGATATCCTTAAAAAGACATGATCGCCCTCTTTAAACTCCAAGGGACGACGATGAAGGTCTGTCCATTGTTTTTGCCTGTCTTGTGCTGCTCGCAAGTGTCCTTGTATCTTTTTAACTGTCTCTACGGTATTGACCATTAACTCTGGTCCTAGAATCTGACGTTCTCCTATATCACTCTAACACACATGAGACCTACACTTTCTTCCATACAATGCTTCAAACGGAGCCATCTGGATGCTTGCCTGATAGCTATTGTTGTAAGAAAACTCTACAAGATGTAGGTGATCTTCCCATGATCCTCCAAAGTCTAACATACAAGCCCTCAACATATCTTCTAATGTCTGAATAGTATGTTCTGACTGCCCATCTGTTTGTGGGTGGTAAGATGTACAAAATTTCAGACGAGTTCCAAGGCTTTCTTGCATGCTTGTCCAAAATTGTGATGTAAAGCGTGAATCTCTGTCTGACACAATGTTGACTGGTACGCCGTATAATCTTACGATCTGTCTCATATATAAGTCAGCCAAAACTTCTATAGATTGGCCAACTCTGAAAGGTAAGAAATGAGCTAACTTGGTGAGTCGGTCCACTATTACCCATACCGCATCTCTTCCACTTGGACTCTTGGGAAAACCCGTAACGAAGTCCATAGTGATGTGTTCCCACTTCCATTCTGGAATCGGGAGTGGTTGCAATAATCCTGCTGTTCTTTGATGCTTCGCCTTTACTTGCAGACATATTAAATATTTAGCCACAAAACGAGCTATCTCTCTTTTCATTCCATGCCACCAAAAGTGCTATCGCAAATCACGATACATCTTGGTGCCTCCCGGATGAATAGAATATATCGAATTATGAGCTTCTGCCATCATCTCCTGTCGAATCTCTCCATTGGGAACATATAGACGATTACCACATTGTAATATCCCGTCATCATGAATATGCAGTCCTGTCTGCTCTCCGGCCTTCGTTCTTTCTTTTAATCTTTTGAATTTTGCGTTTGTAGGCAATGCTGTCTTGATTCTTTCTACTAGTGATGATTGTACTTGTAAGTTGGCTAATGTCCCGTCTGCTCCGGAAAATATTACTTCAATGCCAAGACTTTGTAAGTCTTTCAATAATTCCTTCTGTGTTGTTAAGAAGTAAACTATTGGCTTCCGGCTTAATGCGTCTGCTACAACGGTAGCCTTGCCTGGATGATAATGTAGCTCTATCTCAAAATCTTTCATCAACTCGAGCCATCGATGTTGCCTCATATTTAACTCCTTTTGTGTGAAGACATACTTGAGACTTTTGTGGTCTGTATAGATTTTTATTCGTTCCCCATATAAGTAATATCTCCATAACTTCAGAGAAAATACAACGGCTGTAAGTTCTAAGTCATGAGTTGGATAATTCTTCTCATGTACTCGTAATTGCCTAGATGCATATGCAATTACCTTGCCATGCTGCATCAATACGCATCCCAAACCTTTTCCTGATGCGTCACTGTAGATCACATAGCCTCCTGATCCTGATGGAATAGTTAATATTGGTGCTGAAGTCAGTCGCTTCTTCAATTCCTCGAAAGCGGCTTGACACTCGACGGTCCATATAAACTCTTGATCTTTGCAAGTCAACCGAGTCATAGGTGTTGATATCCTTGATAAGTTCTCCATAAACCGTCGATAATATCCCACAAGTCCAAGGAAACTCCTCACTTCCGCTGCTGATTTAGGAACAGGCCATGTCTCAACTGTCGAGATCTTTTCTGGATCAACAGAAATACCATCTCCTGTAACGACATGTCCAAGAAATGAAACTTTGTCCAAGAAGAACTCACATTTACTGAGCTTTGTATATAACTGCTCTCTCCTTAAGGTCTCTAGGATAATTCGCATGTGCTTCTTGTGTTCCTCGTGGCTCTTTGAATAGACAAGTATATCATCTATGAAGACAACCACGAACTGGTCTAAATACTGATGGAAGACTCGATTCATTAAGTCCATAAAGATAGCTGGAGCATTGGTCAATCCAAATGGCATAACCAGAAACTCGTAGTGCCCATATCTTGTTCAAAATACGGTCTTCGGAATATCCTCCTTCCGTACCTTCACCTGGTGATATCCCGATCTTAAATCTATCTTTGAGAACATCTTGGCTCCACTAAGTTGGTCAAATAGGTCATCAATGCGTGGCAGTAGATATTTATTCTTTACTTTTACTGCATTCAAGGCTCTATAGTCAATGCACATACGCACTGACCCATCCTTCTTTGGTACAAACACTACTGGTGCTCCCCAGGGTGATGCACTTGGTCGAATGAAACCTTTCTCTTCTAGTTCTTTCAATTGTGTCTTTAGTTCATCCATCTCCTTCTTTGCCAGTCTATAAATATGTGATGCTATGGGTGCTGCTCCCGGTGTTAATTCAATTGAGAATTCTACGTCTCTATTTGGGGGTAGTCCTGGTAATTCTTCTGGAAAGACGTCTGAAAATTCTGAAATAATAGGATGATAGACAACATCGTCCATCGCGAGCTGCATACCATCAAGGATTTTGGTGGATCCTCGTGCAAACTCAAGTTCAGGCTGGCCTGGTACCTTGAAAAGAATGCTTCCTCCAAAGCAATCAAAAAAAGCATGGTACTTGCTTAGCCAGTCCATTCCGAGCACAATATCAAAAGTCGGCATAGGAAGGACTAAGAGTCGGGCATTCATTTCCCTGCCACGTATTACTATAGGACACGTTCTACAAATTCTACTAATAGGTACAACTCCTTCCCCGGTAAGAATTCTAATACAACTAGGTAAATGTGTAGAGGTAATGTTGTGTTTTGCAATAAAATTAGATGATATGAATGAGTGGGTGGCTCCAGTATCAAACAATATCGTAGCAGGAAAAGTAAAAGCAAGAGTGATACCTGCTATGATATCAATTTCCTGATTTATATCATCTACTTCCATTGCAAAAGCTTGTCCGTTCCTCTGTGGCTGTCCATGACTAGCTCTCAGGTACTGATCCTCCTGGGTAGGTAGCGGTGGTCCTCGCTGAAATCCTCCTGCTACTGGAGGTCGAGGTGCTCCTGGTCTTATCATTTGCTGAGCTGGCTTGGGTGCTGGAAGTGCTAGCCTCTGTGCTGGTGGTGGAAGTATCGATGCTTGCTGCATAGGACAGTCTTTCAATATATGCTGTCCGGAACCATATCTCATAGATTGTCCCAAACGGACCCGACAGTCCATTGAGATGTGCTCGTGTCCCCCACAATAATTGCATTGGGGTTTCTCTGAAATCTGGTATGGTCCTGCTCTGTGTTGGTACTGCTGTTGCTGAGCTAAAGGACGTCTGATAGGTCCTCCTTATTGTGTTCTTGCCGATCCTTGTTGTGTCTTCAGCTGACCTCCCTTTCCCCTACTGATGGTTTCTTGCAATCTGGCTTCTGTCAGTAACTCGGCATAAGAGATTCGGGACTGGGAGCTAGTATAGTGTTGGAGCTCTTTAGTCAATCCACGATGAAACCTCTTAACTTTATCCAAGTTATCTGGTATCAAAGCAGCGCCATATTTACTGAGGTAACTAAACTCAGCATCATACTCATCTACTGTTCGATTCTCCTGCTACAGGTGGAGAAACTGATCGTATAATGCATCTCTGACAGTGTCTGGGAAGTACTTTCTTTCAAAGAACTCTAGGAATTGCTCCCATGTCTGGTATGTGCCTAACTGGCGCTCCATGGATTCCCATCAGTGATGAGCATTGCCATCTAGAAGCGTTCTCACACCTGTCATCCACAGCTCTGTAGGTAGATACGATGCTTCTAATAACTTCCGAGTGTGAGTGATCCAGTTGGTAGTTTCTTCTGGGCTCTCAATGCCTTTGTACGGCCTCTGACCCATTTGTACAAAGTCTTTTACTGAACCAACTCTAGCTCGAGGTTCTAGAGCTAGTGCTTGAGCTGGTGTAGTAGTCTTTGCAGCCATCCTTTCAAGTGCTGCCAGGAATTCTTGTCTCTGCTCGGCTGCTTGTTGTCTCTGTTCTTGTATCATCATCTGGAAAAATTGGAATAGTTGTGCCTGGCCATCCTGCGGTGTCGATGATACTGGAAGGTTTCCATTTGGTGGAACAGGAAAGTCGGACGGAACTGGATTGTGAATCTGTCCATTTGGTCCTGAAAGTCTAGGATTCGTTAAGGTCTCTCCTTGAGTCTGACCATTGACTCCAGGAGTTGAGTCACCATTGGTGATAGTGCATCCCTTCTGCATATCCATCTCTCTGCAGGTGATGTACATAACGTTTAGAAGGAGTACTGGAATCAAATAGAGATGTACAAATTGTTGGCGTAAAACATGGTCTCAGAAATATCTGCGTAGAGCAGAGAAGCGTAAGGTAAGGTTTTTTTTAGGGTTGTCTGCGTAAAACAGCGACTCAAAGAAGTCAGCAAAATAGAGATTCAAAACTGTTCGCGTAAAATAGGACTTCAGAACTGTCTGGGAAAAAGTCTGCGTAAAAGTTTTCGTGCGTAAAGTCTGTGTAAACCCCCATTCCTGAAAACCGTATTAGTTATTATTTAATTAATTATTTAATTAATTATTTAAACTATTTATTAAATTATAATTCCTATTATACTAAAACCGTAACCCGTTAATCATCCCAGCGTAAACCTCACTTAGCGAAAACCCTACAGAACTCTTTCATGCATAAAAACCTAACCTGCCCAATTTCTTTTCTCTTACACTCAAAGTTGTCCTCAAACTGCATTCACTTAGATGGTTAGGCGACCCGATGGATGTTTATATTTCAATACTTATTGGCATGCTTCTATGTATCTTGTTATGTCCCTCTGAGGACCTGGTCCCTTTCTAGATATGGACGATCAGGAGTTTCCACAAGAGTATAGACCTGGATCGGATGCTACTTACGAGACTGAGGTGCTCCTACCAACAGAGTTTCTGTGATTATGATCACTGTTTTAGGGATTTTTGTGTCTACTTTAGTATAGTCGTTTTGTATTGGATTTGTTTCCACCAGACTATAGACTCTATACACTTTGATATCCAGTTATATGTCAGTTTTGCTCCCACTGAGTATTTTGTGCTGTGGATGAGATATAGATGGTGTGTGATTTGTTATGACAGTATATTACCACTGATGGATTGTATATTCATTTACAGCGTACGTATGTATATGGTTTTCCATATACTGGAATTCATATACATACGGATGGGCGTATTACGTATTCCTGGTCCTACGTATTTTGGGACTGGGACGTGACATATTTTTGGTGGTGGCCCATGCAGGTCAGAATATATTGTCTTGGTTACGTAACTGTGCCAAACAAGCCTGCATATAGGAAAAGATTTTAAGGATCTCATCCACACTTGACTAAAACCTCATTCATCCTTCCACCTATCCTATATTTTATTTTACGCCATCAACCCTTTACTATTGTTAGCGTATATTTTATGCTCCAAGAGATTACCTATTTTTACGTCATAGTTAGGTTCACACTACGCTGCAGTTATAACAAACTGTTTTCCCACGATCCCTTAGTTTTTCTAAAAATATGCATATACCATGACATAGGTAAATAGCCTGATGATCCCTGAACCCAGCGTACTAGTTGATCAGGAGGATAAGCGTATTTGTCATTGTCTTAGCCATTAAGAAATCAATCTTTGCATTAAATACAGAGATATGCTCTGAGCCCTGCATAGTAGCAGTCTTTGGCGTGGCGTCTGACTTTGTCAATAAACAACAAACTCAGGTTTCTGTGCAAATCATCATCACAACCGTCCTCTCGATTATCGTACGGTACTTTTGTCAGATGTCAGGTTTTCTGACAAATCCATCCAAGGAAAACGAAAAGTTTTTCATACGACTTTACGCTGCCAAGTATGCTATACTTTACACAGACATATTTCGAGCTCAGAATTATGCGCAGATCTTTTACGCATATTATATGCATATTTTACGCATAGACCTTTATACAGATAAGTTTTGAACTATGTTTTACGCTGGCGAATTAAAATCTTTACTTTACGCCAAAAACTTCCTTGGAGCCCTGCTCTACGCAGCTAGCTCAGTAGTTACGTTTTACGCAGATAACTCTCCAGCGTAATACAAACTCATACCCTGTTTGATTCCTATACTTTGTCTAAACGATTGTATACATTAACTGTAGAAAGATGGATATGCAGAAAGAATGTACTATCACTAATAATGACACAACTCCTGGAGTCAATGGTCAGACTCAAGGGGGGACTTCAACAAACCCTAGACCTTCCAGATCAGATGGACAGACTCATAATCCAGCTCCATCTGACTTTCCTATTCCACCTAATGGAACCCTTCTAGTCTCATCAATACCGCAGGACGGCCAGGTCCAATTATTCCAATTCTTCCAGATGATGATGCAGGAACAGAGGCAACAGGCAGCCGAGCAACGACAAGAATTTCTGGCAGCACTTGAAAGGATGGCTGCTCAGGCTGTTGTACCAGCTCAAGTACTAGCATCAGAACCTCGAGCTAGAGTTGGTTCAGTAAAGGACTTTGTACAAATGAGTCCAAGGACGTACAAAGGTACTGAGAGTCCAGAAGAAACTACCAATTGGATTACTCACACTCGGAAGTTATTAGAAGCATCACAGCTACCTACAGAGCTGCGGATGACGGGTATAAGAACGCTTCTAGATGATAATGCCCATCACTGGTGGGAATGCATGGAGCGCCAGCTGGGTACATACCAGACATGGGAGCAATTCCTGGAATGCTTTGAAAGAAAGTATTTTTCGGACAATGTCAGAGATATATTATACGATAAATTTCTCCATCTAGAGCAGGGAAACCGAACAGTAGACGAGTATGATGCTGAATTTAGCCGCCATAGCAAATATGGTGTTGCTTTGATACCAGATGACTTAGCCAAAGCTCAGAGTTTTTATCGTGGACTGACTCAGGAGCTCCAACGCTATACAAGCTCCCAGTCCCGAATCTCTTACATTGAACTACTAACCGAAGCCAGAGTTGTCACACCCCAGTCCCAAAATGCCGAGGGACTGGAGATGCGTGTCAATGGCCAGCAGCACGCACCGATGGATAACCCAATTTAATGGAACCATCAGGACGTACTTAAGCTGTAAATAAGGTCTACTACACAAGTCACACTAATCTTATCCATAAAGATAAAGAAATAAACTGCATACTGAATGAAAATAAGTAGCAACAACAAATCACTGCAAGTCAGTCGGAGGAACAATCTGACTTAAGTCTGAATAAACTGGCTCTATAGGCCAGGAACAAAAGAGATAACATGAAATAAATGAGTACTGGAACAGGCACTCAGGAGAAGTCCTCGGCAGTCACCTCGTCTTCAGTGTTCGGTTCAGCCCCAGCAATAGCTTCAGCTCCGGTCCCGTATACCTCGGGATACTGCTCCTCAGCTAAACCTGGGGACATAATCCATTCCAGGTCCTCAGTGGACATAGCAAGGCACAAAATAAAATAAGCCAAATGAATAAGCAGTGCAATAAATAAATGAACAGCAGGGTAAACTAAGTAACCATCTATGTAATATACAAATGAGAGCAACACTAGTACTCAGGGTGAGACCGCTACAAGCTCTGTGTCGGAGAGCCGGTAGCAGTAATAACACGTAAAGGGTCTAGCTCTGCTGGAGAGTCTACAACCTCACAATAATAGTAGATATATATATATAGAACAGCCTGTAGCCTGTGTGTCTTTCCCCACCCAATGTAATTACGCAAGCCATGACCATAACGTCTCATGTCCATGTTAGCGGGATTATAACTAATGCAACCAGTCATACTGTCTATAAATAAATGTCTCTATCAAGTCCTGTATCCTATTCAGAATCACCATGAATACCTCAGGAAGATTTTGTCCATGATAGTGTCAAGTGTCCTGGGTTGTAGGGTACTTGATAGGCCAAGTACAAAGTAAGGGGATCGTAAATACATCTCTAAATGACGAACCCAACACCGCGTACGGTGTCGGTACCCGACTATGATCGGACACTAGGTACAATATACGTTCCCTAGGTTAAGCAGTTTAAATCAGTTTATATGTATTTGTACAAGAAATCCAGCAGAGTATTTTTACAGAAAATATGAAAATAATGACTGCAAGTTTGGCAAGGTGCACTTGCCTGATGTTTGGATTCCACTTAGGTCCTGGTTTCGAAAATTTCCAGAGATGTCTCCGAAAGCTGAAATAAACAGTACCATCATGCTCAGAAGGTGCCAAACAGCTAGGATCGCCTATCCTTGGGTCCAATTTGGAGACAAGGGCAAAAACGGCAATTTCGGCCCAAAACGGGGTCCACCGGTGGGCCCGCTTTGCACCGAAAAACGTGTCAGGGTCAACGGTCTCCAAATTCACCAAACTTAGTGTCAACAGGTCAGGAACGCTGATACGAACCCAACGGAACTTTCAGATTTGAATTCCGATGAGCCGATCACAAAATCGCCCGTCGAGCGGGGCCTGTGGGGCCCACGACACGCGATTTCGTCAACGTTCTCAGAATCGGACCAAACTTGACCCACAGGACCAGCGTATCGCTACGAGTCTGATGGCGCAAGTTTCGTCTCGATCCGACGTGTGTGCACGAAGTTAGGGTGAATTGCAGAAAAGACGGATACGGGGCGATGTCCGCGAATACGCGTTGATTCCGGTGTGCACGCACACCCGAATCAGCTTCCGCGAAATCCTACACGTCCGTATCGACGAGGCGCACGTATCTGTGAAGACCGCACGCGACCAAGTCGTCCCGTTTGGCGGGGCGTACTCAGTTCCGGGGTAAAACAGGGTCTGATTTTTCCTGGTTTTGGATCGCGGTGTGCGATCACCACAGGACGCGATACCCCGAGCGATTTATCAGGGCACCGAGAGGGTCATACAGGCTTCGCGTAGAAATTTACAGAATCGAAAACAGAGATCCGAGGTGCAAGTTACGAGTACCTGAAGGGGACCCGAGAAATCGAGTTTTGAACTGTGTCCGACACGCGAGTTCGTGTCCCGCGTTGTATCAGCCGTGTCCGCTGTGTCCGGCCTAGGGCTGGGCTGTGTCCGCGTGTCCGGGGCTGCGCTGGAGGAGCGCTGGACGGTCGAGGCATCGTTGGCCGGCTAGGGCGGCGCCGAGGGGGTCGGCCGGCGTCGGGTCCGCCTGGGAGGGTCGGCTCGGCCTGGGAAGGGGATTTTGCTTGCTGGAGGAGAAGGAGGAAGAGGAGGAAGGGTCGCCGGGGTCGGCGCTGGTCGGCGGGCTCCGACGAGGGGCTGAGGGCAGCGGCTAGGGTTCCGGCGAGGGCTCGGGTAGGGGAGGATTGAGGGAGGAGGAGGACCGGAGCTAGGGGATTTTTATAGGGGGTCGAGGGAGGGCTGGCCGGGGCGTCGTGGGCGAGGGGTCCGGAGGGGAGGCGACGTGGGGTCGTAGCCGACCAAAAATCGTGGCGGCGGCGGGGATTTCGCCCGGTCGTGGGGTGATAGGGGAGAGGGGTGAAGAAGCGGGTCGGGTCGGGTCGGGCGGCGGGCTCCGGGTGAGCGGACCCGCCCGACCCGCTAGGGGGTTTGAGGCTGGGCTGGGTCAGCTGCTAACGGGCTCGGCCCACTGGGCCGGGCCGGGCCCAAGTAACAGAAAAAATTAAATAATAATCATAATAATAATAATAAATAACAGAATTAATTAAATTAATTTAGAAAATAGTTTTTAGGCTTTTAAAAATAGGTCCGAGGCCCAATAAAATCCCAGAAAATTACCCTTTCTATTTTAAACCATAAAATCATATTTTCATTTCATTTTAATGTTATTTATTGGCAATTAAAAATTACAAACTCCCTACAGGTCCTATGTAAATTACTGAAAATTGCATATTAATTCCAAAAATTGATTTTAAAAATATTTGAAAATTTAGGGTGTTTACAATCTACTCCCCTTAAGAGGATTGCGTCCTCGCAATCGAAGGGTAAACTATAAAGGCAAGATTTATAGAATTAAAGAATGCTTAAGTTCTACCTGATTCAGCAAATATGTGTGGATAATGCTGCCGCATAACATCTTCTCGCTCCCAGGTCGATTCGCCAGGAGAGTGCTGCTTCCAAGCTACTCGAACCAGCCTGATTGTCTGCCCTCGCAGTGTCTTCTCGCTGGTGTCAAGTATACCCACTGGCTGTTCCTCGTATCTCAGGCTAGGTCCCACCAAAATCTCAGAATGATCAACTATATGGCTTGGGTCCGTCACATATCTCCTCAGTTGTGAGACGTGGAATACGTCATGCACTTCCTCTAAGGATGGAGGTAATGCAAGACGGTAAGCCACCTCACCAATGCGTTCCAAGATATCAAACGGCCCAATGTACCTTGGGCTCAACTTGCCTCTGCTGCCGAATCTGATAGTACCTCTAGTGGGCGAGATCCTCAAAAATATATGCTCTCTTTCCTTGAACTCCAAGGGTCGTCTGTGTACATCGGCCCAATGCTTCTGTCTATCCTGGGCTACACGGAGATGGTTCTGAATCTGTTTTACTTTCTCCACTGTCTCCGTTACCAGCTCTGGACCTAGTAATTGACGTTCGCCAACGTCGCTCCAGCATACAGGCGATCTGCACTTCCTTCCGTACAACGTCTCGAAAGGTGCCATCTGAATGCTTGCCTGATAGCTGTTGTTGTAGGAGAACTCCACTAAGTGCAGATGATCTTCCCAAGATCCTCCGAAGTCCAGTATACATGATCGTAGCATATCCTCCAGGATCTGAATTGTACGCTCTGATTGGCCATCTGTCTGAGGATGATAGGCAGTACTGAACTTGAGCCTGGTGCCGAGATTCTCTTGCATGCTTCGCCAGAAGTGAGATGTAAATCTCGAGTCTCGATCTGATATAATACTAACCGGCACTCCATGTAATTTTATGATCTGACGCATATACATGTCGGCTAGTACTTCCGTGGATTGTCCGACTCTGAACGGCAAAAAGTGAGCCGACTTAGTGAGCCGATCCACGATGACCCATACTGCATCCTTACCACTAGGGCTTCTTGAAAATCCAGTGACGAAGTCCATGGTAATATGCTCCCACTTCCATTCAGGGATGGGAAGCGGCTGCAACATACCTGCAGTCCTTTGGTGCTCGGCCTTCACCTGCTGGCAGACTAAGCATTTTGCTACAAATCGGGCAATCTCCCTTTTCATTCCATGCCACCAGTAATATTGTCTTAAGTCCCGGTACATCTTGGTTCCTCCTGGATGAACCGAGTATATGGAGCCATGGGCTTCTGTCATCAATTCCTGCCTTAATTCTCCATTTGGAACACATAGGCGATTTCCGTACCTTATTGTTCCGTCCTCGTGGATGCGAAGTCCCGTCTGCAGGCCTGCTTCTGTTCTTTCTCTCAGCCTTCGGAATCTGGCATCATTAGGCAAAGCTTCCTTGATTCTCTCCACCAGCGATGACTTCACTTCGAGGTTAGCCAGCAAACCATTTTGTCCAGGTAGAACAACCTCTATCTGAAGATCTTGCAAGTCTTGTAATAGTTGAGGCTGCTCCGTTAAGAAATAAGTCGAGGGTTTTCTGCTGAGGGCATCGGCTACAACATTTGCTTTCCCCGGGTGGTACTGCAGATCGATGTCAAAGTCCACCATCAACTCAAGCCAACGCCTTTGCCTCATGTTGAGCTCCTTCTGTGTATAAACATACTTCAAGCTCTTATGATCAGTGAATATCTCGACCTTCTCTCCATACAGATAATGTCTCCAGATCTTCAAGGCAAAAATCACTGCAGCTAGCTCCAGGTCGTGTGTTGGATAATTCTTCTCGTGGACCTTCAGCTGCCTCGATGCATAAGCGATAACCTTGCCATGTTGCATCAAGACACAACCTAGTCCACTACCGGACGCATCATTATATACAACAAAACCTTCTGACCCTGAGGGAAGAGTCAAGACTGGTGCTGTTGTTAGACGCCTCTTCAATTCTTCGAAGGTATTCTGGCATTCTTCCGTCCATATGAACTCCTGATCCTTCCGTGTCAGCTTAGTCATCGGCTCTGCGATCCTTGAAAAATTTTCTACGAACCGCCGGTAATACCCAGCAAGTCCAAGAAAACTTCTCACTTCCGCAACAGAGGTAGGGGTAGGCCAGGTTTCCATAGCAGTGACCTTTTCTGGGTCCACAGACAGTCCTTCACCCGAGATAATATGTCCTAAGAATGGCACCTTGTCCATACAGAACTCACATTTGCTGAGTTTGGCATATATCTTCTCCCTTCTCAAAGTTTTTAGCACAATTCTAAGGTGTTCCTCGTGCTCTTCGTGGTTCTTGGAGTAGACTAGGATATCATCAATGAATACCACAACGAACTTATCCAAATACTGATGGAAGACCCCGTTCATCAAACTCATAAATACGGCGGGTGCGTTGGTTAAACCAAACGGCATAACTAGGAACTCATAATGCCCATACTTAGTTCTGAAGGCCGTCTTTGGGACATCTTCCTTCTTCACCCTAATCTGGTGATAACCGGATCTAAGGTCAATCTTTGATAATACCTTAGCACCACTCAATTGGTCAAACAAATCATCAATACATGGTAATGGGTACCGGTTCTTAATAGTTACAGCATTAAGGGCTCTGTAATCGATGCACAACCGTACAGACCCGTCCTTCTTGGGTACAAAAAGTATAGGTGCTCCCCATGGTGAAACACTGGGCCGGATAAATCCTTTCTTCAGAAGGTCGTCAACTTGTGTTTTCAGCTCCACTAACTCCTTAGGTGCTAGCCGATATACCGATGAAGTGATAGGTTCGGCTTCTGGAGTTAGGTCTATTGTGAATTCTATCTCTCGATCAGGTGGTAAACCTGGAAGATCGTCGGGAAACACATCCACAAATTCCGTTATGACTCTTGGGTAACTTGAATCTTCTTCTACAGTCAATACCCTAAGAGTTGGCTGGACCCCTTGTTCTACAGCTCCTCGTAGAAATTCAAACTCAGGAAGGCTAGGGGGTCTAAATATCACTTTTCCAAGCCGGCAATCCAGTGTCGCATGGTACTGACTTAACCAGTCCATACCAAGTACAATATCGTAATCAGGCATAGAAAAGATCAGGAATTGGGCTCGCATCTCTCGGCCACAGACTACTACCGAACATGATCTACAAGTATCACTAACCGGGATAATTCCACCTCCCGTTAGAATTCTCTTCATCTTTAAGAGAGGTACGGTAGCTATTCTATGTGTGGCTACGAAGCTAGCAGCAATAAATGAATGCGAAGCTCCAGAATCGAATAATGCTACAGCAGGAATTGAAGCTACTAATATGGTACCTGCTATCACTTCGCCTGCAGTAGCTTCCTCAGTGACTGCTAGTGCATATACCTGACCTCGTCCCTGAGCAGAACCCCTTTGCTGACGAGCTTGTTGGAACAATGCTGCCTGAGGTGGTAGAGGTGGCCTGGCTCCTCCAGACCCTGTCTGAGTTGCTCCCCCAGCTGGAAGAGCTGCAGGTGGAGCTGGCCGATTCGGAACTCCCTCTCGACGTTCCGAACAGTCCTTTGAGAAGTGTTGTCCAGATTCGCAAACCAGGCAGAGTCCCAGCTTGCGTCGATATTCCTTTTCAATATGTCCTACCTTGCTGCAGTAATGGCAAGTAGGCAGGTTTTTAGTTGCTGCTCTTGGAGGCGGGCTCTTCTGGGGCCGTTTAGCAGATTCCCCTGGTGATGACTTGGACGGTGCTGAGGTGAAGGAACGTTTCAGGCTTGATTCCCTCCGAGTAACGCGTTCCAGCCGACGTGCTGCAGCTAGGACGTCGGTGTAAGAGGTGGGCGCGACCGATCCGATTAACTTCTGAAGCTCGAACCTGAGCCCATCAAAGAACTTTTCCGCCTTCTCCTCTTCGGTAGGAATTAGCGAAGGGGTGAAGCGGCTCAGGCGAATGAATTCGGCGTTATATTCCTCCACCGTCATGTTGCCCTGGATCAGGCGGTTGAATCTGTCTCGGAGTTCTGACCGGGCCACAGCAGGGATGTACATTTCCTGGAAGAGTCTGGAGAACTCCTCCCAGGTAACCTGATCATGTCCGAGACTTCTTTCTTCGGACAACCACCAATGATGCGCGTTGTCCGTCAGTTGCATCCTGACGGCAGTCATCCATTTGTCCCTTGGTAGTTCGGCGGCCTCCAACTGATGCTGTGTGTTTGTAAGCCATTCATGCACTTCAGTTGGTCCTTCCTTGCCCGAGAAGGTACGGGGCTTGAGTTGGCAGAAATCTGTAATAGATCCCGTTGCTGGCCGCCTATTTGGTGGATTTGCATGCTCCAATGCTGCGACTAGGCTGTTCCTTAGGTTCTCGGCCTCTCGGCGTTGGGTCTCCTGTTGAATCTGTTGTTGTGCCTGCATCATGGCGTAGAACATCTGGAATATTTGCTGACCGTCCATTGCCTGTCCTGGGGGAAAGACAGGCATCGCAGGAGGGAACTGGGGAGGAGGCGGGATGTCATCACGCCTGAACCTGGAACTTGGCTGGCCAGTTTGATTGCTCTGAGAGGATTATCCTCTGGTATCTGGCGTCGTTCCAGCTTCGCAGGTAAACCCTGCTTCAGTCGGTGTTCCCAAGGGGGTCTCGTCATCACTTCTGGGATCCATAACTCTGCACCAAAAGAAAACAATGAGAACGCACAGAGGAATCAAAACAGGATGCAATTCAAGCAATTAAATTGAATTCGACATAGAGTTCAAAAACGATTCAATCAATGGATGAGATCCTATAACCTATCTTATTGCAGGCCTGTTCGGTCCCTAAGTTGAAACCAAACAATTTAGTAGTGAACCTGCATGGGCCACCACAAAAACCATGTCACGCCCCAGTCCCAAAATGCCGAGGAACTGGAGATGCGTGGCAATGGCCAGCAGCACGCACCGATGGATAACCCAATTTAATGGAACCATCAGGGCGTACTTAAGCTGTAAATAAGGTCTACTACACAAGTCACACTAATCTCATCCATAAAGATAAAGAAATAAACTGCATACTGAATGGAAATAAGTAGCAACAACAAATCACAGCAAGTCAGTCGGAGGAACAATCCGACTTAAGTCTGAATAAACTGGCTCTATAGGCCAGGAACAAAAGAGATAACATAAAATAAATGAGTACTGGAACAGGCACTCAGGAGAAGTCCTCGGCAGTCACCTCGTCTTCAGTGTTCGGTTCAGCCCCAGCAATAGCTTCAGCTCCGGTCCCGTATACCTCGGGATACTGCTCCTCAGCTAAACCTGGGGACATAATCCATTCCAGGTCCTCAGTGGACATAGCAAGGCACAAAATAAAATAAGCCAAATGAATAAGCAGTGCAATAAATAAATGAACAGCAGGGTAAACTAAGTAACCATCTATGTGATATGCAAATGAGAGCAACACTAGTACTCAGGCTGAGACCGCTACAATCTCTGTGTCGGGGAGCCGGTAGCAGTAATAACACGTAAAGGGTCTAGCTCTGCTGGAGAGTCTACAACCTCACAATAATAGTAGATATATATATATAGAACAGCCTGTAGCCTGTGTGTCTCTCCCCATCCAATGTAATCACGCAAGCCATGACCATAACGTCTCATGTCCATGTCAGCGGGATTATAACTAATGCAACCAGTCATACTGTCTATAAATAAATGTCTCTATCAAGTCCTGTATCCTATTCAGAATCACCATGAATACCTCAGGAAGATTCTGTCCATGATAGTGTCAAGTGTCCTGGGTTGTAGGGTACTTGATAGGCCAAGTACAAAGTAAGGGGATCGTAAATCCATCTCTAAATGACGAACCCAACACTGCGTACGGTGTCGGTACCCGACTATGATCGGACACTAGGTACGTCATACGTTCCCTAGGTTAAGCAGTTTAAATCAGTTTATATGTATTTGCACAAGAAATCCAGCAGAGTATTTTTACAGAAAATATGAAAATAATGACTGCAAGTTTGGCAAGGTGCACTTGCCTGATGTTTGGATTCCACTTAGGTCCTGGTTTCGGAAATTTCCAGAGATGTCTCCGAAAGCTGAAATAAATAGTACCATCACGCTCAGAAGGTGCCAAACAGCTAGGATCGCCTATCCTTGAGTCCAATTTGGAGACAAGGGCAAAAACGGCAATTTTGGCCCAAAACGGGGTCCACCGGTGGGCCCGCTTTGCACCGAAAAACGTGTCAGGGTCAACGGTCTCCAAATTCACCAAAATTAGTGTCAACAGGTTAGGAACGCTGATACGAACCCAACGGAACTTTCAGATTTGAATTCCGATGAGCCGATCACAAAATCGCCCGTCGAGCGGGGCCTGTGGGGCCCACGACACGCGATTTCGTCAACGTTCTCAGAATCGGACCAAACTTGACCCACAGGACCAGCGTATCGCTACGAGTCCGATGGCACAAGTTTCGTCTCGATCCGACGTGTGTGCACGAAGTTAGGATAAATTGCAGAAAAGGCGGATACGGAGCGATGTTCGCGGATACGCGTTGATTCCGGTGTGCACGCACACCCGAATCAGCTTCCGCGAAATCCTACACGTCCGTATCGACGAGGCGCACGTATCTGTGAAGACCGCACGCGACCAAGTCATCCCGTTTGGCAGGGCGTATTCAGTTCCGAGGTAAAACAGGGTCTGGTTTTTCCTGGTTTTGGATCGCGGTGTGCGATCACCACAGGACGCGATGCCCCGAGCGGTTTGTCAGGGCACCGAGAGGGTCATACAGGCTTCGCGTAGAAATTTACGAAATCAAAAACAGAGATCCGAGGTGCAAGTTACGAGTACCTGAAGGGGACCCGAGAAACTGAGTTTTGAACTGTGTCCGACACGCGAGTTCGTGTCCCGCGTTGTATCAGCCGTGTCCGCTGTGTCCGGCCTAGGGCTGGGCTGTGTCCGGGGCTGCGCTGGAGGAGCGCTGGACGGTCGAGGCATCGTCGGCCGGCTAGGGCGGCGCCGAGGGGGTCGGCCGGCGTCGGGTCCGCCTGGGAGGGTCGGCTCGGCCTGGGAAGGGGGTTTTGCTTGCTGGAGGAGGAGGAGGAAGAGGAGGAAGGGTCGCCGGGGTCGGCGCTGGTCGGCGGGCTCCGGCGAGGGGCTGAGGGCAGCGGCTAGGGATCCGGCGAGGGCTCGGGTAGGGGAGGATTGAGGGAGGAGGAGGACCGGAGCTAGGGGGTTTTTATAGGGGGTCGAGGGAGGGCTGGCCGGGGCGTCGTGGGCGAGGGGTCCGGAGGGGAGGCGACGTGGGGTCGTGGCCGACCGGAAATCGCGGCGGCGGCGGGTATTTTGCCCGGTCGTGGGGTGACAGGGGAGAGGGGTGAAGAAGCGGGTCGGGTCGGGCGGCGGGCTCCGGGTGAGCGGACCCGCCCGACCCGCTAGGGGGTTTGAGGCTGGGCTGGGTCAGCTGCTAACGGGCTCGGCCCACTGGGCCGGGCCGGGCCCAAGTAACAGAAAAAATTAAATAATAATCATAATAATAAATAACAGAATTAATTAAATTAATTTAGAAAATAGTTTTTTGGCTTTTAAAAATAGGTCCGAGGTCCAATAAAATCCCAGAAAATTACCCTAAGTTCGGTTTTCTATTTTAAACTATAAAATCATATTTTCATTTCATTTTAATGTTATTTATTGGCAATTAAAAATTACAAACTCCCTACAGGTCCTATGTAAATTACTAAAAATTGCATATTAATTCCAAAAATTAATTTTAAAAATATTTGAAAATTTAGGGTGTTTACAAGAGTGCAAGAAACTATCAGCAGAGGAAAGTGAGGACAATTGAGAACACAACAAGAACCAGCAAGAATACAGCAGGGACCGGTCAGGACACAACAAGGAGGACCTATCAGACGTCTTTTAGCTCAGCAACAGCAGTACCAGCAAAGAGCAGGACCATACTAGATCCCAGAGAAGCCCCTCTGCTATCATTGTGGCAAACATGGACATATCAGAAGAGACTGTCGAGCTCGCCTCGGACAGTGTATGAGATGTGGTTCTGGACAGCATATCTTGAAAGATTGTCCTATGCAACAAGCATCAACACTTCCACCACCAGCACAGAGGCTAGCACTTCCAGCACCAAGACCAGTTCAACAGATGGCTAGACCAGGAGCACCTCGACCTCCAGCAGCAGGAGGATTTTAGCAAAGGCCACCGCTACCTACCCAGGAAGATCAGTACCTGAGAGCTAATCATGGACAGCCACAGAGGAATGGGCAAGCTTTTGCTATGGAAATAGACGACATGGATAAGGAAATTGATGTTATAGCAGGTATCACTATTGCTTTTACCTTTCCTGCGGTGACATTATTTGATACGGGAGCCACTCACTCATTCATATCATCTAGTTTTACTACCAAACATAATATTACTACTACACCTTTACCTAGTTGTGTTAGAATTCTTACCGGAGGAGGAGTAGTACCTATTAGTAGAATTTGTAGATCGTGTCCTATAGCAATACGTGGCAGAGAGATGAATACCCGACTCTTAGTTCTTCCTATGCCTACTTTTGATATTATACTTGGGATGGACTGGCTGAGTAAGTACCATGCTTTCTTCGATTGCTTTGGAGGAAGCATTCTTTTCACGGTACCAGGCCAGCCTGAACTTGAGTTTGCACAAGGATCCACAGAAATCCTTGATGGTATGCAGCTCGCAATGGATGACATTGTCTATCATTCCATTATTTCAGAATTTTAAGACGTTTTTCCAGAGGAATTACCAGGACTACCCCCAGATAGAGACGTAGAATTCTCAATTGAATTAACACCAGGAGCAGCACCTATAGCATCACATGTTTATAGACTGGCAAAGAAGGAGATGGATGAATTAAAGACACAATTGAAGGAACTAGAAGAGAAAGGTTACATCCGACCAAGTGCATCACCCTGGGGAGCACCAGTGTTGTTTGTACCAAAGAAGGATGGGTCAGTACGTACGTGCATTGACTATAGAGCCTTGAATATCGTAACAGTAAAGAATAAATATCCATTACCACACATTGATGACCTATTTGATCAGCTTAGTGGAGCCAAGGTGTTCTCAAAGATAGATTTGAGATCAGGATATCACCAGGTGAAGGTACGAAAGGAGGACATTCCTAAGACCGCATTTCGGACAAGATACGGGCATTACGAGTTTTTGGTCATACCATTTGGATTGACCAATGCTCCAGCTATCTTTATGGACTTAATGCATCGAGTCTTCCACCAGTATTTGGACCAATTCGTGGTTGTCTTCATAGATGATATACTTATCTATTCGAAGAACCACAAGGAGCACGAAAAACACCTGTGGATTGTTCTAGAGTCTTTAAGAAGAGAGCAATTATTTGCGAAGCTCAGTAAATGCGAGTTCTTTTTGGAAAGAGTCTCATTTCTTGGACATGTTATCACGGGAGATGGTATTTCTGTTGATCCAAGGAAGATCTCGGCAGTCGAGATATGGCATGTTCCTAAATCAGCAGCAGAGGTGAGAAGTTTCCTTGGACTTGCGGGATATTACCGACGGTTTGTGGAGAATTTATCAAAGATAGCAACACCTATGACTCGGTTGACTTTCAAAGATCAAGAGTTCATATGGACCAACGAGTGTCAAGCCGCTTTTGAGGAGTTAAAGAAGCGACTGACTTCAGCACCAATATTTGCTATTCCATCAGGATCAGGAGGCTATGTGATCTACAGTGACGCATCAGGGAAAGGTTTTGGATGCGTATTGATGCAGCATGGCAAGATAATTGCATATGCATCTAGGCAATTACGAGTATATGAGAAGAATTATCCAACTCATGACTTGGAACTTGCAGCAGTTGTATTTGTTTTGAAGCTATGGAGATATTACTTATATGGGGAACGAGTGGAAATCTATACAGACCACAAAGCCTCAAGTATGTCTTCACACAAAAAGAGTTAAATATGAGGCAACGTGGATGGCTCGAATTGATGAAAGATTTTGAGATATAGCTACATTATCATCCAGGCAAGGCTAACGTCGTAGCAGACGCGTTAAGCCGGAAGCTAGCAGCTTACTTCTTAACAACGCAGAGAAAATTATTGGAAGACTTGCAAAATCTTGGCATTAAAGTGATATTACCCGGAGCAGATGGGATACTAGCCAATTTACAAGTACAATCATCACTAGTAGAGAGGATCAAGGCGGCTTTGCCTACAGACGCCAGATTCATAAGATTAAAGGAAAGGACAGAGGCCGGAGAACAGACCGGACTGCACATTCATGATGACGGGACACTACGATGTGGTAATCGTCTTTATGTTCCCAATGGAGAGATTCGACAGGAGCTGATGACAGAAGCTCATAGTTCGATATATTCTATTCATCCTGGAGGCACCAAAATGTATCGTGATTTACGACAGCACTTTTGGTGGCATAGAATAAAAAAAGAGATAGCTCGCTTTATAGCTAAATATCTGGTATGTCAACAAGTAAAGGCAGAGCACCAGAGGACAGCAGGTTTATTGCAACCACTCCCGATTTCAGAGTGGAAGTGGGAACATATCACTATGGACTTCGTCATGGGTTTTTCCAAAAGTCCAAGTGGAAGAGATGCAGTATGGGTAATAGTGGACCGACTCACCAAGTCAGCCAATTTCTTACCTTTTAGAGTTGGCCAAACTACAGAAGCTTTGGCTGTCTTATACATGAGGAAGATTGTGAGATTGCATGGCATACCAGTCAGCATTGTATCCGACAGGGATTTGCGTTTTACATCATATTTCTGGAGAAGCATGCAAGAAAGTCTTGGAACTCGTCTAAAATTTAGTACGTCTTATCACCCGCAAACAGATGGGCAGTCAGAATGTACTATTCAGACATTGGAAGATACGTTGAGGGCCTGTATGTTAGACTTTGGAGGATCATGGGAGGACCACCTACATCTTGTGGAATTTTTTTACAATAATAGTTATCAGGCAAGCATCCAGATGGCTCCATTTGAAGCATTGTATGGAAGGAAAAGTAGATCTCCTGTATGTTGGAGTGACGTAGGAGAACGTCAACTTCTGGGACCAGAGTTAGTAGTCAATACTATTGAGACAGTCAAGAAAATACAAGGACACTTGCGAGCAGCGCAAGATAGGCAGAAGCAATGGGCAAACCTTCATCGTCGTTCCTTAGAATTTAAAGAGGGTGATCATGTCTTCTTAAGGATATCACCTACCAGAGGCATCATCCGGTTTGGAGGGCGCGGCAAATTGAGTCCAAGGTATATTGGACCATTTGATGTACTAGAAAGAGTGGGAGAAGTGGCATATCGACTTGCGCTATCACCTTCACTTGAGGGAGTGCATAATGTATTCCATGTATCACAGCTCAGGCGATATGTGGCAGATAGCAGTCATATTCTTGACCACTCGGAGATCACTGTTGGACTAAGCTTGACATATCAAGAGCAACCCGTCGGAATCCTTGATCGTCGAGAGAAGGTATTGAGAAACCAGTCTATTCCCTTAGTCCGCGTGGCATGGAAACATGGCTCGCCAGGAGAATCTACTTAGGAACGCGAGGATGGCATGCGAGAACGTTTCCCGAACCTATCTTTAGACCAAGGTATGAATTACTTTGTTAATTTATATCTTGTACCATTCTTGACTTTCTACCATACTTAGTTCTAATTTCGAGGACGAAATTTTTATAAGTTGGATAGAATGTAAACCCCCATTCCTGAAAACCGTATTAGTTATTATTTAATTAATTATTTAAACTATTTATTAAAGTATAATTCCTATTATACTAAAACCGCAACCCGTTAATTATCCCAGCGTAAACCTCACTTAGCGAAAACCCTACAGAACTCTTTCATGCATAAAAACCCAACCTGCCCAAATTCCTTTCTCTTACACTCAAAGTTGTCCTCAAACTGCATTCACTTAGATGGTTAGGCGACCCGATGGATGTTTATATTTCAGTACTTATTGGCATGCTTCTATGTATCTTGTTGTGTCCCTCTGAGGACCTGGTCCCTTTTCAGATATGGACGATCAGGAGTTTCCACAAGAGTATGGACCTGGACCGGATGCTACTTACGAGACTGAGGAGCTCCTACCAACAGAGTTTCTGCGATTATGATCACTGTTTTAGGGATTTTTGTGTCTACTTTAGTATAGTCGTTTTGTAGTGGATTTATTTCCACCAGACTATAGACTCTATACACTTTGATATCCAGTTATATGTCAGTTTTGCTCCCACTGAGTATTTTGTGCTATGGATGAGATATAGATGGTGTGTGACTTGTTATGACAGTATATTACCACTGATGGATTGCATATTCATTTACAGCGTACGTATGTATATGGTTTTCCATATACTGGAATTCATATACATACGGCTGGGCATATTACGTATTCCTGGTCCTAGGTATTTTGGGACTGGGGCGTGACAGTCTGCACGTAAAAATCTATCATACGTTGTAGCGTAAAGTTGTTCGAGAAACTTTTTGTTTTTCCTCGGACGACTTTGTCAGTCAAATTAGTGATCCTGACATCTGACAAAAAGTACCGCACGATGATTGAGAGAATGACTGTGATGATGATTTACACAGAGACCCAGGCTGTCATCTTGTGGTATATCTGATATAAGTCATTTTTACGCATCCAAAATAGAAAAGTTTAAGGCTTCTGAATACGCTATCTATAGAAATGAGTTTTAAGCTCAAGATAAAACAAAATCAGACGCTAAGTCAAAAGCTATTTCTGTACAGGGCTCGAGGCATATCTCTGCATTTAATGCAAGAGATTTGGTTCTTAATTGGTCATGACTGAGAAATCTAAAGCTAAGACTGTGATAATACGCTCATTTCGCCTAATCAAGCTATTTATGCTGGTTTCAGGTATCATCAGGTTTTATGCTGGGGTATTTACCTATATAGTTTACATGTCGTCTAATACGCAAGATTTAGAAACACTATTGGAACGTGGTTAGCAGTTATTATAACTGCAGGGTAAAATAGGCAGTCTTCTACATAGTTTGGCCTTTACATCAACAAGATAGTCATTTGGCTCTTACGCCAACTTAGGGTAAACGGTTTATGGCGTAAACTTTGGTTTTATCCAAACAGAGGATAGTTGATAGGAAGAATAAAGTTTAATCAAGTGTGGATGAGATCCTTATACTCTATTCTTATACACAGGCTTATTTGGTACAGTTACGTAACCAAGACAATATATCGAGGACCTGCATGGGCCACCACCAGAAATATGTCACGCCCCAGTCCCAAAATACGTAGGACTAGGAATACGTAACACGCCTAGCCGTATGTATACGAACTCCAATATGTGGAAATCATATACACACGTACGCTGTATGTGAATATGCAAATCCATCAGTGGTAATATACTGTCATAACAAGTCACACAAAATCTATGTCTCATCCACAGCACAAATAATCAGTAGGAATAAACGCTGAATAATAACTGGATATCCAAAATAAGTATCAAGTCTGATAGTCAGGTGAAAACAAATCCACTACAAAACAACTATCCTGAAGTAGCAAAATATCTAAACACCATCGATAAATCACAGATACTCTAAGGGTAGGAACTCCTCAGTCAGGTACGTAGAGTCAGGTCTCGGTCCGTACTCCTGTGGGTACTCTGGCTCGTCTATATCTGGAAAGGGACCAGGTCCTCAGAGGGACGTAACAAGATACAGAAAAACATGCCAATAAGTACTGAAATATAAGCATCCAATGGGTCACCTAACCGTCTAGGTGAATGCAGTTTGAGAATAACTTTCCACCAAGTGGGCTATCTGGCTAAAAATATAGGATTAGCGTGACCCTCTCGGAGAATCAGGAGCCTCAAAGCATGTCGTCTTTTGAACGGCAGAGGCCGCCAGTAATATATAGTGGTCATTATCACCCGTTTCTCCGGTGGAGAATCCGGGCGTACAGAAAAAAGTGCAAAGGAGCCCAAATGTTTTACTTATTGTTCTCCCCACCCCATGCTCTAAGCATGCCATATCCATGACACGATACAACTCCTAATAACTGCCGGGTCTACTAGCATATAAAGTTTTTATCAGCATTCATCCCTAATGCACGGCTTATACATACAGGTGGCCAACCCAATATGTAGTCCGAGAGCTATATGAGACTCACAACTCGTGTAGCAACTGTGTCACGGCCAATGAACCAATTAATGCTCTATAATACTAGGGTGGTCTCATAAACAAGGTCCAATACAAATACATAATTAAGATAGAATCATGCATCTTTTGGAATGTAAATAAGAGTACTGTGGCAAGGTATACTTGCCGAGCAAGTTCTGTATAGTGCAATTGTCCACAACAGTGTTTAAGATTTAGTATAAAAAGTGGAATTAGATTTTTAGGAGAGTTGTGATATATATATAGGAATAAGGAGGCAGTAGAATTTACTTAATGGGTGAGAAACTGTCGCCACTGCTGTTTTCTTTTTATTGGTTTAGGTATGCGACTGGGGGTGTTTAGTAATAATAGTGTTAAGGAGCGGTGGAATGAGAAGCTTACACGTATAGGAAAGCAAAGCAAAGTTGAGTTTTGCAGATGATATTTTCTTTTCCTAATGGTTATGGTTTGGGTTTTATGCGTAGAGAAAGGAAAAGTCTACGCGGTGTCAAATAAGTGGTGGTTTGATACTGCTGCTGCTGTAGTTTACGCGCGGTGGTTTTTGCTATTTGCTGTTGATATTTACGTGCGGAGAAGTATACGCGGTGATGAGCGGTTGTTGTTGTCTGTTTACGCGGGGTGGCTGCTGCTGCTATTTCCTTATTTTACGCACAGAAGTGTGTTTAACGGGTTGCGGGTTTGATCTAATAGAAAATTCTATTTTCTATATTTAGCTTATAAACTCTAATAAATTACATAATGTAGAATACGATTTTCAGAATTAGGGTTCTTACAATAATAAACCATGTCCCTAGACTATTTGACAACAGATACAATACACAAACAAGCTCATTTACATAATCGGTCAATCACTTATACGGCTTACTAGATGGAGTCCGGGTTATCCCGAAGATATTATGCATATAGAAATCCTCAGATCGAACCAGATACTAGCAGGGTTAGCCGAGCCATAAATCGCCACATAGCACATAGTATTGTGTTTCGGTCCCTCGCAAGGCTACCGTGCTAAGATCGCATAGAACACATAGTATAATATAATAGTCGAATATTGCCATACACTAATGAGGATTTAAACAATATCCATAGGGACTAGCATGCACACCCCAATTCAGATGACTGGAGGTGGCTAGTTAGGCGCGATCTCGAGATTCCAATTTCTCCCAATGCTCTACAAGTTTAGTTGCCAAGTTAATCCTATTGTTAACTGATATCACATGGCGTGGTCACATGGTATTCCCCTTATATGACGTACCATAGTACGGCCACTCTAGATACGAATCCACTTTGTCACTGGATAGTTTAATTTGGGTTGACCCCAGTATGACACAATAATCAACAGATCCTAGCCACGCTTGGTCATTGACTAACTCTTATGTCCATGCTGGAGATTGAGTCATATCACATGTCACGTAGCGCATATGTATACCGTAGTGTAAAAATGTAATATAATTGCATAGAAACACTTAGCACGCAGGAACACTTAGCACATAGTAAGTGTATCAGCACAGATACAAGTGGTCGGGTCATGGCGCATAGATGGGTCTAATACTCTTGTGGTCATCAAATTCACACATACAAACCATAAAGTCCAAAGGAACATTCAAACAAAATATGTCCAATAAAATGTGTGCAGGGGCCGCATGCGCGCACAAGGATCAAGGTCGCATGGGGATCAGCTACCGTATAGAATCAGTTGCCGCATAGGTCTAGGCCACATAGGATCAGTTGCCGCATATGAGACATGCCGCATAGAGTAAGTTAAAGTTCACTCTTCGGTTTAAGTGCAGAAACGACGGATAATAAATACGTGCCAAAAAAGTGACTGATGTGACAAGCCATAAAGTGTGTCAGAGGAAAGGACAAAATTATAGAATTTCATGCAAGGGAAAAACAGAGTCATGCATATCCAAAAGAGACTCGGCCGCATAGCCTGTCTTGCCGCATAGTTTATCCTGCCGCATAGTCTGTCCTGCCGCATAGGTGCCTCTTGGACTTAGCAAATTTATCATTCGTTCAACGAATAAACACAAGGAGTCCCTTCAGGACACATGTGTATTAGTCAGTCATACGTCTAAAAGGGTTGGACACATACTATTATGCGGCAAGAAGTTCAGGCCGCATAGCATTTTCATGTCACAAAACACCCTCTGCCGCATATGGTGTTGGCCGCATAAATTTTTTATTGTCCCAAACACCAGGTTCAGCCATGGCGGATGCTCAAAATTCGAAAACTTATTTTTTTCATAAAAACTTTATTTTAACTCCGAATTGAGTAAACTAAAAGCCAAAATGCTCGAAATGAAGTGTTCCATCCATCCCAAAAACTATTTTCTAAAATACCATGTTCTAGTAGATCAAAACCACAAAAAAAAATTTGGAACCCATAAAAACTCTAAGTTAAAAAATTAGATCTACACAAATCCACCCATCAAAATCGAAAAATCCAAGTATTAAAAGTATTTAGAATCATCATAAGCGCATAATAGCTAATAAAATGCAAGAAAAGAGCAAGAATAAAAAAATAAGAGGTTTCTCCATGTAGTGCAAGGTGTACTTGCCTAAAAATGAAAGAGATAGGGAAAAATGAAGAATGAGGGAAGAGAGAGAAATAAGTTAGCTTATATAGCTAGGGTTTAAGGTTTAGACCAAATGTTAAACTCATGACCAAACTAACCCAACAATAAAACATAACATGCAAGCAACAAATAATATAAGCAATAAAACTAATATGTTCTAAATATTTATATCGGGAACGGGGAGTGACAAGTGTGTTCACGTCTTTTGAGGCATTCATAAAATCTTTTTCGTCGAGATTCTGTGTCAGAGACGATCCTGCTGACGGGACGCCACATTAGGTCCTTCTGCGACTAAGCTGCTTTGGCTGATTGGGACGCATGGATGTCGTCTTTCTTAGCCATAGGAAGACTCTACGGCCTGATCTCTCCCAAGTTTTAATTTGGGACGCATGGTTGTTGGACGCATGGATCCATATTTTTTATGCTTCTACAAGACCTTATTCAAAGTTTTCAAACTGATAAGTTTGGAATAGTTTGAATAAGAAGCATGCAGGAAGAAGGACTTTTGGTCGCATGGCTGGAAGGTCGCATGGACGTTGGACCGCATAGACGTCGGGCCTAATGGGCGAGCACTTCCAGGCTGTCAAATAATCATTAGCTGACAAATTTATTTTGAACTTTTAGTGGTTCTCCTTTGGGATTCTACGCCATCTCCTAACGTGGGCCCAAGATATGTGCATGCATTTAGGTCATATTTGATATATTTAGTTAATAGTCCCTAACATAAACAATCATGTTGGCGTTAGTGTGTCATATGTGCATGCATTTAGGTCATCTTTGATATATTTAGTTCTTAAGATATTTCGCAAGGGTTTGTGGTTGTGTGTATGTGGGTTAAGTGTGTATACAATTGTGTTCATGTACAAAACCTATTAGAAAATGTGTGCACGTATCTAATCATAAGTTATCAGGTTCAATACATTAAGAAAATTGTTCCTATGCTAGTTCAGCATGTATAAAGCATAAAGAGCGTAAAGGGGGTCTTATAAATATGACCAAATAGGATGTTTTAGTATTGTAAACACAGTACTAATAATGCTAAAGTGGATGATGAAAATGTAGTAGACCAAGGTGTTTTGGAGCTCCTTAAGCTTCCAAAACTAAAATAAATGAAAGGAAAAAGTCATCTTGATAGCCTAGCTCCTTGGGTGTGCTTGGAAGGGGGTTTAGCTCCCAAAATTGCAACCAAACATCAGCTTATAGGCTGACCAGTATCTGGGGTGTGTGCACATTGTGTGGACACAATGTGAACTATTTTTGTTCATAATAGTGGCTGTTATTTGGGGGGCTTAACAAGGTGTTTGGCTGTGGTTTTTGTAAGGTTAGGAGAGTGTTTCAGTGGAAGGATGAGAAGAAGGGGTACTGCTGGAATGTGGAGAGCAAAGTTTTGAGGGTTTTTAAGAGTTATCTAAGGGGGATTGAGTGTGGTAACCCATTAGGGACTGCTCACATGATGTGAGGGTTGAGTGTAGGTTAGGTTAAGTGTTAGAGGGCTAAATGTGATTGAAAGATAGATAGGAAGAGATAGGGTGGCTGCTAGGATATGACCTAGGATGGTGTGATAGAGTGTGATGGATGTGAATGAGTATTAGGTCTTAGGTTTAGTACTTTCCTAGGCAAGTCACATGTGACTTGGGAATTAGGAAGAAGGATTTATTTGGGCTGCCATGGGGTGTATTTTAAAGTAGTTATTGACTAGATAACATTAGTTTATAGCATGCCTAATCCTATGTTCTTGCTAACACATTGATACCTTTACAACTAGATACTTACTCCTAAGTATCATTCTAATTAACACCTACATAAGCATATATAAATGAATGATGGAAATGATGACACTAATGTATATCATTTAAAGAATTAAGAAGGGCAAAATATGGGAATGGGCTTTACACATGATGGTTGGGTGCAGGCGCAGGCTTGCGGATCGACGTGCAAGAGTGGGCATTCGGGTTAGGATGGGACCTTCGTATTGTGATGTAGCATTCGAGCCGGGATGTAGCCCTCGGACTGAGTTTATAAGGCCTTCAGTTTGTAAGACCTTCGAGATGTATTTGTAGGCCTTCGAGACAGAATAATATTTACCTTTTACAAAAATAAATAAATTATATATATATATATATATATATATATATTGGAAAAGGTAATTTATTTATTCTGTGTTTTGGTCCAACAAGACCTTCACACCATATACTTTACATCCGACTCAATGTTGTACAAAATCTCATCCGGGGAGGATGCATGACTCTAAAAAACACGATTATTGCATTCTCTCCATATATGCCACACGCTTGCTGCTAATCCGATTCTGGCTGATCTAACCCATTGGCCACCCTGGCTATTATTTTTCTCTATCCGCTCCATCTCCTCCCTAAGCGTCTTGCCTCCACTATAGTTTATTTGGAGTGCTCTGTATTGTCGGTGCCAGATGTACCCAGATAATGCACACTGAAATAAGAGATGATTGAGGGTCTCCGTAGCATTTTGTCAGTATGCAAATGTGTCCCTGTACCATAATGCCCATTCTCTCCAGTCTTTCCAGGGTGAGAAGTCGATCCTTTACTGCTTTGTGTATGCAAAGCTTCATCTTATTGGCCAAGACTTTAACCCATATGAAGTCGGCAAACATTTCCTTCAGTTGCTGGGTTCGGATATGTTCATACGCTATGAAGACCTTGAAACAGCCGTTCGGGGAATTATCCCATGTCCATCTATCACATCTGTTTGCTGAGTGGATGATAACTCCTCGAAATTCCTGTGCAAGTTGTCCGCCTGCAAAATGCCCATCCAGTTGCCACTCTTCCCCTCGAATGAGCGTGCTCACCATTTCCTCCTTCCCCACCAACTCTAACTGGTGCCACCCGATCCTCTCTACAAGACTCTGGTGATTAAGCCAAGGGTCGAACCACATATGTGTATCGCTTCCATTACTAATTTCACTTGTGATGAACGGTTTAATCCTGTGCCTATAACGCATGATGGGTTTAAATGTCACTGAGTGATTGTTGTCTGCCTTGAGCGTCCAAAAAATAGCATTTTTCACATATCTGTTATACATCCAGGTTGCCTATGATGACCGTCCCTGGAGAAAATTCCAGGTCATCTTCATTGCTGCCAAGTCTTTTTGGGAGAGTAATAAACATAGCCCCACTTTTCCTTCTCCTTTAGGACGACAGAAATCCCTCCAGGCAATAGCATGTATGCCCCCTCTTCAAATAAAATTAGTGCACATCTTCTCCACCTTTCTGATCGTAGCAGCCAGAAGTAGAATGGTCTAAAGCCAGAATGAGGATATGGCCATAACCACTGATTTGACTAACTCAATACGCCCGCCAAACAATAGGCACTATGTCAGCCAGACCTCAATACGACACTGTACATACTCCGCCAGGCTCTGACATTCCTGATGCCGAGCATAATTTACTGACAATGGCAAGCCTAAGTATTTTATTGGTAACGTGCCCCTCTCTATTTTTATGTTGTTTCTCAGCTCATCCTGACTCTGACAGTGTATACTAAAGTAAATTTTGCTCTTGTCTTTGTTCAACTCCAACCCTGTTAACTGTCTGAATTCAAGCAAAAGTCACACTATAGCATTCATACCCCTGGGTGTTGGTACTAAAAATACTAGTAAATCATCCACATATATCCGGTGAGAGACAATAGGCTCCGTGTTCCTGTATAACAGGATGATCTGCTTGCTATGTATTGCCATGTCCATCAAACAAGAGAAGAATTCCATCACCAGAGAAAATAAATAGGGGGACAACGGGTCTCCCTGCCTCAGACCTCGATTTCTTTTAAAGTATCCATAAGGCTGCCTTTTTATGAGGATGGAGAAGGAAGGAGTCGAGATACATTCCCGAATCATTTTGACCCATTTGATATCGAATCCCATAGCCAACATTACCTGACAAACAAACCCCCTATTTACCGAGTCATACGCCTTTCGCAGATCCAACTTCATGCACGCCTTCCCACTACCTGTTTTGTTGAAATTTTTGACCATCTCATGTGCCAACATTCTATTTTTTGCGATCGACCTGCCTTTGATGAACGCAGCCTGGTTAGCTGATATTAGTCCTTGCATGATCCCCTCCATACGCCGACACATGATGGACGTGATAATCTTGTACAAATAATTACACCAGGCTATGGGACTAAAATCTGATAGTAAGGTAGCGCCCTCCTTCTTCAGTATGAGAGTAAGGAACGTGTGATTCAGTTACTTCACGAGCCTCCCATTAGTGAAGAAGTCATGCACAACAGATAGAATCATATACTTTAAATCCTCCCAGTGTACTTTAAAAAACTTACTATTAAATCTGTTCGGTCCCGGAGCTTTATCCGGGTCAGCCTCCTTTATAATTGTTTCCACTTCCTCCATCGAGACTTTCGCTAATAGGTGTTGGCTTACGACTGTAGACACCAGTCTTTTGTACATGAGCTCCGAAAAATCACTGTCGTAAACAGCCTGGTTGTAGAGCTTCGTAAAGAACTCTACCTCCTAAATTTCTTGTGCCGATGATACCTCATTTCCATCTTTATTAATCAGTTTTGAGATTGAGTTTTGATGTTGCCTTGTCTTGATGATATCGTAGAAGAACTTGGAACATTTGTCTCCATCCTTTAGCCACTCATATTTCGTGTTTTGACTTAATTGGACCTCTTCCACCTGCAGCGCCGTCCGGACCCGACATAGGAGATGATGGTTACGATCTGCTAACTCCTGGTCCTGTAGAGATGAACGCAGCCGTTCCTGAACCCGTGCGAGTTCTTCTCTGTTGCTTTTTAATTCCATACATGGATGATTGGCCTTCCATAGCTTCAGCACGCATTTGATTCCCTTTATTTTGTACACCAATATGTACTGTGCATTACCGCTCACATGTGTTTGTATGGCCACCTTAACATCTTCTGCATATCCTGGCTTTAATGGCCAGAAGTTGTTATATCTGAACGGTCGACCCTGACTAGTAGACGATGATACCAGCTGTACCAGTATTAGGGAGTGATTACTCATAGCTGGGCAAGACCTTCTGCGGCCACCGTCGAAAACTTCTTTAACCACCTCCCATTCCCGATGGATCTGTCTAACTGACAAGCGATACGGTTGCATGTCGCCCTATTGGACCATGTCCACATGTGTCCAGTCCTCTCCAGTCCCTTCAGGCTAGCCTGCAAAAGGTATTATGTCACGTCCCAGTCCCAAAATATCGAGGGACTAGCTTCGTGGCAATGACCAGCAGCACAACTCCAATGGGCAAATCCAATTTAATGAACCCATTAGAGTGCACTTAATCTATAATAAATATCAAAGCAATCTAGACATCTATCATCGAATAATTCTAATCTCATCTATAGAAAGAAACATAACTAAATATGATAGACTAATCAAGATAATAGATAAAGGAAATAGTCCATCATTAAGTCAATATTTATAGTGTCTCGGGGAACAACCCGATAAAATAAGTCAATACATAAGTCCATGAGTCAAGATATAAAAATAACTGGAAGCATAAATAACTGAGTATGTAACAGAATACTCAGGAGAAATCCTCTGGCACAACCTCATCTTTTAGTGCTAGTACTGCTCCAGCGTCAGCCCATGTCCCGTATATCTCGGGGTAATCCTCCTCTATTGTACCTGGGGACATAATCCGGATCCAGGTCCTCAGGGGACATAGAAAGGTACAAGAATAACTCAAGCCAAATGAAATACAGTATAAAAATAGGTCCTCAGGACAAGCTATATAACCAGCTAAGTGAAATACAAATGAGAGCATCACTAGTACTCAGGCTGAGACCACAACAAGCTCTGTGTCGGGGAGCCGGTAGCAGTAATATCACGTAATGGGCCAAGCTCTGGAACAGAGACTAAAGCACCTCAATAATAAAGTATATATGTATATAATCAGCCTGTAGCATGTGTGTCTCTTCCTACCCAATGTAATCACACATCTCATGTCCACGACATCTCATGTCTATAACACACAAGATCATGACCTCTAACTAGTACAACGAGTCATAATGATATATATGTATATGCAAGTCTTATGTCACAAATCATGTAAGCCTATACAGAATCACCAATCCATTCCGCTCAAGCGGACATCTGATTCAAACGACGAAAGTGCAAAGCCCCTACCAGCTTTGCTCAGCGATAAGACTCATTTGAGGCAAAGGATTTTCCGACTTGGCCCTTCAGGAGTTCCGACTTAGGCTTTCAGAGGCTCGCTCAGAGTATCACTTGGCCGAGGTGAATCCTCGCTAAGGTGGGTGGCTACGATAAACTTGTCTTTGCTTAGCCAGCACACTTAAAATATGGACGATACATGCTAGTCGCTAGGTGAATCACCCCCTGCATGCTAATAAGGATATAACGTACCAAGCTAAGGGAATAATCCTAACTTGTATTGCTTGTGTTAGAGCATGAAAATAAAACTTTGCTTATATATGGACCCTCGCATGCTCCCTTTGCCTTGTGCAACTAGACCCCGCTATGCCTTGAGTAGAACGATATACGTATACTCTATAGTGCACTGTTCACTTGCTACACTGTACGGCCCTAGATTATGTCGCTCGGTATGTCCCTTTACGGTTTCACTCCTCGGCTTACCCTTAGGCCCAAGCCAACGTAAATGCTTATGTTTTCATAAAAATGCATGCTTGCCTGCTTATATATTAACTTGTAATGTTACCTCAATCCAATACTTGCCACAATGAAACATATGCCACAATCAAGTAATACTATCGCGTATCGTGCATGCATCTTGTTATCCAGAAAACTATCAAATAGTTCTTTTGTGCAATATGAACCTGCAAGTATTCGGGACCGTTAGGTCGCCAAGGCAATCCCCAAACCAGGAGAATACATCAAGGCAAGTTGTACACTGAACGAGAATTATGTCAAGCAAATCAAGTAACACAGCTCGTGGAGCAATACTCGTTCAGAGCAAGAATCAATATTCAAACATCTCGTGTATCTCGTGCATCTCATAAATCTGAAGTGACCCAAGACTTGCATGTCGGGGACAACTTGTGCACAAGGTCATAGTTCTGCGGACGGTCGCTGGGGCATTGGCACCGATCCGATCCGGGCGGAACTCCAATATATTGTCCACTGTACTGGTCGAGATGGATTATAGCGTACCCTGTACTTTCGTTGCATACCATCCTCGCCAGTGACTAGTCGTCCTTTATAGCTATGTCAGCGACAATTATTCATATAGATAAGTCATCATCGCTTAGCGGCTATCCGCGTGCGAGTTATTGCATTGCATCCAGAAATTGGGAAACACCTAAACGAATTGAATCTTTAGCATAACACACTTATACATATGGAACACTTGAACATCCTCTGCAACACTTCTGGATGACCTGTATACTCGTGCACCCGAACCATAATCTTGTTAACTACACTTGTGTCTGCATATGTTAATTGCCCCTGGACTTTATTATATATGCTCGTGCTTGTTTTAACTTGGTTTGCCTTGGACAGGGAAGGACAAATGGTAAGTTGGTAAGTCTCGTCGTGTTTCCTCTTATATCGTACGACGCACTGTCACACGAGTTAGGCTTTTCCTAAATACAATAAAACTGATCCTAAGGCAAGATTAGAAAGATAACCTAATAGATGGTGCACGAAACCTATATAACGTGTTTGGATTTGTCAAGCGGGCGAGTAGCCTCCCCACTAGTGCATTCATGTACTGATAACCCACCAGATTGCTTGTAGGGTGCGGGAGAACCTCGTTCGGTGCGGATGTCCCCTTCGTGTGTGCTAAGGCATGGAGTTCACCCTGGAGCCTTGGAGCGTTGCATCCAGAACTAAACCACATATACAAGACATAATATTGGAACATCGCCTATACATCATTCCACAAATGTAGCCACTTGGCACACTTTTACTGTTTCAGAGAGAGGCTTGAGCGACTTGTAATCTCGTCCTAGCACCGCCTGTAACACTTATTCAATATTAATAAATAGTTTAGTTTACTTCTATACTTGTGTTATTCAATGCTTTCGCTATTGACGACTCTGTGAACTTGTTACCAATCGTCTATGCGTTTATTATTCCGCTGCACTCGGACAATCTGTGCGACTCTATGGCTTAGACCTCTTACCACCTGCATGGACCACGGCCTTGAACGAACGCTGCTTACGCTCGTGTGGTATCACGCCCAGATGGGTCAAGCGATCATCATGCAGGAACGCTGGTGCGGTGATTCATGCCTAGCGGGGACGGCCGATTGCCTGTGGGAGATCAGGGCGTGACATATTGGTATTAGAGCATGGCTTTACGCTTTTGGACTTTGTTTCAATTTTCTTATTTTTGAAAGCTCGTTCGTGGGTTATGTGCATACGCTCTCTCTCAATGTCCCATCAGAATATTCCAAACAACAAGTCTAAATACTTTCAAAAGTGCATGTGAATGGTATGATTGCTTGTATAAAATTTTAATACGAAGGCCTTTGTGCCAATCTACGCTAGACTTGTGGGATTAGACTTGTGCTAGAATTTGCAAGATATGTGCGAACCCGAATGCCTATACGTGATTATCCAACTGGTTAGTGTGCGGGATAGAATATAGCCCGAACGGTTAGCTATGAACACAGCCTTTCGGCTAAGTTGTGTAGAGTATCGCGTGCCAAGACCCTTTGCTGCAAGCTAGTTTGCTAACGAGAAGGGGATATCGTTCGGAAATAAGATAAGTCAAGTATCGTGCAGGAAATTCTAAGGAAAACTTGGTGAATATGCTAGCTATAATGCGAACACGATTGATGATTTAATTGGGTGACTCGATTCCGAGTAGTGTATGGATCATTTAGAAATATTCAAACGGATTCATAGGTCTCGTACGATAGTCGGATTGAACGATTGGAGAATGTCTTGAATAAATGATAAGGCTTATATCAAATTAGGATTCATGAAAATGGAAATCGATATCTCGGTTAGGAAAACTTGTTGGAAACTTGGAGGATCGTGCGAGCAATTTCGGATTGAAATCAAACTTGAATACAATATCGCTCAAATAGAAGTGTAAGCAATAAAAAATTTGACTTGGAGTTTGGAAGAACGATCTTAAAATTAAGTTTGAAAAGATAACCTTCAAAATTAGTCCCAACGAGAACGATTATCCTGCGGGAACGTCGACGTGGTAATTTCACGTACGGCGGGGATAATCGAACTCACGCGAACATATTCGGTGATTATTCCAAACAAACTTCACGAATAGAACATATCAAAAATGGGATAGACTTTGTCTTGAATATTTGAACTTAGTTATTTGAGGAATCCAAAAAGTAGACTATGGATTTATCGAACGGTAACATTGAAGTTGGATGATTTTACTAGACGAATTATATTCACTTCATGAACGAACATGACTTGATGGATTATATATATATATATATATATAACTTGGCTGGAGCAAACGTAAAATGATAAGGTGTCTCAATCGTACTGAAGATAACCATATTGTTCGACGTTCTTGTCTTGTGCGAGCGTAACTCTATCCCCGTGCATGCATCATATCCGGATTAGGACGATTATCCAGCGGAAGCGTTGACGTGGTAATCTCACGTCCAACGAGGGTGACCGAACTTGCGGGAGACCAGAGCATGACAACTGAATGATCGTCATGACTTGTGGTTCGACACGATAAGACAAATTTGAAAATTTAAGTGAATCAGAAATATTTCAGGGATAAGTTAGCCTAAAACTTGGAATTATAATCTAAGGTTTAGAATTGAATCTTGGTTTGGTGATCTAGACTTGGAATGGATATGGATTCTATTGAATATACTTGAGGAGATATACTATGCAAATCATTAGGCTTGTCTTGCAATTTGGATATATCGTGAATTTTATTGAACGGACTCGAACCCTGTATAAACGAACATGTTAATGAGAGTAGGAAAATATGTGCTCAATGTTTAGAAATCTGAGTGAGACGAGCTTGGGTAGAATACCCCGTGCAAATGAACAATGGTTTGTCACCACCCCATTTCCAGAGCCGAGTATTTTTTTTATTTTTAATTTAGTTAATTGTGGATTATTTATATTTAATTGTATTTATATTTAATTATTGATTGTATTATATTTTTTATTGTTTATTTTAGGATTTTGGCTAGCCTGGACCCATGTCAGACCCTAGTGGACCCATGTTCGACCCAGCCCACACCCTTGTGAGAATTATTTTGGGGTTTAGATTTATTATTTTATTTTTAGGAGGTTAGTTGGAGAGATTTGGAACTAGTTTGAGTGCTTTTGGAACCCGGAACCCGAAACCAAGTCATGTAGGGGCATTTTGGGCATTTGGAAACTTGGCAACCCCTTTATTCATGCTCCCACCCGACCAAACCCCCATTCCCGCAGCATACACAGCAGCCCCCATCCCCTTTTCTTCTTCTTCACTTCTTCTTCTTCTCTACTCCTTCTTCTTCTTCATTTCTTCTTCCAATTTTTTACTTCAAGTAAGTTTTCTTCTTTTTCTTCTCTTCCTTCTTCCATTTCTTACTTTCATGTGAACCCTAACCCTACATTCTTCTCCAACCTAGGTGGGTAGAGCTTAGATTTGGAGTTGGAGCTAGATTTGGGAGCTTGGAAGCTTGATTTGGAGGATTTGGAGCATTTTGGAGATTTTGGCTTGGGATTCCAACTCCCAAGAGGTAAACCCTAATTTTCCCCCTTGTAATTATTTTTATATAGTGTAATTAATAGTTTAGAACCTTTCTAGACCCTTAGGCTACCCGTGGGAGAAAGTTGGAACTAGTTTGGTTGGGTTTAGAGACTTTAACATTAGGTTTTGTGTCAATTTCGGGTGGAATCCGAATTTGGCCCAATTTTGGGTGATGCCCTAGGTTAGATGGACCTAGGTAGACATTGTCGAGTGTCTTGAGGGTGAGTGCGTGTCTCCGTTCGGACACGGGAAGCCGCGTTGCGGAGAAACGGGCGTTTCGGGCAAATTTGGGGCTTTTCGTCGTCGCCGATTCTAAGTGCGTGTGTGTTTCCACCACGGACCTAGAATCGACGCGGGAGCACATTTTCTAGGATCTAGACATCGTGTAGAGCGCGTGAGTAAATTTTGGGCCGATTCTGAGTTCGTTTGGTGTGCGTTTCAGGAGGTTTTCCGAGCCGCGCACCACGTGTTCGTCGAAATGACCGAACGGCCATTTCGACTTGGTTTTCTCGTTTCGGGCTTGTGCGCGCGTTGGGTTAGTATCGGGGAGTGTGTGCTAGAGTTTTCGAGTTATATTTTATATATTTATAGGCGTTGGTGAGTGTCGGGGTCGTTGGGCGTGCGTAGGTGGGGCGTTGTGAGCGTTGTGTGCATCGTTGTGGTAGTGTTGTGTTTGTGTATATATGTCTCTATATATATATTTATTTGTGTGTGTGTTCCTATATATATATATATATATATATATATATATATATATATATATATATATATATATATATATATATATATATTTTATTTATATATATATATATATGTGTGGTTATGTGTTTGTGAGTGTGTTAGTGAGTGCTAGTGTATGTGTGTAGGTGAGTGCTTGTGTGAGTGTGTGCTAGTGTGTAGGTGAGTGTGTGTGAGTGTGAGTGTGAGTGAGTGCCTATATATATATATATATATATATATATATATATATATATATATATATATGAGTTTCAGTTTATGTATATATGTATTTATATATATATGTAGGAGTGTTTGTGTGTGGGGTAGTGTATTTGTGAGAGTGTGTGTGAGAGTGTGTGTGAGGGTGTGTGAGTGTGAGTGTGTGTGAGGGTATATGTATTTATGTTTGAGTGTGTGAGTGTGTATGTGTATATATATATAAATATATGAGTGTAGATATATATGTGTGTATATATATATATGTGTGTGTTTATATATGTATAGATATATGTGTGTGTGCTTATGTGTGTGTGTTGATAGTGTTGTGAGTGTGTGTGTGTATTAGTGTGTGAGTGTGCTAGTGTGTGTGTTAGAGTGTGTAGATGAGTATGAATATATATATAGATATCTAGTTATATATATATAGATGTATATATATGTATATATATATATATATATATATATATATATATATATATATATATATATATGTATATATATATAGGGGTGTGTGTGTGTGTGTATGTGAGATGAGAGGGGGGGGGCAGAACCTGCTGCAGCAGCAGCAGAATCAGCAGCAGCAGTAGCATAGAGCACAGCAGCAGCAGTAACAGGTAGCAGCTGCAGCAGCAAATCCAGCATCAGTGGCAGCAGCATACGCAGTAGCAGCCGCAGCAAACGCAGCGCTAGCAACAGCAGCAAGCTCCAGAGTAGCGAGGGCTAGTGAGGGAGGAAGAGAGATTGATATATATATATATATGTTGATAGATAGATATATAAATAGATAGATAGATAGGTAAATAGCTAGATAGATAGATATATGAGATAAATAGATAGATAGACTAATAGATAGATAGATAGGTATCTATAGATTTGTTAGATAGATAGTTAGTTAAATAGATAAATAGATAATTAGTTAGATAGATGCATAGATAGATAAATAGGTATATGTTAGATAGATCAATAGATATCTCTAGATAGGTAAGTATTAGATAGATAGTTAGATACTTAGATTGATAGATAGACATAAACATAGATAGGTAAATATTTAGATAGATAGATAGATAGATTGATAGATAGCTAAATATTAGATAGATAGTTAGATATCCATATCTATATGCATAGTATATATATATAGATATATACATAGCTAGATAGATAGTTAGATATCTAGGTATAGATATATATATTTATGTGTATAGGTAAGATAATGGGTATGAGTATATATGTGTGTGGATATATATGTATATAGGTAGATACCTATTTAGATATATATATATATGGTAGATATCTATATTACCTAGCCTAGGTTAATAACTAGGTGCATAATTAGTAGCTAGATAGCTAGTTAGAGGAGTTTAGAGCGGTATCTCAATACCTTGAGATACCGAGGTATCTCAATACCTTGAGATATCCAAGGTATTGAGTTTCGAGCGGGGTTTTTGAGCAATAGCCTAGGAATAGTATTGGAGTAATTTTTATATGTATATGTGTATATATTTACGCGTGCTAGCATAGGTTTTAGCGGGTTTAGGCGGGGTGCGTAGCCTAGGTTGAGGTATCGGATACCGAGGGTATCCCGGTATCTCAAGGAGGCGAGTTTGTGAGTTTTCTAGCTTAATGACCTCGGTTTGACCTAGAATTTCAGGAGCACCCTAGTTTGACCCAGACTTGACCGTAGTTGACTTGGTTGACCGCCAAAGTCAACTTTTGACCTAGTTTTGACCCAGAGTTGACTTTTTGGACCCAGAGTTGACTTTTTGACCCAGATTTCACCGGTTTGACCCGTTTGACCTAGAACGACCCTAGAAGCCTATTTTTAGTTATTTTATATCTGTTTAACTCATTAGAACACTGTTTAACCTTGTTTTTCGTATTAGGTCCTTGCGACATCGGTTCGGATCGCCAGTTGCTCAGGACGTCAGGCGAGTACATTCTCTGATAGTTTTTATTATTTGATGATTATTATGATTCAGCTTCTAGTATAGTATCATCTGATTATTCTGGCACAACACGGGACACTGATTGATATTTCTGGATTCATTTACTTGCGACACGTACATTTCATATTTCTGGCCTCTATTCTGGAATCACTACTGGCATCACCTACAGGCATCATTCATGTTCAGGCTGGACTCATCTTGATTTGCGTGTCGGGTCTTGGATCCACTTGTATTAGTCGGGGCAGGGAAATACTCGAGTAGACATGTAAACATTCCTATCTGGCATCATCAGGAATCACTCCCTCTGGTCTAATCTGGAATGATAGCAGCCGCGCACCCAGTGCGCGGTGAGCCGTACTTACCCCTAGCCGTTTACATGTCGAAACAAGTATTTCAAAGACATCGAGTTCATTCTTTATAGTCTGGACTCTCATGCATTTCTTGACTTGTCTCACCTACATGTTTCTGGACTTGACTCACTACATGTTTTTTATGCTGGACTCACTACACGTTCATGTGCACAGACTTACTCTTAGTGTAGATTTCTTGTATCTTGCAGTTATTACTATCTTGCTCTGATATCCATGCATCTTTACCTTTATGCACCAGTTATACATATTTCCTTGTTTCATACTTGCTTCATTCTTCTTGCTACTTGCTATAACTGTTTTATAGTTTTTATCATTTAAATGGAACTGCTGTTAGAGATGTACTTGCTCCAATCCTGACTGGACATATTTTTCAGAGTATCCGGAGGATTGGTGTCCGACGTTTTATGGACCTGAGCCTGTCGTTGGTGCAGACAGGGACCCTCTAGTTTAGGGGTGATTTCCGGGTTGGTAGCCGGGATCACTGGGACTTTGTTGTTGTTTTTATTAGCTTTTAGCACCGGATTTGTCTCCGATTTTAGATTGTGACCTTGTTTGTATATTATTTTGGATATTGTTGTATTATTATTTGATGTTGTGGTTGTTGTAGTAGTTGTTGTTGGTTAGACTTTATAGTTGTTAGATCTCTGTGTTATCTTATCGTGCTTAGATTCGTGATTGAGTACTTGATTATCATTGTGATATTTGCTCCTCCGTTTGGAGTTGAGATCTTGACAGGTTTATATTGTTTGTGTGGTTGCCCTCCTTTTGGAGAGGTCATGGCCGATTTTTGTGTGAGATTATTATTTAGTTAGTTGACCTAGACAGCGTTCTACCGCCGATGCTGCGGCGTAGGCTGGACGTACCCACGACTCATGTCCGATTTTCCGGGTGCGGGTCGTGACACGTTTTTGGTGGCGGCCCCATGCAGGTCTCGATTCGCAATTAGTGCGATGTCGTGGTGGTACAACAACTTAGTTGTACTGCTGCGAGCCTGCTATAGGATCTAGGATCTAGGATCTAGGATGAGAGTGTACTCAATCACGACTAGGAACAATTCAAATCTAATTATTCTGAAATTGTTTCTTTTGAAATATTACTATCCTTCTTTGATGATATCGTATCTTACGCCGTATTAACTTCTTTTGATCTGTGTTCAGGATGCCTCCGAAGACACGATCCCATCGTACCGTTCCAGCAGTTGCCTCGGAGAGGTCTGCTACCTCTCGTCCAGCTCGTATTCAGGCAGCTGCTACCGCTCCACTCACCACTCCTGCGGTTGAGGGAGCATCTGCTTCTTTCGGGGATCCTCCTTCATCTGTCGATCCGAGGACTACCCCAGTCGTTCCGGTGGTTCCTCCACCACTTCCTGCTCCAGTAGATGCCACGCAGTTGTTTGCGTTCTTCAGGGAGATGATGGACGCGCAGCACCGTCAGGTGGATGTGATGAGATTGGGCATTGAGAACGTCCACCAGGTGGCCATGACGGCAGTGGATAGGGTGGCACAGAATCAGCCACAGGCAGATCAGATTCAGCATCCGAGGCCAGGCAGTATTATTGACTTCCAGAGGATGCGGCCCAAGGAGTTCCGTGGTACAGAAGGGATCCTGTACGCAGATGACTGGATAGAGCAGATTGAGGGCATCTTCAGGCTGGCGCAGATTCCAGACAGCATGCAGATAGAGGCAGCGGGCAGTCAGATATTCGACCTCGCCTTGACATGGTATCGCACAGATACGAGGATTGAGGCGCCAGGGCTTACTTGGAAGGCTTTCAAGAGGCTTTTTAAGGAGAAGTTTTTTTCAGATATGGCGCTCAGTGCTTTGGAGAGCCAGTTCGAGGCACTCGTCCAAGGGAGCATGACAGTGGACGAGTACGCAGCGGAGTTCTGCCATCTGGGCAGATTTGTAGATGGCTTGAGTGAGGCAGCCAAGGCGAGAAAGTTTCGCAAGGGCTTGGTTATGGCGGTCAAGTCTTTGACCAGGAGCGACCGCGAGGCGACTTTTGAGCAGATAGTAGGAGATGCTCAGAGAGCAGAGGATGACTTGGAGCTCAAGTCCAAGAGAGGCAGGGATGATTCAGGCAGTGCCAGTGGTAGTGCGGGACCAGCTAAGCGTCCCTATGTGCAGAAGGCAGCGCAACAGGGTCAGGATCAGAGGGTGCCCACTTGTGCCTACTGCAGGAAGGCAGGACACACCTGGGATGTTTGTAGGTGGAGGCTGAAGGTGTGTTTGTTCTGTGGATCCGCTGCTCACCAGATGCGAGATTGCCCCACTGCACCTCCATTGGGTGAGCACAGGATCAGAGAGTTGGAGCTAGGCCATCTGTGGCATAGCATCATGCCCCGCACCAGCAGAGGGATACACCCAGCAGGGCAGGGCTTATGCGTTGACGGTCGAGGAGGCCGATGCTACGGATGTCGGGTTAGCAGGTCTGTCTCTTATTTCTTCTTCCTGTCCTTTCCATTCCTTGTGGTGTGCTTCATTAGTACCTGTTAGACTTTTTGTGCTGTGGTAGATAGTTTAGTGACCCTGATTAAGACTGTGATAACACGACCAGTAGGACCTTGATCTTGTATGTTGTTTAGGTAGAATTTCTTGACTGTGCTTGTTGGGGGTTTGACCTAGAGAGAGTGTGATTGACTTTAAATTTCGAGGACGAAATTTTCTAAGAAGGATAGGCTTGTCACCACCCCATTTCCAGAGCCGGGTATTTTTTTTTTATTTTTAATTTAGTTAATTATGGATTATTTATATTTAATTGTATTTATATTTAATTATTGATTGTATTATATTTTTTATTGTTTGTTTTAGGATTTTGGCTAGCCTGGACCCATGTCAGACCCTAGTGGACCCATGTCCGACCCAGCCCACACCCTTGTGAGAATTATTTTGGGGCTTAGATTTATTATTTTATTTTTAGGAGGTTAGTTGGAGAGATTTGGAACTAGTTTGAGTGCTTTTGAAACCCGAAACCCGAAACCAAGTCATGTAGGGGCATTTTGGGCATTTGGAAACTTGGCAACCCCTTTATTCATGCTCCCACCCGACCAAACCCCCATTCCCGCAGCATACACAGCAGCCCCCATCCCCTTTTCTTCTTCTTCACTTCTTCTTCTTCTCTACTCCTTCTTCTTCTTCATTTCTTCTTCCAATTTTTTACTTCAAGTAAGTTTTCTTCTTTTTCTTCTCTTCCTTCTTCCATTTCTTACTTTCATGTGAACCCTAACCCTACATTCTTCTCCAACCTAGGTGGGTAGAGCTTACATTTGGAGTTGGAGCTAGATTTGAGAGCTTGGAAGCTTGATTTGGAGGATTTGGAGCATTTTAGAGATTTTGGCTTGGGATTCCAACTCCCAAGAGGTAAACCCTAATTTTCCCCCTTGTAATTATTTTTATATAGTGTAATTAATAGTTTAGAACCTTCCTAGACCCTTAGGCTACCCGTGGGAGGAAGTTGGAACTAGTTTGGTTGGGTTTAGAGACTTTAACATTAGGTTTTGTGTCAATTTCGGGTGGAATCCGAATTTGGCCCAATTTTGGGTGATGCCCTAGGTTAGATGGACCTAGGTAGATATTGTCGGGTGTCTTGAGGGTGTGTGCGTGTCTCCGTTCGGACACGGAAAGCCGCGTCGCGGAGAAACGGGCGTTTCGGGCGAATTTGGGGCTTTTCGTCGTCGCCGATTCTAAGTGCGTGTGCGTTTCCGCCACGGACCTAGAATCGATGCGGGAGCATATTTTCTAGGATCTAGACATCGTGTAGAGCACGTGGGTAAATTTTGGGCTGATTTCGAGTTCGTTTGGTGTGCGTTTCAGGAGATTTTCCGAGCCGCGCACCACGTGTTCGTCGAAATGACCGAACGGCCATTTTGACTTGGTTTCCTCGTTTCGGGCTTGTGCGCGCGTTGGGTTAGTATCGGGGAGTGTGTGCTAGAGTTTTCGAGTTATATTTTATATATTTATAGGCGTTGGTGAGTGTCGGGGTCGTTGGGCGTGCGTAGGTGGGGCGTTGTAAGCGTTGTGTGCATCGTTGTGGTAGTGTTGTGTTTGTGTATATATGTCTCTATATATATATTATTTGTGTGTGTGTTCCTATATATATATATATATATATATATATATATATATATATATATATATATATATATATTCTATTTATATATATATATGCGTGGTTATGTGTTTGTGAGTGTGTTAGTGAGTGCTAGTGTATGTGTGTAGGTGAGTGCTTGTGTGAGTGTGAGTGTGAGTGAGTGCCTATATATATATATATATATATATATATATATATATATATATATATATATATATATATATATATATGAGTTTCAGTTTATGTATATATATATTTATATATATATGTAGGAGTGTTTGTGTGTGGGGTAGTGTGTTTGTGAGAGTGTGTGTGAGAGTGTGTGTGAGGGTGTGTGAGTGTGAGTGTGTGTGAGGGTATATGTATTTATGTTTGAGTGTGTGAGTGTGTATGTGTATATATATATAAATATATGAGTGTAGATATATATGTGTGTATATATATATAGATGTGTGTTTATATATGTATAGATATATGTGTGTGTGCTTATGTGTGTGTGTTGATAGTGTTGTGAGTGTGTGTGTGTATTAGTGTGTGAGTGTGCTAGTGTGTGTGTTAGAGTGTGTAGATGAGTGTGAATATATATATAGATATCTAGTTATATATATATAGATGTATATATATGTATATATATATATATATATATATATATATATATGTATATATATATAGGGGTGTGTGTGTGTGTATATGAGATGAGAGGGGGGGCAGAACCTGCAGCAGCAGCAGCAGAATCAGCAGCAGCAGTAGCATAGAGCACAGCAGCAGCAGTAACAGGTAGCAGCTGCAGCAGCAAATCCAGCATCAGTGGCAGCAGCATACGCAGTAGCAGCCGCAGCAAACGCAGCGCTAGCAACAGCAGCAAGCTCCAGAGTAGCGAGGGCTAGTGAGGGAGGAAAAGAGATTGATATATATATATATGTTGATAGATAGATATATAAATAGATAGATAGATAGGTAAATAGCTAGATAGATAGATATATGAGATAAATAGATAGATAGACTAATAGATAGATAGATAGGTATCTATAGATTTGTTAGATAGATAGTTAGTTAAATAGATAAATAGATAATTAGTTAGATAGATGCATAGATAGATAAATAGGTATATGTTAGATAGATCAATAGATATCTCTAGATAGGTAAGTATTAGATAGATAGTTAGATACTTAGATTGATAGATAGACATAAACATAGATAGGTAAATGTTTAGATAGATAGATAGATTGATAGATAGCTAAATATTAGATAGATAGTTAGATATCCATATCTATATGCATAGATATATATATATATATATATATATATATATATATATATATATATATATATATATATATATATATATATACATAGCTAGATAGATAGTTAGATATCTAGGTATAGATATATATATTTATGTGTATAGGTAAGATAATGGGTATGAGTATATATGTGTGTGGATATATATATGTATATAGGTAGATACCTACTTAGATATATATATATATGGTAGATATCTATATTACCTAGCCTAGGTTAATAACTAGGTGCATAATTAGTAGCTAGATAGCTAGTTAGAGGAGTTTAGAGCGGTATCTCAATACCTTGAGATACCGAGGTATCTCAATACCTTGAGATATCCAAGGTATTGAGTTTCGAGCGAGATTTTTGAGCAATAGCCTAGGAATAGTATTGGAGTGATTTTTATATGTATATGTGTATATATTTACGCGTGCTAGCATAGGTTTTAGCGGGTTTAGGCGGGGTGCGTAGCCTAGGTTGAGGTATCGGATACCGAGGGTATCCCGGTATCTCAAGGAGGCGAGTTTGTGAGTTTTCTAGCTTAATGACCTCGATTTGACCTAGAATTTCAGGAGCACCCTAGTTTGACCCAGACTTGACCGTAGTTGACTCGGTTGACCGCCAAAGTCAACGTTTGACCTAGTTTTGACCCAGAGTTGACTTTTTGGACCCAGAGTTGACTTTTTAATCCAGATTTTACCGGTTTGACCCGTTTGACCTAGAACGACCCTAGAAGCCTATTTTTAGTTATTTTATATCTGTTTAACTCATTAGAACCCTGTTTAACCTTATTTTTCGTATTAGGTCCTTGCGACACCGGTTCGGATCACCAGTTGCTCAGGACGTCAGGCGAGTACATTCTCTGATAGTTTTCATTATTTGATGATTATTATGATTCAGCTTCTAGTATAGTATCATCTGATTATTCTGGCACAACACGGGACACTGATTGATATTTCTGGATTCATTTACTTGCGACACGTACATTTCATGTTTCTGGCCTCTATTCTGGAATCACTACTGGCATCACTCACAGACATCATTCATGTTCAGGCTGGAATCATCTTGATTTGCGTGTCGGGTCTTGGATCCACTTGTATTAGTCGGGGCGGGAAAATACTCGAGTAGACATGTAAACATTCCTATCTGGCATCATCAGGAATCACTCCCTCTGGTCTAATCTGGAATGATAGCAGCCGCGCACCCAGTACGCGGTGAGCCATACTTACCCCTAGCCGTTTACATGTCGAAACAAGTATTTCAAAAACACTGAGTTCATTCTTTATAGTCTGGACTCTCATGTATTTCTTGACTTGTCTCACCTACATGTTTCTGGACTTGACTCACTACATATTTTTCATGCTGGACTCACTACACGTTCATGTGCACAGACTTACTCTTAGTGTAGATTTCTTGTATCTTGCAGTTATTACTATCTTGCTCTGATATCCATGCATCTTTACCTTTATGCACCAGTTATACATATTTTTTTGTTTCATACTTGCTTCATTCTTCTTGCTACTTGCTATAACTGTTTTATAGTTTTTATCATTTAAATGGAACTGCTGTTAGAGATGTACTTGCTCCAGTCCTGACTGGACATATTTTTCAGAGTATCCGGAGGATTGGTGTCCGACGTTTTATGGACCTGAGCCTGTCGATGATGCAGACAGGGACCCTCTAGTTTAGGGGTAATTTTCGGGTTGGTAGCCGGGATCACTGGGACTTTGTTGTTATTTTTATTAGCTTTTAGCACCGAATTTGTCTCCGGTTTTAGATTGAGACCTTGTTTGTATATTATTTTGGATATTGTTGTATTATTATTTGATGTTGTGGTTGTTGTAGTAGTTGTTGTTGGTTAGACTTTATAGTTGTTAGATCTCTGTGTTATCTTATCGTGCTTAGATTCGTGATTGAGTACTTGATTATCATTGTGATATTTGCTCATCCGTTTGGAGTTGAGATCTTGACAGGTTTATATTGTTTGTGTGGTTGCCCTCCTTTTGGAGAGGTCATGGCCGATTTTTGTGTGAGATTATTATTTAGTTAGTTGACCTAGATAGCGTTCTACCGCCGATGCTGCGGTGTAGGCTGGACGTACCCACGACTCATGCCCGATTTTCCGGGTGCGGGTCGTGACATGGTTTGACCGTAGGAATTGGGACGAGCATCGTGCGACAAATTTGCATGATGAATCGTGTGCTTGAACTTATACCTATGACCTTGTGAGCTGACCTAGTAATTAGACAGACGACCCTGTGCTGAGTGAAAGAACCAGTGTGACCGACTTTATCATATTGCTTGAACAAGCTATAGAACTAGGGCAACAAGACTTAGGGTTAGACTTAGAACGATAACGTGTGCTATGTTTGACCCGAACTAATGAACGCTAGTCGGTTAATCGGATAGATCGTGCTTAACGGTAGTGCAAATACTTGATTTTCAGTTGGAATAGAAAATAATATAGAATTTAGTCGACCATGTCGGAAGTATCATCGTGATTCATAAAAACAATAACCCTTAAGATTTTTGCAAGTAGCTTGTCCGATTTTACTATCTCTAAGTTTGGTTGAATGCATATATTTGAGGGACTCCTTGAACGTGTGTACGATCCAAAACTCAATGATATATGAAACTCGAGTGCTAAGACTTTGCTATCGCCAAGTTGGTGACATGCATATGTTTGAAGGACACTTTGAATATGTGCATGATCCAGACTCGCGATATGTTAATCTCGAATGCTAGTACAAGTGAATATCCGCATGGACAAGTTTAATGGCTTGTATAAGTTTTCTCAGTCTTAGATCATCATTCAAGATGGATTATAACGTGTAACACCCTGTTCCGCTCAAGCGGACTGTCGATTCAAACGAAAAAAGTGCAATGTCCCGACCCGCTTTGCTCAGGCGTGAATACTCGTTTGAGGTAAAGGATATCCAGACTTGTCTCTATAGGAGTTCGGCTTAGGCTTACAGAGGCTCGCTTGACGTATCGCTCAACCGAGGCGAATCATCGCTAAGGTAGGTGGCTATGGTGAACTTGTCTTTGCTTAGCCAGTACACTTAAAATATGGAATGCTACATACTAGTCGCTAGGTGAATCACCCCCTGCATGCTGATAAAAATATAATGCACCTAGCTAAGAAAATAATCCCAACTCATATTGCTTGTGTTAGAACATGGAATTGAAATATTGCTTATATTCAGACCCTCGCATGCTACCCTAGATTATGTCACTCGGGAAGTCTCTTACAGTTTCACTCCTCGGCTTACCTTCGGACCCGAGCTAATGTAAACGATTATGTTATACAAATGCATGCTTGCCTGCTTGTATATTGCCTTGTTCGATGCTTGTCGCATAAACTATGCCTCAATTGTGTAACACTGTGCATGTCATGCATTCATCTAGTTCTCCTCGGAAGACTATCTAATAGTCGTTCCGTGCAAGAATGAACCTGCAAATATCCGGGACCGTTAGGTCACCAAGGCAATCCCTACACCAGGGGAATGCATCAAGGCAAGTTGTTCACTGAACGGGAATCATGTCAAGCAATTCAGAAAATACAGCTCGTGGAGCAATTCTCGTTCAGAGCAAGAATCAGGATTCAAGCATCTCGTGTACTCGTGTTCTCGTGTTCTATGTATCTCGTGAAATTGGAAGACCAATAATTGCATGTCGCGGACAACTCGAAAATGAGGTATAGTTCCACGGACGATCACCGGGGCACTGGGACCGCTCCGATCCGGATGAAACTCACGTATTGTCTCACGTACTTGGACGGGATAGTTTGTAGCGCCTCACGTACTTTCGTTGCATTCTATCCTCGTCATTGACTAAAATTGGTCCTTTATGGCTATGCCAGCGACATATGTCATATAGATAAGTCATCCTCGCTTAGCGGCTATCCGCGTGCGAGTTATTGTATCGCATCAAAAAGAACAACTGAACACCTGAATGATCATGATATAACAATGCTCGTGTTTGCATATGCTATTGCCTTGGTCTTCATTTATGAATGCTCGTGCTTAAATTAACTTGGTTTGCCTTGGACAGGGAAGGACAAATGGTAAGTTGGTAAGTCTCGTCGTGTTTCCTCTTATGTCACACGGCGCACTGTCACACGAATTAGGCTATTCAATCTTTGCCATAAAACTGATCCTAAGGCAACTAGAAAGACAATATAATAGTTGGTGCACGGAACCTATATTACGTGTTTGGATTTGTCGAGCGGGCGAGTAGCCTCCCCACCAGTGCATTCGTGTACTGATAATCCACCAGGTTGTTTGCAGGGTGCGGGAGAACCTCGTTCGGTGCGGATGCCTCCTTCGGCGTGCTAAGGCGTAGAGTTAACTCTGGAGCCTTGGAGTGTTGCGTCCGGAACTGAAGCACATATACAAGACATAATGTTGGAACATCGCCTGAACATCGTTTGTATCATTCCACAAATGTAGCGACTTGGCACGCTTTTTACTGTTTCAGAGAGAGAGGCTTGAGCGATTTGTAATCTCGGCCATACGCCACCTGTAACACTTGTTTATATTAATAAAAAGCTTGTTTTACTTCAACTTGTGTTATTCAATGCTTCCGCTATTGTCGACTCAGTGAACTTGTTATCGATCGCCTATGCGTTCATGATTCCGCTGCACTCAGACAATCTGTGCGACTTTGTGGCTTAGAACTCTTACCGCCAGCCAATAAACCACAGCCTTGCACGGAGCTGATACAGGAGCTGTACTGCTTTCCGAGGACGAGGTGTTAGCTGAGGACTTTTCCTGAGCATCTGAGTTTCATACTCATTATTTACTTTATTCAGTCATTTATATTTTGGTCTGTTGAACCATTGTATCAGATTTTATCGGGTTGTTTCCCGAAGTACTTTGTTGAGACTGGTTGATGATTTACATTTCTTATTTCTGTGGATCATATTTTATCTTGTATGGATGAGATTAGCTGTGACATATTATCGTAGACTTTATTTTACAGCTTAAGTATGCCCTGATGGATCCATTAAATTGGGTTTGTCCATCAGTGTGTGCTGCTGGCTATTGCCACGTGTCTAGTCCCTCGGTATTTTGGGACTGGGGCGTGACATAGTTTTTGTGGTGGCCCATGCAGGTCTACGACTAAATCGTTCAGTTTCAACTTAGGGACCGAGCAAGCCTGCACTAAGGATAGGATAAGTTATAGGATCTCATCCATTATTTGAACTATTTTTGAACTCTATATCGAACTCGAACTAATTACTTGATTTGCATCCTGTGTTGATTCCTCTGAGCGTTCTTATAGTTTATCTTTTGGTTGCAGAGTAATGGATCCAAGAGACGGAGATGAGAATCCCTTGGATACGCCACACGATATTGTGGTTACCTATGTAGATGGAGTGACACTAGAGAATGGAGGACAATCTTCTCAAGGTGATCAAGCCGGCCAGCCTAATTCAAGGTTCCGACGTGATGACATCCCACCTCCACAACAGTTCACTCCACCGATGCCTGTCTTTCCACCAGGGCAAGCCATGGACGGACATCAGATGTTTCAGATGATTTATGCCATGATGCAAGCCCAACAGCAGGTTCAACAAGAGGCACATCGTCATGAGGCAGAGTATTTGAGGACCAGCCTGGTAACCGCATTGGAGCAGTCAAACCCACCAGCTAGGCGACCAGCAACGGGGTCTATCACTGATTTTCGTCAGCTCAAGCCTCATACCTTTTCTCGCAAGGAGGGGCCAACTGAAGTTCATGAATGGCTCACGAACATACAACACAAGTTGGAAGCAGCTGAACTTCCGAGGAAGAAATAGATGACTGCTGTCATGATGCAGTTGACTGAAAATGCACATCATTGGTGGTTATCAGAAGAGAGGAGGCTCGGACAGGACCGAGTCACTTAGGAAGAGTTCTCCAGACTCTTCCAAGAGATGTATATCCCAGCAGTTGCACGGTCAGAACTCAGAGACAAGTTCAACCGCCTTATCCAAGGCAATATGTCAGTGGAAGAATACAACGCAGAATTCATTTGTCTGAGTCGCTTTGCCCCAACCCTGATCCCGACAGAAGAAGAGAAAGCTAAAAAATTCTTTGACGGACTGAAGTTCGAGCTCCAGAGGTTGATCGGATCTGTTGTACCTATATCGTACACCGACGTCCTTGCAGCAGCACGACGCATGGAGCGTGTCACTAGAAGGGAGTCAAATCTGAAGAGGCCAATCACATCAGCACCATCCAGGATATCACATGGGGATTCTGCAAAACGATCCCAGAGGAGTATGCCAGAGAGAGCAGCACACAGGGCCATATCTCTTCCTACTTGTTACCACTGTGGCAAGATAGGACACATTGAGAGAGAGTGCAGGCGCAAGTTGGGACTATGTCTGAGTTGCAGATCCAACCAGCATCTATCCAGGAACTGCTCTGAACGCAGAGAGGGAGCACCGAGACTAGCTTTACCTGCACCAAGGCCAGCTTATCCAGCAGTGGGAGCACCGCAGACGGGAGTTGGAGGAGTCAGACCAACAGCTCCAGGAGGATATCAGCAGAGACCACCATTGGCACCACAGGCAGCTCTATTTCAGCAGGCTCAGCAGCAGAGAGGTCCAGCTCAGGGACGAGGACAGGCATTTGCATTGGCTGTCGAGGAGGAAGCTACTGCAGGAGAGGTTATCGCAGGTACTATATTAGTAGCTTCATTACCAGCTATAGCTTTATTTGATTCTGGAGCATCGCATTCATTTATAGCAGCTAGCTTTGTAGCCACCCATAGAGTAGCTACCGTACCCCTTCCGAAGATTAAGAGAATTCTTACGGAAGGTGAAATTATCCCAGTTAGTGACCTCTGTAGATCATGTTCTGTAGTAGTCTGTGGAAGAGAGATGCGAGCTCAACTTCTGATCTTTTCCATGCCGGATTATGATATTGTACTTGGTATGAACTGGTTAAGTCAGTACCATGCGACTCTTGATTGCCGACTTGGACGGGTTATATTTAGACCACCTGGACTTCAAGAGTTTGAGTTTCTTCGGGGAGCTGTAGAGCAAGGAGTTCAGCCTACTCTTAGGGTACTATCTGTAGAAGGGGAGACAGGTTACCCAAGAGTCATATCAGAGTTTGTGGATGTATTTCCTGATGAACTTCCAGGTTTACCACCTGATCGGGAAATAGAATTCATAATAGACTTAACTCTAGGAGCAGAGCCTATCACTTCATCAGTATATCGACTAGCGCCTAAAGAGTTAGTAGAGTTGAAGGAACAAGTTGATGATCTTTTGGAGAAGGGCTTTATTCGACCCAGTGTTTCACCTTGGGGAGCACCCATACTATTTGTACCGAAGAAGGATGGAACAGTACGGTTGTGCATTGACTACAGGGCACTGAATGCTGTGACCATTAAGAACAGGTATCCCTTACCACGCATTGATGATCTATTCGATCAATTGAGTGATGCTCGGGTATTCTCGAAGATCGACCTTAGATTCGGCTATCACCAGATTAAAGTAAGGAATGAGGACATACCGAAGACAGCCTTCAGGACCAAGTATGGACATTATGAGTTCTTGGTAATGCCGTTTGGTTTAACCAATGCGCCAGCTGTGTTTATGAGTTTGATGAACAGAGTTTTTCATCAGTACTTGGATAAATTTATGGTTGTGTTTATTGATGATATTCTAGTATATTCCAAGAGCCACGAAGAGCATGAGGAGTATCTCAGAATTATGTTAGAGACATTGAGATAGGAGAAGTTATATGCCAAACTCAGTAAGTGTGAGTCTTGTATGGATAAAGTGCCTTTCTTGGGACATATCATCTCAGGAGAAGGACTTTCAGTTGATCCGGAGAAGGTTGCTGTAATAGAAACTTGGCCTACACCTACATCAGTTGCAGAAGTGAGAAGTTTTCTCGGACTTGCTGGATATTATCGGAGGTTTGTAGAAAATTTCTCAAGGATTGCGGAGCCTATGACGAAGTTGACATGTAAGGACCAGGAGTTTACATGGACAGAAGATTGCCAGAAGGCCTTTGAAGAATTGAAGAGGAGTTAACAACAACACCTGTCTTGACTCTTCCTTCAGGGTCAGGAGATTTTGTTGTTTACAGTGATGCGTCAGGTAGTGGACTAGGATGTGTTTTGATGCAATATGGCAAAGTCATCGCTTATGCATCGAGACAGTTGAAGGTCCATGAGAATAACTACCCAACGCACGATCTTGAGCTAGCAGCAGTTATATTTGCACTGAAGATTTGGAGGCACTATCTTTATGAAGAGAAGGTAGAAATCTTTACTGATCACAAGAGTCTGAAGTATATATATACTCAGAAGGAGCTCAACATGAGACAGAGACGTTGGCTTGAGTTGATGGTAGACTTTGATATAGATCTGCAGTATCACCCGGGAAAGGCGAATGTCGTAGCAGACGCGCTCAGCAGGAAGCCTACGGCTTATTTCTTGACGATGCAGCCTAAGCTATTGAGAGATCTACAGGAGCTTCAGATAGAGGTTGTTTTACCAGGACAGAGTGGCTTGCTGGCTAATCTCGAAGTTAAGTTGTCACTTGTGGAGAGGATTAAAGAGGCATTGCCCACGGATGCTAGATTTCGAAGACTTAAAGAGAGGACAGAAGCAGGCATGCAGACGGGACTTCGCATACATGAGGATGGGACATTAAGGTGTGAAAATCGCCTGTATGTTCCAAATGGAGAACTAAGACAGGAATTAATGACTGAAGAACATAGTTCTATGTACTCTGTTCACCCAGTAGGAACCAAGATGTACCGAGATTTGTGGCAGTATTATTGGTGGCATGGAATAAAAAGGGAGATTGCACGATTTGTAGCTAAATGTTTAGTATGCCAGCAAGTAAAGGCCGAGCACCAAAGGACTGCGGGTATGTTACAGCCGCTTCCTATACCAGAATGGAAGTGGGAACATATCACTATGGATTTTGTCACAGGATTTCCAAGGAGCCCCAGCGGAAAAGATGCGGTATGGGTTATCGTGGATCGACTCACTAAATCGGCACACTTCTTGTCATTTAGAGTTGGACAGTCCACAGAGGTACTAGCCGACATGTATATATGACAAATCATAAGATTACATGGAGTACCGGTTAGTATTGTGTCGGATCGAGATTCAAGATTTACATATCATTTTTGGCGAAGCATGCAAGAGAGTCTTGGCACCAGACTCAAATTCAGCACAGCTTACCATCCACAGACAGATGGTCAATCGGCACGCACGATTCAGATCTTGGAGTATATGCTGCGATCGTGTATGCTAGACTTTGGAGGATCTTGGGAAGATCATTTGCACTTAGTGGAGTTCTCTTACAACAACAGTTATCAGGCCAGCATCCAGATGGCACCATTCGAGGCATTGTACGGTAGAAAGTGCAGATCGCCGATATGCTGGAGTGACGTTGGTGAACGTCAAATACTGGGTCCAGAGTTGGTAATGCAGACAATGGAGAAGGTAAAACAAATTCAGAATCATCTTCGTACAGCTCAGGACAGACAGAAGCATTGGGCTGATACACACAGACGTCCCCTAGAGTTCAAAGAAGAAGAGCACGTATTCTTGAGAATTTCGCCCACTCGAGGTACTATTAGATTTGGGAGCAGAGGCAAGTTGAGCCCAAGGTACATCGAGCCATTTGATATTCTGGAGCGCATTGGTGAGGTAGCTTATTGTCTTGCATTACCTTCATCCTTAGAGGGAGTGCATGACGTATTCCATGTCTCACAGCTGAGAAGGTACGTGACCGACCCAAGTCACGTAGTCGATCATTCAGAGATCGCAGTGGGCCCTAGCCTTAGATATGAAGAACAACCAGTTGGCATACTCGACATCAGTGAGAAGACATTGCGAGGACAGACAATTAGACTGGTCCGTGTAGCTTGGAAATATCACTCTCCTGGCGAATCGACCTGGGAACGAGAGGATATTATGAGCCAGCGTTATCCTCACTTATTCGCGGATGCAGGTATAACTTAAGCATTCTTGTAATTTCCATAGTTCTTTCCTTTAGTAGTTTATTCTTTGATTGCGAGGACGCAATCCTCTTAAGGGGGGTAGATTGTCATAACCCTGATTTTTCAGAATATTTTAAAAATATTTTCTCATAATTTTCTGTAATTTTTTTGGAATTAAAACTAAGATATTTTGTGATTAAAAGATTTTTAAATAATGTTAATTAATATTAAAATATTATGAAAATAATATTTTCTAGTGTAAAATGAAAAACTAGACATAGGATAATTTTTTGGAAATTTATTGGACTCCGGAAGCATTTTTAAAGCCCTAGAAACTAAGTTATTTTTAAACCAAATTGAACCCTGACTGAACCCGGTTTATTTGGAAATAAACCGAACCGAACTGCTATCAAACCAAACCGAACCAACCCAGCCCTTAACGGGTCGGGTCGGATCCAAAGCGAACCCGACCCGGACTCGAAACCCTAATTCCCAAACCCTAACGGAAATACTGTTCCGGCCCTATTTATTGCCTCGAAGTCCGCACAGCCGCCGTCGCAAAACCCTCTCTCTCCTCTCTCCGCCGCCCGCAACAGCCCCGGTCATCCTCCGCCCTAGCCCTGAACCCTAATCTCCAGTCTTCCTCCCTCGACCCCATTTTCGTCGACCCCCTCTCCTCCGCCCAGCCCCGCTCGACCCCCTCGCCGCCGACCTCCCCCGACTTCCACCGTCCCTCCGCCCTAGCCCAGCCCAGCACCACCACCATCACCCCTTCCGTTCTCCCCCGACCCCCCAAGCCCACCGGAGCACGAATCCATCTCTGCCCATCCACGAGCCCGCAGCACCCGAGCGCCGCCCGCAGCCCCAGCTCCGCCCAACCAGACCGCCCACTCCCAACCGACCCCCGCTGCCCTAGCACAGACACAGAGACCCGGACACAGCCGCCCTAGCTCCGGACACATCAGACTCGAGACAGGACACAAAACAGTAACCTGGACACGAGAAATTCTCGTTCCACGAAGCCCTGTTCAGGTAACCCGTTCTCTCTTCTCGTTGCTCCATTTTCTGTTCCATCAGTAGTGACGCGTAGACTGTGTAAACCTCTCGATGCCCGTGCAAACCGCTAGGTGCATCGCGTCCTGTGGCGATCGCGAACCGCGATCCAAAAATAGGAAAACCAACGCCCTGTTTCACCCCAGAACTGAGTACGCCCCGCCAAACGGGACGACTTGGTAGCGCGCGGTCTTTACCGAAACGTGCGCGTCATTGATACGGATGTGCGAGATTTCACAGAAGTTGATTTGGATGTGCGTGCACACCGGAATCAACGCGTATCCGCCCACAACGCCCAGTATCCGCCTATTCTGGAACACGTTGTAACTTTGTGTACACACGTCGGATCAAAACAAAACTTGTGCCATCGGACTCGTAGCAATACGCTGATCTTGTGACCCAAGTTTGGTTCGATTCTGAGAACGTTGACAAAATCGCGTATCGTGGGCCCCACGGCTCCACCTGACGGGCAATTTTGTGATCGGCTCATCAGAATCCAATTCTGGAAGTTTCGTTGGGTTCGTATCATCGTTCCTGACTTGTTGACACTAAGTTTGACAAATTTGGAGACCTTTGACCCTGACATATTTTTCGGTACAAAGCGGCCCACATGTGGACCCCGCTTTGACCAGGAACTGTCATTTTTGCCCCTGTGTCCAAATTAGACTTAAGGACAGGCGTTTCTAGCTATTTGATATTTTATGAGACTGTTGGTGATATTTATTTTAGCTTTTGGAGAAGTACCTACAGGATCCGCTGATACAGGGACAACTGTTGGTATTCAAATCCCAGGCAAGTGTACCTTGCCAACTTTGCAGTCTTGTTACATATTTTTTTTGATTTATTTATAGTGTTGTGCATGCTTGACCTAGGACCGTGTGACTTACTTAGCGTCCAATTATTAGTCGGGTGCCGACACTGTACGCAGAGTTGTGTAACGTCGCCTAGAGATGGACATTCGTGACCCTTTACATTCTCGTACTTGTCTTATCAAGTACATTATAACCCAGGACACTTGACACCATTCATGAGACAGAATCTTTCTGAGATATTCATGGAGATTCTGTATAGGATACAGGTTTTTACATAGACATTATATTCATAGATACTATATGACTTGTTACATTAGCTATGATCTTGCGTGACATGGACATGAGACGTTGTGGACATGAGACGTGTGGTTACATTGGGTGGGGAGAAACACACAGGCTACAGGATGTTTTATATATCTACCTACTACTATTGTGAGGCCGTAGACTCTCCAGCAGAGCTAGGCACATTACCGGTTATTACTGCTACCGGCTCCCCGACACAGAGCTTGTAGTGGCTCAGCCTGAGTACTAGTGATGCTCTCACTTGCATTTCACATAGATGGTTACATAGTTACCCTATTCATTTTATTTACTATTGCACTGCACTTATTTTAGCTTGTATTATCTGTACCTTGCTATGTCCCCTGAGGACCTGGATCCGGATTATGTCCCCAGGATTTGCAGCCGAGATCTATCCCGAGGTATACGGGACAGCAGCATGGGCAGGAGCTGATACATGAGCTGTACCGCTTTTCGAGGACGAGGTGTTAGCTGAGGACTTTTCCTGAGCATCTGAGTTTCATACTCATTATTTACTTTATTCAGTCATTTATATTTTGGTCTGTTGAACCATTGTATCAAATTTTAACGGGTTGTTTCCCGAAGTACTTTGTTGAGACTGGTTGATGATTTACATTTCTTATTTCTGTGGATCATATTTTATCTTGTATGGATGAGATTAGCTGTGACATATTGTCGTAGACTTTATTTTACAGCTTAAGTACGCCCTGATGGATCCATTAAATTGGGTTTGTCCATCAGTGTGTGCTGCTGGCCATTACCACGTGTCTAGTCCCTCGGTATTTTGTCCATTAAATTGGGTTTGTTTATATAAAATAATAAATACTTGGTCATTAAAAATAGTTTTGGACCCCAATAAATTCTAGAAAAATACATAATATTCTATTATTAATTATACACCAAAAATATAATTTTTGCACTATTTTAATAATTAACTTAATACACAAAAATATAAATCCATGAACGAACATTTATTATAATTAACTAAAAATAATTAAAATTTTCTACAATAATAACTAATGTAATTTTTAAATTAAATTATAAAAATTAGGGTGTTTACACATTGCTGGAAGTCCGCCAATATATAATTGGGGATGCGCCGACCTTCTACTTTTTCATGATTGAACAATAAAGTGTTGAAGTCTCCTACAATCAATAGAGGCAGCCGCAACTGGGACTCAATCATGACACTCAGCCTGATGATGATCAACCAGAGATTCGCCCTTTTCACCCTAACATTATGCCCAAACACCGCACCATAAACGAAGGATAAACCTCTCGCGTTGGTGAACTGTATGGCAATGATCTGATCAGTTCTAATAATGCTCCTATCTGACCATACCTTTGCATCCCACATCATCCATATTCTCGCTAATCCGCATATATCCATATTGTTTACTTGCTTCCATCCTGACGGGTGCGTCGCTCTAACATCCTCCCCTGCTTAATCTTCGTCTCCAGGAGAGCTAATATGGAACTCTGATTCTTCTTGGATACTTCTTTAATCTCCTTCCATCTCCCCAATGAGCATGCCCCGCGTGTGTTCCACGTGAGTATCGATATTAATTTGATACGTTTGCTTGGCCTATGTCCTCCACCAAACTCACTACTAGGTCATCAGTGAGTTAACTCCTTAAACTAAGCCCTTCACATTTGTCAACTATTTCCCTTATTTTATTTGCATTCAGTTGGAGGCTCCACCTAGGATTGTCCAGGCACATATTGTCAACCTCCTTCCCTTTGTTGGCTGTTGCCAGACTATTATCTCTATCCTCTCCTGGTCTCGTCTGTTGCCTCTTCCGCATATGTACCTGTGGGGAATGTTGCTGTGATCCCCCTCCTTTATTATTCATTGACGTATGTGGTGACCATGGGATGAGCTCCCACAAACGGGACCATCTGACCATATCCCTGTTGTTCTGATTCCAACTTATCCTCTGTCTGTGCATCCCCTGGCACCCTCTTACCCAGGATACTAGTAGTACTAGTCTCATTTGGCCGGCCTATGTTTGCCCGTGTCTCTAAGCTGAACCCCCCCACTAGCAATTTGTCCTTCATTGGCCCTTAGAGGCTGCTGCAATCAGTGCTTGGCAACTATTAGTATCACCTGTCTCCATGCCATTTGACCCTATCTCCATATGTTCCTCCATATTCCCTTCACTCTCCCTTGTTTTCTCTTGTGCAGGCGTTCCCCCAGTATTACCTCCGTCCATGTCGTTAGCTATGCCTACCGGACACACTCGACTCACATGTCCAAAACAAGAGCATTGTTTACAAACTGGTGGAACCCATTCATACTCAATCTCCTGTGTATAGACTTCCCCCGTAGGCAATGCGAACTCCACAACCCTCGGTAATACATCTGACACTTTTATCTTCACGAACGCCCACGCATAAGTAATCATTTCCGTCTTGGCCGTAGCCTCATCCGGTTTGATCAATTTCTCTACTAGACTCGCAAATTTAATTATCATAGGCTCGGTCCAGTATGGAGTGGGTAGATTAGGAAACATGATCCATACGGGGACCGTATGCAATAAATCCCTCTCGTATCTAGCATTACTCTGCCATTCATTTAAAATAACCAATCTACCATCAAAATTTCAGGGGGCACCATTCAGGATACGATCTACATCCTCCTTTAGGCCAAATCTGATGAAGAAGAAGCCATTCTCACGGGAAAGAATCTCCATGCTGCCTCGAGGGCGCTACACACGGCTAGCATACACAAGGAATTGCCCGTAGAACACTCTGTCTCCTAGTACATACGCAACCAGGGTGTTGCTCCAGTAGGAGACTGCCTCTGCTAGATCCTCTTCTTTGAACTCCACAACCCTCGTGTTTCCCTCCATAATGCGAGGCTCGACATAGCGCCATTTGATGCCACCCGCCTTAGCCGGGGGCCTGCAAATGTCCGTCGAGCGGCTTCCCCCTCCGACATTCGTTCCATGATTCCCTTGGGGTATGGTGAAACTTGTCTGTTGTGTATTATGGGAACTTTTAGTATCCTCACGACCGACCCTAGCTTGTATAGTATTACCCCGCCGATCTTCTCCAGTTCCTTCGCCCGCGTCCTCTCGCACCATTTTTGGATGGTTCCATGAACCGCCTCCCCTAAGCGACACCCTTCCTCCTATACTCCTTATCTGTTCGGTCATCCTCATTGGTAGAAGACTTCCTGATCCGCCGCGTCCTTGAGTCCATCTCCTCTCCCCGTCATTCGTTGTGGCAGTATTATTGTATGTCCTCCCCGCACCCTCCGTTCGCCTGCCCATAGTGCCACCTCTTTTATGCCTTATCACGGTACTCCATCCCCCCGCCTCCGCTCTTGTCCCCTACTGCTCACCATGGTCCCCGTCGGAATCATCTTCACGCCCGTCACTAGGTTTTCCAGTAGTCGCCCGAAACCCTAGGACTTGAGAAACCCTAGCCGCCATATATATATATATACACACACACACACGACTCCATATAAGAGTACGATTTTCGTAAGATTCTACTTCAATATCATAAAGGGATAAATTTTTAAATAAAGGGATATTTTTTTCAATTACGTCTAAGAGAAAAATTTTATGAAAATTTTATTCAAAGGGATAACTCGCCAACTGAGTTGGCGGTGGAGGGACGGAATGTGGGCTCGCCAACTTAGTTGACAGTTGAGGGTTGGAACGACCAACTTAGTTGGCGTGAGATGAGAAATGGGTTGGAGTTTGTTTTGGTTTGATTTTTTTTATCATAGGATAATAACAAATTATTTATTAGTAATATTAAAAAATATATAAAAAATAAAATAAAAAATATTCATTTAAAATTTTTACCCCTACTAAATACGGTTTAGAAACTCCTAAAAAATAAGCCGTCTAAATCGTTTGCATATCATCAATTCTTAATATAAATTTTTTAAAAAATTATCTACTGTTTTCTCATACGTACTAGTATATTCACATGAAAAGATATTTAAAATATATGTTTAGGTGGTAACATAAAATATTGAAATACTAGTAAATTCTTCTAACCATAATAAATCGTAATATATATTTAAGATATACTAAAAATCGTGTTTTTGGCGTTATTATCTATTAGTAACGTGAAAAAATATAACATTATCGTGATTTTTTTTGTGAATAGATAATAACGAATTATCTATTAGTAATATTAAAAAAATATAACATAGATAATAGTAAATCAAAAATATTTATTTAAATATATAATCTCTACTATTGTAAATACAGTTTCGGATTTTGAGCCGTCTAAATCGAAATATATCATCAATTTTTAGTATAATTAAAAAAATTAACTACGATTTTCTTCGTAAGTAATTGAGAAAAAAAAACACACTCTCGAAAATTTATATCAAATAATAATTAACAAATTATCATGAGAATGTTTTTTTGACATAAATATTTGTTTGAACTTTGTTAATTCATATAAAAAAAAACACTCTCACGATAATTTGTTAATTATTATTTGATATACATATATTTTGGAAATTTTGATATGTATTTAATTATCTAATACCTTATAGTTAGTTTAAATATAATTTAAATTTGGATATATTTAGGATTTATTATATGTTTATGTGGTTTTAATTTTTTTTCTTCTCAACCACATACGAAGAAAACCGTAGTTATTTTTTTTTTTTAATATATTAAGAATTGATGATATATATACGATTTAGCCGGCTCATTTTTAGCCGTTTCTATACTGTATTGAAAATCGTAGTTAATTTAAAAAAAAAATATTAACAATTGATAATATATATACGATTTAGACCGTTTCTAAACTGTATTGAAAATCGTAGTTAATTTAAAAAAATATATATTGACAATTGATAATATATATACGATTTAGATGGCTCATTTTTTACCGTTTCTAAGTTGTATTTACAATAATAGAGATTATATATTTAAATAAATATTTTTGATTTATTATTATCCATGTTATATTTTTTTTGATATTACTAATAGATAATTCGTTATTATCTATTCACACTAAAAAAAAAAATCAAAACCAACCAAATGAACTTAAAAAATCAAAAAAAAAATTCGAAAAACACAATTTCCTCCAAAAACACGATTTTTAGTATATTTTAAATATATTTTACGATTTATTATGTTTAAGAGAATTTACTAGTATTTAAATATTTTATGTTACCACCTAAACATATATTTTAAGTATCTTTTCATGCAATACAGGTGAATCTACTAGTACGTACGAAGAAACCCGTAGATTAAAATTTTAAAATTTTATATTAAGAATTGATTATATACAAACGATTTAGACAACTCAATTTTTAGGAATTGCTAAAATGTACAATAATAGTCTAGATTAAATTTTAAAATAAATATTTTTGATTTATTATTATCTATATTATAAATTTTGTGATATTACTAATAAATAATTTGGTATTATATATTCAACAAAAAAAATCAAACCAAAACAAAATCCAACAGGGCCCCATTTCTCATCTCACGTCAAATAAGTTGACGGTTCCGGCCCTCTACCGCCAACTGAGTTGACGGGCCCACTTTTCGTTCCTCCACCGCCAACTTAGTTGGCGAGTTATCTCTTTGAATGAAATTTTCATGAAATTTTTTTCTCAGTCGTAATTGAATAAAAGTTTATCTCTTTTTTAAAAATTTCTAATTTCTAAATGGATGTAAGTTTTTTTTTTTTTCCTCAATCATAATTGGATAAAAGTTTATCCCTCTATTTAAAAATTTCTAATTTCTAAATGGATGTAAGTAATTTCTCTATATTAGATAGCATTGAGCAAATTTTAGACCTATTATGATGGAACCCAAATATTAACGTAAAGATCATTTTGGATTGCCGTTATACTTTGTTCAAGCTCCATAATAAGACGGATTAGCCGTTTGACTACCTAAATGACACCGAATAAACACATATTATTTTCAATAACCAGAAAATCTTTCTGAAAATTTTGCAACAAACTCCCATCCCCAAGCTAATTTTTTTGTCTTTCCAAACCATTATCGGATCCACCAGTTAAATCAGTTAATCCGTGGACTAAGTAGTTTTTCAGTACTGGATCAATGTTAATCCATTATTAAAAAAAATAGTTGTAGATAAATATTTAAAAAAAAATGAGCGTATAGAAAGAATTGAATATTAATCCACTGGTTGAAACACAATTTGATCTGACCTAATACCTTGTCTGAATCGATTTTCGATCAGATTTTAAATCACTGGTTCAAACATGCTACCCATAATATTTTGAGAAGAAATTTCCTGTACCAAGATGCAACAAATATGTCTGAAAATTCAATAAATAAAAAAATATTGATCTAGTAAATAGCTTAGACAAAGTAATTGAGATGACTATTTTACCCACCATAGCCGCCTCTTCTTCGCTTTAACTCACTTTTTTTTTCCCAAATAAATAGAGATTTTATTAAGACGGAATACATCAGTTCCTGCTCATATTATTCACGATATGAGACTGTCATTAAGACGAAATATATCAATTCCTGCTTATATCATTCACGATATGAGACTGGATACAAATTGGTTGTTCGATACAAAAGAATTGACCTGAATTCAGGAAATGAGCAGCCAAAGAATGGGCCACTGAATTTGCTTCTTTAGGAACATAAACAAAAAAGATATTTGTGAGTTCAGAATGTCGCGGCCTTCTTCAATAGCATGACGAGCTTGCTATAGGACATCCAGGCCCTTGTGTTGGATAGTATCGATGGGTACTTTGCAATCACCTTCAATATGAATAAAATAAAATAAAAATAAATAAAAATTGAAAAGACCAAACCGCTGCCGAACTCCTCGGCCACGTCAGACTGGTCTTCTTCTTCCATCTCCTCTCTCTCTCTCTCTCTCTCTCTCCCTAGAATCAAAACATTCGCCGACTCCAGAAGCAAAGATCCGTCCCGCACTGCGCTTATCGGATCCTAAAGCAAGCACACTCGCATGCATCCGTTCTGCTGCTCCCCCTCAGTCCCCGTCTCCCCCACTACAGCCCAAAACCCGCTACCGACACCCATGTCCCCGACTCCCCAGGCCCGACCCAAGCCCACAACACCCGCGCCCGCATGCACTTCCTCTCCCCAGCTCCACCACAACGGGTTCAGATCTGGACCCGCGGCCAGCCACCAGCCCCGGCACTCCGGCGATATTCTCCTCCTCAACGACATCGTCGGCAGCGGGATCTCCGGGATACTTCAGAAGTGGGTCAACTACGGGAAGGGGTGGCGGAGGCGGTGGTTCGTGCTCCAGGACGGGGTGCTCTCGTACTACAAGATTCATGGCCCCGACCGCATCGAAGTCAACCAGGAGACGGAGAAGGGGGCGAAAGTTATTGGGGAGGAGTCGATGCGGAGGGTGTCGAGACACGGACACGGACACTCCCTCCTCCGCCGCAAACCCTTCGGCGAAGTCCACCTCAAGGCGAGATTTTTTTTATATACAGATTTTGTTGATTTTTGTGAACTGGGTGCAATCCAATAGTAACCATGAAGAATGGAAGTAATAGGATCAATTCTTACTTTAGTAGGACTTTTTCTATTTTTTAAAAAATTACTCCGAATTTTCTTATTCGATTTTGTCACAAGGAAAAAAAAACTTCCTATATAGGATTCTTTTTAGAAAAATCTTGATTTTTTTGTTGTTGCATATATTTTTAATTTTTTTTATAGGTTTCGTTGATCATGGAGATTCGATCGGATGAAGAATTCTCTTGAATTATGTTCCATCTCAAGGCAAGAATCAATGATGGCTCACGCGATCAATTCTTAATTTTTAAGAGTTTTATATGTATTTTTAGAAATTGTAAATATTCTATATTGAATTTGATTCCATCTCAAGACGAGAATACATTCTTCCTTTTCTAGGATTTTTTTTTTTTTACTGAATTTCAAATATTTTTTTAAAAGTTCTCGTATTGGGTTTCATCTCAAGACGAGAATCCTCTCTAGCTTATTAATTTTCGTTTTTATTTCTTCAATTTTTATAGGTTTCGTCAATCAGAGAGAGTCAGTCAGACGACAAGAGGTTCTCGATATATACAGGGACGAAGAGGCTCCACCTGAGGGCGGAGACGAGGGAGGACCGGGCGGTGTGGCTGGAGGCGCTGCAGGCAGTGAAGGAGATGTTTCCGAGGATATCAAACAGTGAGCTGATGGCTCCGGTGGATAATTTATCGGTCTCGACGGAGAAGCTGAGGCAGAGGCTTCTGGAGGAAGGAGTTGGTGAGACCGCCATCCAGGATAGTGAGCAGATCATGAGGAGCGAGTTTGCCGCTTTGCAGAATCAGCTCGCGTTGTTGAAGCAGAAGCAGGTTCTGCTTCTCGATACACTTAGACACTTAGAGGTATAGATGTTGGATCACTTCCGTTCATAATTATTTTGCTGCTACTTCAACTCATAAGACCAAATGTTGTTGTGTTTAAGTTGTACTTAGTGAGAAATGTTGCATCTTGGCAGTTTTCATAATCAATTTTGCTGCTATTTCATAACAAATGTTGTCCTGTCTAGCTCGTCTAACTATCACGAACCTACGGATGTCTGTTAAGTTTCATCGCCGGAAGTCTACACCAACTCCATTGGTTGTGTCAGCAATTACACTTTGGTGATAATCAATCTCTCTGTAGGAATTGATGATAAAGTCAATATGTCATAAAGTGGGTTTCCTCTTTATTATTGGTAAATTGCATTATTTTTAACTGCTTGTTGTCTCCGCGTATACCTTCAGACAGTATGCTGTGCATGCAATTGTGTTCTATACAATAAGAAAATTGCTATTCTTCCAACATAGCGAATGGGCTACACACAATGTGTTTGTTGACCAAATCTGAAGTAATTTCAATGTGAGGCCTTCACAGGGAAATTACCTCTGAATAAGTTATTGTTAGAGATAAATTTGCCTAATGAAAGGACTGCTAAATGTAGCATAGTGAGTTTCTTTGCTTCTGGCCTTAGAAATCTGCTTCTTCTCAGCTTTAGGAAAGAGTGCCAATGAAGTTCAGGGAGTTGAATTGCCAGATAAGGTGGAAGTAGAAGTAGTAGTGACATGCTATCGGCATATTACGGTTAGTTTTACCTTGACATGCCTAGCATCTGATTGTCCTAAGTATTGGAGATGAAGAAACTTTGAGAACTTGACCCTCTTTACAAATTGCTCTGCTACCTAGGATTTTCTAGTACAATAAAGTTATCTGTGTATGTTTGCTTGATTTGGTTTTGACTTATCTAATCTTCCATACTAAACTGCCACAACTACTATGGAATGGTGATATGATCATTATTAAGTGCCCTTTGAGTGTCATAACTATTTCAAGTGTCCACAACCCAAGAGTCCGACACCTGAAAACATGAAATTTGAAGTTTCAGGGTAACACTAACAGAGATTCTTAGCAAGACCATGTGGCCAAGAAAATTAACAGAATCATGTGAAATTAAAAGAAGCAATCAAGCAATAGAGAAACAAGAGTGCAGTTCTCTTGGAGGATACATAATTCATACTTGTAACCTGATCGATCACCAAGGTCGCAAGCGCCGATCATTAGCCCCATGCCAAGCAAGGCTACTTGAGACTACTAATATATTGCTCCATATAACATAGTTTCTCATACATTGTTTCCTTTCATTAGTATACTTCCTTGATGAGTACCAGCTATTATCCTAAAAAGATACAAATTCTCTTTTTTTTTTTTTATCAGTGATCCTCTTCTTTTTCTTGATACAAGTGTCCAAATCATCAACAGATTCTATGTGGTCAAGCATTTTCCTGCTAGTATAAATTCACATTTGTTGTTTGCTAGCCTATCTGTCTTCCTAGCATGGAAGAAACCTATGGAACTGATATATGTTTTTAGAGAAAACTAAATGGTGTGTATGTGTGTGCGTGCATGTTTGTGCGTGAGCTTGTGCTTGTAAGTGTAGATATGTATTTAGATTTCAGTAATATGGATCAGATACATATTGAAATTTTGGCATGTTGTAGAGTTAAATTAATGAGTTACAGTGCATTCAAAGACAAGATAATAGATGAGTGTTTTATGAAGTTGGAGGTGGTGACAATTGAGGCTAAGACAAGAGAAAGTCGCTTACGTTGCCTGAGCACATTCAACAGAGACCAATGAGCACATTCAACAGAGACCAATGTTTCCATCACTTAGGGGAGATAGGGAGGTAAATAGATGCTAGAATTAGGGTTATTCTTGACAATCATTGGTTGAGAATTATAAAAAGGATACGGTATTTGCTAATGTTAGAAAGGAAATGGTGTGTAGACTTGTAGTAGAGCAGAACGGAAAAAGAGAGGGCTCAATTAGCCGGCCACAAAAAATGGAACAAACTCTTTCTTGTTTTCACTAGTTAATCTCCAAACAGTCTGCTTAAGATGTGGAATGATAAGAGTAAATAGTTGTTTATGCCATACAGGTCAAATGTAGAACAAGTGTACTCTTTTAGGTGGTCTGTCTTTGGGCGGTTATACTTATTCACCTTGGTGCTTGTGCTTGATAAGGCTGTTTTACGTAGGTAAGATGCATTTGATAAGTTGATTATGTTTTTTCAAAAGATGTATTCGTTTCACTTGATAAATATGCTTCTTGGGCTCATGCGACTTTTTTATATTTGTCCTTAACAGTGACTCCTTATGCACCAACCTTAGAAACAAAGATTGCTGATGCACGAGAGGAAGAATTATTTAAGAAACTGATATTCTCATACTCGAAAAGCAAAACTGGGCAGTGAAAAGCCCTTGATCTCTTAACAGAGCAAATAATAAGCTTCAAGTGAAAAATGTATGCTACATAAACAACAACGACAACAAAGCTTTATTCCAAATAATTGGTGTCGGCTACATGAATCGTCAACTCCTTTCACATTAGATAAAACATCCTTTCTAGCAACCTCAATCTGAAATACTCTTAGGGTCTATACTAGCTCTTGGTGCTCCTTTATCTACTAGCCTTTCAATCTTAACCGGTTCATCTGTTGATCGCCATTGCACGTGCCCAAACCATCTCAAATGATTATCTTCATCTTATAATCAAGCAACAACGCTTCCAACTTCCCACAAATGCAATCATTTCTTATCCTATTTTTTTATGTACTGCCACTCATCCATCTATATGTTCTCATCTCAACTTTGTTCAAATTTTGGACATGTTTCCTAATTTTCCAACATTCAGACTCATAAAGCACATGATTTTTCAATTTTTCTTCAAGTAATTTTGGAAGCAATGAAAGCACTTATACTATAGAAGAGAAATAAAATATAATGCACAAAATCAATGACCATACATAACACTGCTAATAAATGGAAGCTTCATATTCTGAATACTATGACCAAGTTACCATCGTCGTATGCAGTCTATGGATACTTATGTTCATTACCAAAACCTTGACACTGTTGACCGTCGATCCTAATGGTCCACTGCCAAAAAGTCTTACTGCCCTTTGCACTGTAATTTGTTAATTGGTTGAGTTATCTAGGCCTTTGACTAGTAAGGAAAGGAAAATCAATGTCTAGTAATACAATGAGCCATTTGCTATTTGTTATGGTGCTTTAAGAACCATTCTGTTCCCAATCATGGACAGGAGAATCCTCTTATAATTCATATATGGTTTTGAAAGCCAGTATGTTAACTTTTATGTAGTTCAGAACATGTTACTTGAAAATGCAAGGAATTCTTTGTTGTTCCGACACTTATTCCCAAATGTGAAACCGTTTGTACCGAATAATAAATCTACTGATCCAAATGTTCTGCGGTGAACAAAGGAATCCTAGTCCTAAACCCTTATAGTTGATTTTTATATTACATAATTTAGTACTAAAACGTCTTTGCACACACACGATTGGAGTGCGTAGCACATGCTGAAACTACATCCTTCATTCTACTAAAGCGTTTCAAAGAAGCTACCTTCAGTGTACCTTGTTCCATACCAAGTGGCTTTCCATATCCCACTTATTCACTGTAGCATAATGTTCGGTGTTCCAGGTGACACCGTTTGGTAACATCTTATTGGATGTCTTAGAATTCTTGTTGGTTAATGAGTTATTTTATCTATTTCACATAGTTCTGATTGAAAGTTATTTGAAATTGTTAACTTCAGTGTAGACTACTCTTTTTCTTCATCATCATTAACATCCAGATCTTATCCCATCAGAATGGGGTCTGCTATGGAGCATACGAAAACTCTAGTTGGCTGACTTGTTCTTAGCAGTGATAAAAAGTAGATTTGGAAGCATTAACTTCAAAATTCAAAGGGTAGAGTAACTTGTCCTTGGCAGTTATAAAAAGTATGTATCATGTATATGAAGCTTCTCCTTTGTCATTGACACATGCCGTGTTTTTGCTGAAGGTTTTCTTCAATCCCTGTTGTGGATGTTTTACTGCTTCTTCACTGACCTAATTTGCACATCATCTGCTAATCACACTATTGCAGTTGAGTAAACATCGTTAACTTCTCTTATCAAATTAAAAGTCATTGAAGGAGGAAGAATTGTAGAAGTAACTGCACGAGCTTTCTATATGCTAGAGAGCTTGTAGAAAGTCACCAGCCACCTTTTGGTCATGTAGCGAAATTCACTCTTTTTGAATTGTCACTTTAGCAACATTGGTTTTATCCATGATACACATTTATCTGATATTCATGCTTACTGCTTTAGTGAACACTGGTAGAATGTGGAGATGTTATGTTATGACATTTCCTAATTTTGCTTTGTACTCTTGGTATATACTGAAAAACTATCCATCTTTAATATGTAGACAGAAAAAGTTGATTTGGAGAATACTCTTGTGGATGAGAGCCAAATGCAGGCAAAAGAGAATGGGTCTGCTTCTAGAGCAAGAAGTGAGAAATATAGTGGTATGGCATATCATAGAATGTTTTCTCATATTCATGTGCACTTTCTCTTTCCTTACTGACATTAACCTTACAGAAATTTTCCTACAGAGCATTGAAGTTTAGGAAATTCGCGGAGAAAGAAAAAAGTTTAGAAAATTTATATGGAGAGAAAAGAAACGCCCTTGCTAAGGGCGTTTTCGTTTTCTACAAATTTTAAATTATATAAAATCCGAAAACACGCTTATCAAGGGCGTTTTCAAATTAAAAAAACTTTTCATTTGCAGATTTTAAAAAAATTTGAAAACGCCCTTGACAAGGGCGTCAAGGACGTTTTCAATTTTTCACCTTTTTATTGTTTTTTTTTTTTTTGAGGCAAAAAAACAAAATATGCTGCGTTGTCATGATTCAAGCCTGGGCCTTCATGGCCACAAGGTGGTAACCTCACCATTGTGCTATAACTGAGTTTGTGTCAATATTGTATCATATGTATATTAGTATCAAAGTAATCATTTTTTTTCTTTTTCGTTAAAGTAAATGAAAAATAATAGAAAGAAAAAAAAATTGAAAACGCCCCTACTATGGGCGTTTTCACTAATTATTTAAAAAAAGAAGTTTAAAACGCAAAAAATATTTAAAGGCAAAAATTAAAAATAAAAGTTGAATACGCCCTTATCAAGGGCGTTTTCAATTTATTTTAATCTGATTTTTTTTTAATGTGAAAACGCCCTTGATAAGGGCGTTTTCGAAATTTATATTATTAAATATTTGGAGAATTTGAAAACGCCCTTGGTAAGGGCGTTTCTTTTCCATGTAAATTTTCTATACTTTTTTCTTTCTTCACAAATTTCCTAAACTTCAATGCTCTATAGGAAAATTTCTGTTAACCTTATTGATTATTTCTTTTCGACGTTCTCTCTTCTTTTGAGCAACTCCTGTTCATTTGTTTTTCTTTGCCACTTTTTATTTTTTTGTTTTGTTTTTAGAATGAAGATTATAAGTTTTTTAGTTTCTCTTGAGATTTTGCAAAATCTATATGAATAGTTTGATGCCTAGTGACAATATAAATAATTGATTTGCAGCTTAGTGCCATCTCTGTTGTTCTTTAATATTATTTGCTTATTTTAGAATATCTTTAGTGAGTTTGTGATCTTACAATATGCAGTTCATGTGTAGCTACTTTGCATATCTTAAATTTATGTAGACCATGAACGACTTGCTTACAAACGGGGCAATAAGAAGGCTGATAAAATGGGGACTTTGAAGCTTTATTGAAGTATATGAAGGAAGATTTAGAGTAACTCTTTAACTCTTTGAACTAAATTTCATGCTGACCAAGAAGATAAACTGAAGTATAATTACAATCCAGAGAAGGAACCTACAATTCTATGCATTGTTGGTCAAGTTAGAACACCCTTGAGTGCTTCTGGCCTCCTTTATTTGGCAAAAAAGTGTCTCAAAGCACTTTTATGCTGAATCCAGTAAGATCATTAGTTATGGGCTATTGCTACTAGGAAAAGACTTGGTTGTCTTATTTGGTCCTTTCACATTTACTTCCCTTTTTCTTTTGCTTCTCACTGTGGAGAGGGCTTCTGAGCCTCCATCAGGCCTCTAGACTTGGATGAAGTTATGGAGCACGTAGGTTAGCTGTGGTCTGCATCAACTCTTACCCTCTCTTCCTTTGCATAGAGCATCATGATTATCTGTTGAGATCGTAAAATAGAATGAAGGTTGTACTAAGATGGAATTTTCGTGGCAAAGAAGACTATTGAATTTGAGGTTGATTATGTTTGAGGGAAGGAATGAACATGACTTCTATAGTGCTGATCAGCAACAAGGATTTCCTTGCACGAGAAGCCGGACTTTCCTGATAAAATAGAATAATTATCGAGGGGCTTGATCCATAAAGCCAGTGTTTATGTACATTCCTGGCCTGTTACTCGTTTTTTGGAAGTAAGATGGTTAATTTAATGATGAAAGCTCAATCTCTATTTCTAGCATGTTCTCGAGTCTTGGATAAATATATAAGTCATACCACCATTAATGCTAAGATCATTGGAAACACCTCTGCAGTGTCAGCCTTTCCATTTGATTATGAACATTAAAGATGTTTGTTTTCCGCTATTTCTTCCCCAAATACAGTGGTATTATACGTTTTCTACAACTCCCATCACTAGCTTCCCTGGAGCACAATGATTTGCTTGAGGCAATGGTAAACTTGACAATCTTTTGCACAACACTTGAAACGTTGCAATTTTGAACTAAATGACCCTTTTCGTCAACACTTGAAGCGTTTGGCTACACCATGTCCATCGTCTAAGGGTCTGCTTGGCAATTTTAGGGGTCGCGGTTATGACATGTTTTTAGAGTACCGGTTATGAGCTATTATGAGGGGTCCGGTTTTTTGTGATTTTAAGTAGCGGCTTTTAACCAGTCCAACTCTTGCTTGGTAATTCATTAACGAACGGTTCTGAAAGTTTTGTACACGAATAAAATTACCTATATGCCCATATATAAATAAAATAACAGAAACACATGAAATAATAAAAATACATGAAATAATAGAAACGTCTGAATAAAAGTATGAGAGAGATTTTAAGAACTTATCGAAAAAATAGTCTTAGTTTGGAAGAAATAGAAGTCCCCCATTTGATCAAAATAATAAAAACACGTGAAATAATAGAAACAACTAGATAAAGTGAGAGAAAGATTTTAAGTAACTTATTGGAGAAAGTAGTCGTACTTTTGAAGTAGTAGAAGGGAAACACAGATGGAAAAGAAAAGAAAAAATAGGGTAGGGTATTAATAGTTATAATTATATATTTTTTGTGAGGATATAAATGTAATAGAATAATAAAACCGCCAAAAATCCATCGATTTGGGGTGTTTATAAAGACTCCCAAAATTACATTACACCGGTTTTGGGAGATTTTTGAGCCGGCCAAAACCAGTGCCTCAAAAAATTAACAAGTAGCGGTTTTTAAAATACTTCATAAACGGTCGGTTCATAATTACCCCAAAACCGGTGCAAACACCGTTACCAAGTAGACCCTAACTGTAGAGAATGAGGATCAACAGAAATTCATGTAGAGAAGTTAAGACATGTTTCTCCATTTAAAATCAAAAAACGAAGTTAAAATGCCTAACCAACCAGGCCCTAAGTATCCTTTAATTCAATTCCTCCATAATTGTAAGAGATTCTCGACATCCCCGAAGACTCCTAAACTGAGAATTCACAACACCTGCAATTCCTAGTGAAGAGATAGCACTGGATAATCACCTACCTTTCTCCAAACCCGAATGACGAAACCAAGTCTAAAACCATCAATCAAGCCCATCAGCTACAAAAGCCATAATCGAATTTGTCGCTTGTGCTTTTATTTTATATATATGTTCTTTTGATCCTTATGTACACAAACATATCAATCCAATGTAGAAGCTGCTGCCTTTTCTTTTTGTCACATCCTTCTGTAATCTTGCTTCAAAATCCAATCAGATGCCCAGATTATTCCCGTAATAGTAATAAATAATTTTGATGTGTACTTAAATTACTCCATTATTTTTCCCAGTTCTGTTAGCAGTTCAAAATCTTCCTTGTACTGTCCTTTTCCCCGTTTATATTAAACAACAAAAGTAGAAAATTTAAGAAAACATAAGCTTTTAACCTCCATTTATTAATGACTGGATTTTACTGGAAAAGGATCACTAGATGGCACTTCCTTCCAATCTTATAAATTTTAAACTGAAGAAAAAGGTTCACCTACTTTTCTCATCTTCAAAGTAAATAGAAAAATGGCAAGCCATATATATATATATATATATATATATATATATATATATATATAACATGAAATAGACCAGCCTCAGGGTATACTATTTAGGTTACTTCAGTGCATAGGAATTAGTTTGACAATTGCATAAGAGTTTTCTTCTCTATTAAGTAATTCTATTCTTCCCTAGGAAGCATGGACATTCTGAAAAATGGTGCTATGACTGACAAATATTGGACATAACACAAAACAATCCAAAATGCACTTGGACATGCCAAAATGAGTGGTGTATCTAGTCACCATGTCCATATCTTGTCTTACCATATTCATGCCAGTACAATTTAGAGATTTATTCCTCTGCATACTATATGTAGTAAAAATCCTGTTGCGGCCGAAAAACATGGTATGGATGAACATCTATATAACTTTTGAATTCCAATTTATGTCACCAAGTTTTATTTCTTAAAACTCTTAAATCTGTTCGTGAGTTCCTTGCTATCTTCTTCAGTTTTTTTTTTCTTTCAGAAAAACTAGGTAAATACTTAACCAGGACCTCCTGATTACTACCCCACGGAATGTATTAGAATTTAGAAGCATCTGTCCATAAAAAATAAATAACAGCCAATATCAAAACCAATCCAAGTCCTCAGTATTGATTATTACATACCACAAACATGCCTTATGCAAAACTACTTCAGACATGCCTTATGTAAAACTAAGGGCTGTTTGGTTGGATGTAAGTGTTGTTGTTGTAATTGGTATTGCACCATTTACACCAATTACTGTCTGTTTTGCTGTAAATGTGTGTTTACTGCAACAAAAGCTGCATAAATACCTCATTTCCTGCCGCTAAAATGGCTGCAACTCAATTTACAGCGCAAAAGCAGCAGATTCCTATTTACTGTCAATCAAACATCCGCTAATTACCACAAACTTCTTCTTAAAATCAGTTCTAGATGTCGTTATTGGCTGCAGATGCTAGAAAGAAACCATAATTTTTTAATAAGGTGTTGACCCATAGTTAGATTTGCACCTTGCGTCTAACTGGAGTCTTGTGTAACAGATCCTCCTGACCACTAAAGGTTAGTTAAATGCTTCTAAATGATGATAGTATTCATTCACTTTAAACATATCTCAGGAGGAAATGATAGCAAGCATATAGGAGTTGTAAGTTGTTGGGTATAGTTATTTGGTACCGCAATTGTATAACAGGAAAAAAGGGCATATCATAGTAGCATTTATTTAAAGCTAAACATGATTTGACACATGTCATCCTACATGCCATAGATCTTTCTACGTGTATGAACTATGAATTAACTCAGTGTTCAAGATCCAGGTTCAAAGCATAGTTTAAAGTATCGGCCGATACCGATCCGATACGGCCGATACCGATACAGTTGGCATGTCCCGATCCGATACCGACCGATACCCGATACTGACCGATACCGACATTAGAGGTCTCTTTTCCAGTCAATTCGGCAAAAAAATTTGAATTAAAAAGACCAATTAGAAAGGATGTAAAAGCATAATAAGGTTGTAAAAACATATAAAAGAGAAAAACTTATCAATCGCATATAAATCAATCGACAAGGATGACTACTATTTCATTCAATATCAAAAATACTAAGAAACAATACTGAAAATACTTTAAATTATGCATAATTGTATAAAATATATTCTCTAAAATGTTAATAATTTACTAATAGTTGTTTGCTTTCCGATACCAAAAAATCCGATACTCCGATCCGAAACCGCCGATACTACCGATACCGCCGATCCCGATACTCATAGGAATGGTCCGATACCGATTCCGATACTTTGAACCTTGGTTCAAAGTAACAATATTAGTTTCAGACCTTTCTTATGAGTATTGCTTTCGGCAGCAATTATCAAATCAAATTTCCACACTCAACAAAATATTAAAACATAAATAAAATTGATTGATTTTATGCATAATTTATGTATTATTTAGGTAAAAGAATTCTAAATGATGATAGTCTCAAATGAAATAGTAATCGGCTATTCTCAACAAATTATGCCTATAGGTTTTCTCCCATAAAGGTCTATGAAATAGGCAAGTGTTATGCCAATAAGTTTTATCAGGAATGCATCTATTTGATGCCATTAAAATATTCAAATTTACTAACTATAAAACAATTAACACTAAAAATAACAATATCAATTATTTATTAACATCAACCACTAATTTCTAATTTATCAAAGTAATTTACATCTCTTTTATATTTAAATAATAAAATTTATATAAATTCATATGTAAGTTATATAATTTTGTGCACTTTTACATTCAGTTAAACAATACATATTTAATTTGTAAATAAAGTATATAGATTTATTTCTAACTCATATAACTTATAAAATTTTCTTACTTCTATGGTTGAAAACTTGAAATCTATAACTAGATGGAAGACTACAATTTAATACGGATATGCCCAAGGCAGAGTGACGGACGATAGTTGAGGCCAATGGGGTCATGGCCCCACCCTGTTTTTAAGAAATAATAATAATTGGGTTTTGTAATGGATCCGTTCCTCAGAAATCTTCCTCACGTACACTGCCCACTGCAACACCCCCCCCCCCCCCCCCCCCCCCTCCCCCTTCAATATCGAGAAAGAAATGGTTAATTCGCAAGTGGATACAAAATCCAGTCCGAAAATGCATGCGGATGTTGAAAAGAGTATATTATCCACATCTAATAACCAAAAAGCTACATCTTTTTGTCATCCATTTATTTTCTTATAGCCTCAAAACCTGTAATCCAAATTCAAAATTCATACCTTAATTTATAATTTAAAAATATAATGTAAGCTGACCTGATTGATACTTTAAAATCTTATCATGTTAAAAGTTTGATATAATTTAAAATCTAAGCTAATCTAAACTAATTAGGTTTAAAAACAAATGTAATATGATATATTCTGAACCATATTTAATCTACAGTGACAAAGTATCAATATTCTAAACATATTATAATATTTTTTATTAGATTATTATGAATATTTGGATTGAAAATTATGAAGATTAACTTAGATTACTACGTAAGCATTACAATATGGATTTAAATTTGTTGGGAAAGAGTTAAAATGAAAAATACAAAGCACGCAAAAAAATATTAACCCTATGTTATATTACCATGGGTGCTTGCTAAACTTCTTCAAAACACCAAATTTGGAAGGAGTTTTCTTCTCTAAACCTTAAAAGTTTCTACTGCCTACTGAGAGCTTATGTTTCATATGTGTTGCTCAAGCATCTTTATACAACTTGAAGTCAGTTTCAAGCTAAGTAATAATGAACTTCTTTAAATTATTTATATAAACAAAAATATTGTGAATCTTTAATTTAAATTTTAGAGCAGAATTGTAAAATGTTGAAAATATATATAAACTCAATATTTATGTCATGTCTTCTATATTACTCTTTACTTATTACACAATCAGTTTTAAATTATATATATATATATATATATATATATATGAACTAACTTTTATATTTATCTTGTAGATAAGAAAATTGAACTATTGGCTCCCCTTTCATTTTTTGCTTGCATTATATCATTGTCAAGGCTCATATCCCATTAAGAGGATTAAGAAATTTTCTAAAATATATTAAACTAAAAAATAAAAAAAAATCTACAAACCCGATTTAAACTTTAACTTTTTAGTTTTAACTGATAAACTTGCCACCTAATCCAGAATCCAAGGCCCGACCTTATCCTCCCTCCCATGAGAGAGAAAATATTAGCCCTAAGCCTCCTCCTTCCTTCCTTTCCGCTCTACTAAAACCACCACCGTCAATGCCACCGCAAGTTGGCGGCTCCTTTTCCTCTTCTTCCTTCCACTTTCCCTCTCCAGCAAATCACACTGACGACGACGACGGCGCTTGGCCTCCTCCTCTTAGAGGAAGTCTTAGATAGAAA